>VUYV01000222.1:573703-874376 GCA_008711295.1 Anarhynchus alexandrinus
CCCCCCCCTTCTCCCCCTCTTCGCGGCACTCGCATCCTCCAAGCAGGCATCCATCACCACCCACCCCGCGGAGGCACCCTGCCTCCCGCGCCGGGTAAGTGTGGGGCGCGGGGGGCGGGGGGGACCGTGCCGCTGCCAGGGCGCACTCGCTGCTTTCGCTAAACACCCTTCCTTCTCCCCCCTCTTCTCCTTCTCTACCCCCCCCCCTCCACTCTTTCTCCCCTCCTTTTCCTTTTGTGTCAGTCGGAGTTCTTGGTAGAACTACGCTATATTAGATCTGCCGTTCTTCCTTTTTTACCCCGCTTTTGAAGCCAGCTGGAAAAACTCCTGTTGACGTTTGTAGTGAGACCGGGGGGGAAAAAAAAAGGAAGCTTTTTGCCTTTTTTTTTTTTTTTTNACCCCGGGGCTGCCGAGCCGCTAACCCGCCCGTTTCTCCCTACAGGTGCTGCCCCGGCGCTCCCCCGGACCTGACTCCGCCGCCCGCCCGCTGACAGAGGGACACGCTGACTCCGGGGGTGTCCCCCCCTCCCTCCTTCCGAGGGCGCACTCCAGTCACCCGGCGGTTTTCTCTTTAAGAAAAGCCACCCCAGCTCCTAAAACCCACCGGCAGCGCTAAAAGCCACCCCCCCGCCCCGAGCAGCGCCGCCACCCCCCCACCCTCACCGAGCGCCGCTCGCTCCTGGTCCGGGGGTGGGTGGGAGGGGAGGCCCGAGGCCATGGAGGTGGCCACGGACCAGCCTCGCTGGATGGCCCACCACGCCGTGCTCAACGGGCAGCACCCCGAGAGCCACCATCCCGGACTGGCTCACAACTACATGGAACCAGCGCAGCTCCTACCTCCGGACGAAGTCGATGTCTTCTTCAACCACCTGGACTCCCAGGGCAACCCCTACTACGCCAATTCTGCCCATGCCCGGGCCAGGGTCTCCTACAGCCAGGCACACGGTAAATCTGCACCCGCTTGCCCTCCTCTGCACCCCCGGCCCCTTCCCCGCCCGCGCCGCCCGGGCCCCTCCGCGCTGCTGCCCGACGTGGAGGCGAGGAGTTCCACCCGCGGGCCGCTTCGGTGTGGCGGAGCCGGGGGTAAAGGAGATCTAAGAAAACAGGATAGAAAGGGAGGCACGGGTGGATTTTTAACCCTAGAGATAACCAAGGGCTGGCGGAGGGGAGGGAAAGAAAGGGGGGAGGTGAGAGAGGAAGGGGAAATAGTGTGCGCAGAGGCTAAAACTTCTCAGACACGGCTACTTCCCGGATGCAAAATACAAACCGATTCAAATCGGCGATGGATTTTATTCGGGGGTGTTTTTAGGAGCCGAGGAAAGCGCGTCGGAGCAGCCGGGAAGACAGAGCAGAAAGGGGTTCGCTGCTTATTCCCCGGGGTGGGGCGGGAGGAAAGAGGGTGCCGCTACTCCTGCCCCGGGTGGCAGGGACCCCCTCCCGCTGCCCATCGCTCTTTCTCCCCGGGCCGGCTGCTCTCTCTCTCGGAGGGGACAGGGAGAAGGGGCTGTTGCGCCAGTCTGGCTGCTCTTCTCCGGGTTGTGAAATCTCTCCCCATGCCCGGCTCCCCTCCGGCTGCCCGCAGACTGGGGAGCTGCCCGGGCCGGGAGCTGGGGGACTTCCCAGAGCCGCTCCGGGCTGAGCTGCCCCACGCTGATCCTAAACGCTCTTCTGTTCCTACAGCCCGCCTGACCGGGAGTCAGATGTGCCGGCCTCATCTAATCCACAGCCCCGGGATCCCTTGGCTGGACAGCAGCAAGGCGGCACTGTCTGCCCATCACCACAACCCCTGGACCGTCAACCCCTTCACCAAGACACCCCTGCACCCCTCGGCGGCCGGAGCCCCGGGGGCCATCTCGGTGTACCCGGGCAGCAGCACGTCCAGCACCGCCTCCGTCTCTTCGCTCACCCCGGCCTCACACTCCGGCTCCCACCTCTTCGGCTTCCCCCCGACCCCTCCCAAGGAAGTGTCCCCGGACCCCAACTCCACCAGCGCTGCCTCCCCTTCATCCTCCGCCGGGGCTCGGCAGGAGGACAAAGACAGCATCAAGTACCAAGTGTCGCTGTCGGAGGGGATGAAGATGGAGAGCGCCAGCCCGCTCAGAAGCAGCCTCACCAGCATGGGGGCACAGCCCTCCACCCACCACCCCATCCCCACATACCCCTCCTACGTGCCGGCCGCCCACGACTACAGCAGCAGCCTCTTCCACCCCGGCAGCTTCCTGGGGGGCCCCGCGTCCAGCTTCACCCCCAAGCCGCGAAGCAAGGCCAGATCCTGTTCGGGTAAGTGTCGCACCCCCAACCGCATCCCCGGGGTGGAAGGGCCGCGGTGAGGGCTGCGCCTGTCGCGGTTGGCTTCGCTGGCTGTTTGGGGGTAAGGGTGCGGGCTGCTGCGAGGCTGGGGGCTTGTGTCGGCCCTCGTCGGGACAGAGGGGCAGGTGGCTGCTTGGTCCCACTTCTCTGGGTTTTTAAGTTAGAAGACGGAGCTTGTACCGGGCTCCTGTGGGTGCCAACACATCCACAGCGGCCGCTGAGCCACCGGGCACCGGCCCCAGGGCGCTCAGATGGGGCCGAGGGAGACGGGGACCGGTGCGGTGTGAGCTGGTAGATGGAGTTGTACAAAGAGCGATTTATATAAGAAAGAAAGAAAAAAAAAAAGTTTCCCTCGGAGAAAAAGCTGGCCCCAGCCACCCGAGGGGCTCAGGCCCGACCCTGCTCCCCCAAGTCAGTAGTAAACCACCCCCCACCCCCCGGATTACACGGGGGACTCGGCAGCGATAGGTATTTCTCCCTCAATAATTTCCCCGTCTCTTCGCTAACGCGACCCAAGGCCCCAGCGCAGGATGAAAGCGAAACTGACCCGGCCGGTCCGCTTCAAATCGCAGAGGGCCTTATTTCCTTCACGTTTTACAGGAGCAAAAGTTCAAATATAGTTTACATACCAGTGCAAAAGACTAAGGTGTCCGGTCATCGCTAACTTACTCCAGCCTAACTTGAACTAGAAAATACTCCTTTTTTTTTTTTTTCCCCTGAACCAGACATATCTCTGCTTCCAAACAACTGACTGCAGACCTTTCCCGTGCTCACAATCTTTCCTTGCATTTCTTCCTCAAAGTGCAGTTCTAAATTAGCAAATTAGGCGATAGGCAAAGTTTTGATCCCACATTGAAATCACACTAGTTGTACAACTAGGCAATTTCTGTAATTCCACTACCCTTCCTGCTTTAACATCCTCAGCCGTGGAAGGAAATGAAATGCGGTATACTGGGACCGAATTTAGATACCTTTTTAAAAATAAATGGCTATGTATGCTTTTGTGTGTGTATTCTTATATATCATTGCACATCTATGCTTATAAATACACCACATGCATTTATTTTTAAAGTAGACAATAATTCAGAAATGTGATCTCTTACGAGTTTTGCAACAAAAATATCAGCTATTTTACGAGCTCATCAGCTCCGTTTCAAATGGCTCCTCTGAGGGGGAAAAACACGCTCTCCCTCTGCCATTATTTAAATGCAGTTGCTACTATGTATATGTATTTTTTAGTAGTGAAGAGAGTAATAAGTAAAGGCAACTAGCAGCCCGAGCCTCCCGAGTTTGGGAACAGATTCAAGACCCGGTTCTGTGAAGATAAAGGGATCTTGAGTAGCTTTTTAATTTTTGTCCTGTAGTTGCCGACGATTTTATTAGATGGGGGAAGCAAGGAACTTTTTGTTTTGTTTTGTTTTACTTTTTTTTTTTTTTTCTGTAAGGGAAGCCCATGTGCAAGGAACTGGGGAAAGTTCGTGACCACTCAGTGTTTTTGTAGGAAAACTAAGACTCACGACACGACGACTCCTGCAGCTTCCTGCCCTAGGAGGGACAAAAGCTACCAATGCAGCGCCGCAGAGCTCCCCTCATTTTTCACTCTAGACTGTGTTGTTTAAAAGCCACCCACTCCCTAGATTAAAGGAGACACAAGCCCCGCTGAACTCAACATGGCCTGCTTCAGTTATTAGCAAAAAGAATTTCCTCTCCAGTTAAATACTGTAGGATTTGCATAAACTATATTAAGGGAGATTTCTATATTAAGCAGACCTGCCCTCGAACCATCAGAGGCAAATGAACTTTTAGCAGAGAGCTTTCCGAGGCAGAAACACATATCTAGGAGTTACATGCTGGGTTTTAATAGAGCCGTTTTACAATGTCGTGTTTCCCACGTTGTGCTACTAAAACAAATAACGAAGCAGTAATTAGGTAAACTGCTCCCTACCAAATCCAAACTGTACTGTTGAAAAATCACAGAAACTGAAAAGAACTCAAAATATTTTACAGCAATTTCCAGAGTGCTTGCTGAAACTGAACTTTCTTAAATATCAGCGTTAACAGCGTTTTTCTGCCTTTAGAACAAAAATCATAACTGAGCCCTTGGCATTCTGTATCCATTCCCAGTCTGCTCGGCTTTACTTTCTCATCCCATAGCATTTACAAGAAAAAGGAAAGCGTAGAACAGGAGGTCTTATTGCTTAGATTTTAATCTAGAAAACCTCTTCCTTTGACTCTCTCTTTAACATGTTGTGTGTTTGCAGGTGTGTGTGTATGTTTGTGTACATGTGTATTTGTGGCAGGAGAACACAGGATCTAACCACTGGAGTGCAATAGATACGGGAGGGGAGCGGTGCCCAGCGCAGATTAAGGGAGTTCTCGTTACTGAAACGATAACTTCCATCTGACACAATAAGAGTGTCACTCTTTCTCACCTTGCAGAGAGCGCTGCCTGTTTCTGATCATGACATATAAAGTACTCGCTGGAGTCCGGGCGTTCTCGAAACTCTGAGCTCCTTGCTGCATGTGCTGTAGATGTCACTGCTGTCTGATTGTGCTTGAATTAACACACTGTTTTGACTTCTGGAAAATGCCTAAAGGACAATGCAAAAAGCTTTTGTGAATTTGTTTTTAAAGAAAGAAATCCGGTTTCTTCGTGTTTCCATTTAGAAGGCAGAGAGTGTGTGAACTGTGGAGCAACTGCTACCCCTCTCTGGAGAAGAGACGGCACCGGGCATTACCTGTGTAACGCCTGCGGGCTCTACCACAAAATGAATGGTCAAAACCGACCTCTCATTAAACCTAAACGAAGGCTGGTAGGTGTCTCTGTTTCTCCTGGGTTTGGGGATAAATTAGGCAAAGGGACCACACACAGGCATAAGTCAAATGTGTCATATCTGCTCAGCCCCTGCACGGAGCCGAGCTGTACTGTACACGGGGGTCAGTCACGTCGAGGTCACCGCTGTGCCCGGGGGCAGATCTCCCCCCAGCCCCGGCACAGGCCACCGTGCCGCAGCCCGCCGAGCGTGCCTCTGTCCCCAGCCTCCCTGCCGCTCACAATACACACGGGATATCATGTATCCATCTCCCCGTTTATCCTTGGATGACAGCTTTTAATTTAATTCCTCATTTATTTGGCCTCTTGGGATGTTTTGGGCGCATACTGGGAGCGAAAGGGTTATGAGCGTGAATGTCCTCCACCGTGTACTACAAAAAAGTTCCAGCTCCAAAAAGCAAAACAAATCAGATGAGTCAAAGCTACTGCTCCCTACTTAATAATTATTTGTATAAAAGCCATGAAGTAATTTTCACTCTTATATTCTCTGGCAATATTAATATTGGTTCCCTCCCCAGACAATCCCCTACTGTTTAAAAAAAAATCCTATTATTTTTCCATGGAGTCACCTATACTTTGTATTTTCATTTGAGTGATTTAAAAAAAATGTCCTTTCTAAGCTCCTGGTAGTAGTTTCCTATCCGGATATCTGTACGTTAAAGATAAGGAAACTTTGTGTATCTGTTTCCTGACTCTAAAAGCTTTAGAGAGTTTCTATAGGCAAGCCTTGCCAGTCATGCTTGCTGTTTTGAAATTTCTAATACACTCTACTCCACAAATAATGCCTAAAATGCTAAGAATAATAAATATATTTTTTGAAGCTTTGTGATTTATGGTGCCTAAGTCTCTTAGCTATTCGCGGGCACGTTTCAATGAGGTTTGGAGAGCAGAAAATTGGCATTACTGCTCTAACACTGGGATGGGATACAGAAGATTTCTGTCATGAGTCAGAATTTCAACTATGCAAGCTTCTTAATGACTTGCCTTCTAAAGTGACTGACATATAGAAAAATGTTAAGACAACAGTGTAACATTATCGTCTCTCAGGCTCAAGTGCTTTCCAGTCTGAATAGGACAGGCCATAGAGTTAAGCAGCATAGTTGAGTATCAGTAAGCCATCTCAAATATGCAAACATAGGTCTCCACCTTCCAAGTGCGTTGGGAGACTTATACTTAGCTCACTGCGAGGGGTTTGGGGCGCACTAGAGAGTTTTTCTTCAGTTTAGTTGTTTTAATGTTTTGTTTTAATTGATTTACAGCTTTGTTTATTGCCCCTTTTTCCACTGTAGTTTGCTTGTTTGCGGGGGAGAGGAGATGGCCATCTTTGGGAATTTGTTCATCTGACATGCAATAGCAAAGCGATCGTATTAATAATGTCAGTGTTTGCAAGTCTGGCATTAATTGTGTTTGGGTTGCATGAGTGTACTTGCAGTAGGGGGTACCCCCTCTTTCTGCCTTTGGCCTGTTCTCACAGGCGAGTAAGGGACTGAAATATATGAGTCTCCCAGGGCCCGATTCTTGCCTTAAGCTGCTGAGCCGTCCATCAGCTTTGGGAAAGCTACAGAGGGCCATGGTGTAAATCAGGAGCAAGTGAGGACAGAACCCGGTGCTTCTCTTTTGCGAGCTGGGCCGGTCTGTGCTTCGAGCGGCACCAGCTCCCCAGCCAAGCCGGCAGGCAGGGAAGCGCACAAAGTTCTTGTCAGGGAAACCCATCGCTCCGTGACTCTGCTCTCTGCTCATGGAGGTGCCCTGGACATTAACGTGAGCTTCGCTGCTGCTTCACCCTGTGGCTTTCAGTGGCTTAATTGCAAAAATATCCAGGGAGCAAGGTCCCAGGGAAATTGCCACGATTGATATGCATTAGAAAGTAAACTCTGCTGATTTAAGAAAAGGAAATATCGAGTCCTCCGCATGAATCCAATTGCACAAAATGGACTGAACTTTGACTGCTTCCAGAGGCAGGGCTGAAGCTTTCTAATACAAAATTATTTCCCAAAATATGGGGTGCAATTAGTCTGTCCATAACACTTTATACGATAGCATGCTTGCACAAAGAACGTATTATTGTGGGGGTCTGCTAGACAAGGGCCCATCCAGAAATTACTGGCTGCCTGCTGTTCTACTTTTCATGTTCTTGTTTTGGGAGGTGGTTGAATGTTTGGGCATTTTTCTTTCCCCCCACCTTGGTTTCAGGAGAACAATAGTTTTAGAAAGGGTGGTGTATTTGGGGGGTGGGTAGGTTGCTTTTTTTTTTTTTCTTTGCTTTTTTTTAAAGACAGTTGTTTAAGGGCTTGTCAGCCAAGGAACTGAGTAGGGACAGAGGCGGCAGACGGGTCAGCAGAATCATTGCTGCAAGGCATGAAATTTGGTTTGCTAAATATTTAAAGAAAGTTGGAGCCGGTTTTGTTTTCTCCCTTTCACTTGTAAATGGAAACTGAATTTTCAGTGATGGCTCTGATAAATACTGCACCCAGTTAAGTAATGCGGTTGGTTTTCTTTTGTGTCCCATCTTTAAAGGGCCAGAGTAGGGGTAAAAATCACATTCTTTAAGATCATTCCCTCTTTTCAAACCCAGTCCCAACATTGGCACAAACTAAATCGGTCATTAAAAAAAAACCCAACCAAACAAAAAAGAAGGCAAATGCATTTTCACAACGCATTCTAAAATCCTGCAAAGGGAAAACCCGAACAAATCAGATGTCATTTTCCCTTCTAAAATTTTTGTTTGTGGAGTTAGAGATGCATTGTTTCTCTCTATATCCCCTGCACACATGGTGCCACAGGGCTTAAAGCTGCAAGTCTGCGTAGTAGAATACTTTGATTTAAACAAAATCCTAATGGCCACAAAATGTGAAACTGACGGGAGCTTTCCTTCAGCCCTCATGCTCTGTAAAATCTTAGTAGCTAGTTCTACCCAACCTAAATATTGAGTCCAACTTGACCTTTCTCATGATCTCCCTCCTCCTGCTGATACATTTTTAATTTTCTTTTTCTTTTGGTTAGTCAGCGGCTAGGAGAGCAGGGACTTGTTGTGCCAACTGTCAGACAACCACCACGACCTTATGGCGACGTAATGCAAACGGGGACCCGGTTTGTAATGCCTGCGGACTCTACTATAAATTGCACAATGTGAGTATTTACTCATCTCATGTGTCGCTGCTTGCCTAGCTGGGATTGATGTCTTAACTGCATGGTGTACACTAGGCTTTTATTGGTTTCAGGGTTTTGGTTGTTGTTTTATTCCTTCCCCCGTCTCTAAGGTTCCCCTGGGAAATGACAGCCATTCTTTGTCGGCATAGTGATGCTAAGTTCAGTGACATTACAATGTATTAGCTTGGCTTCTAACGCTTGGGCAAATCAGGCAAAATAGAGCTACCACACTTGGTTTTAACTATGCATGTTTTGTATGCTGTTTCCCCCAGAAACACAGAGGCCATTTGGAACAGGCTCTGTGCAAAAATTAATCCCGATGGGGCATCTTCATTTTGATTTTTTTTTTTCAAAATAATTCTATCTAAAGCTGTGTTTTAATGATTTTTTTTTTTAAAGAAATTAATCCTTAGCAGGAATCACTTGACATGTTGGAACGTTATTTAAACTGTGAGTAACAGAGGTTACTGGTACAAGATTGCTTATGTCTTAGGACTGAATTTGGGTCAACGTGTGCCTCCTAGTTTGATCTTTTCTATTAGGAAATGAATGAGGACTGAGGGTAAGCCTACGGGAAAGAGAGTCATCAGCTGCCAAATTCAGTTCAATTTGTTTTTCATGTCTAGGGGTTTTTTGTGTGTGTGGTTTTATTAAACAAATCAATATAAACAAGTTCTGCAGAGAGAAACACCATTTTTTTTGGCCAGAAAAAGGTCTCCATCCAGGAAAAACACATAGGGGCTGTCCAAATATTTTCATTTTTGCACAATAAGGTCATTTTGTCTGCATGAGCCTGATTTTCTCATTTCTTGCAGGTGAACAGGCCTCTGACCATGAAAAAGGAAGGAATTCAGACGAGGAATAGGAAAATGTCCAACAAATCAAAGAAAAGCAAGAAAGGCTCTGAGTGTTTTGAGGAACTGTCCAAGTGCATGCAGGAGAAATCGTCTCCCTTCAGCGCTGCTGCCCTTGCTAGTCACATGGCGCCCATGGGGCATTTGCCACCTTTCAGCCACTCTGGACACATCCTACCAACACCTACCCCCATCCACCCATCTTCCAGCATCTCATTTGGACATCCACACCCATCCAGCATGGTTACAGCCATGGGATAAAACCCGATGACCAAGAGACCCACCCAGAGATTAAGAACATGGGGCTTTGCCTAAGATGACACCAAGTAAGAAAATGTTCTGCCAAGAGGAGAATGTAGGGATGGCAAAAGGGGATCTTTGCTCCCATGTGGTTTAACTCTTAATGCTGGACTAAAACCTTGCAAACGATGGGTCTTCTGCAGAAACATGTAGTGGTGCCTGTAATGCACTTTGCCCCCTCAGGTATAAGGAAAAAGAACTCACCTGTTCGATACTTCATCGTCCAGCAGGATGCAAAAGGTGGCAGAAGCTGAAGGAAAAGGCTTGGAACTGGCTTTCCTTTTTCTCTTTGTTATTACTGTGAATATTGTAAAGAGATATAAGCAGCCTCCCAGGATGGAATCGGCTTACTGGAAGCCAGACATGCTGGATTTCTATCGTGGACTTTGTTTGGGATGGGGAAAAAAATAATAATTAAAAAAAAATTAAAAAAGGACATCTTTATAAAAATGTAATTTTTAAAATGAATTCAGACACAAAGTCATATTTATTTTGCTCTTTTTTTCCACAAAAAGCCTCAACCCTCCGATTGCATGTTTTTGTGCTGTTGTTTGCAATGGTAAGAAAACCTGCCTTCAAAACAAGGGGGAGAGGGAGGAACATATTCAGCAGCCCCCTTGGGTTAGTTCCATCTTATCTTCCATACAAAAATATCTACTAGGAAGGGGGAAAAGACTGGGTGGGGGAATAAAGCAAAAATGTAACTAATATGGGATTTTAGTGTGCCCAAGACGGCGATTATTTTGACACAATTTCTTCGTTCTTCTCCTTAACGGGAAAGACTTATTTTTAAAAAAAACAAAACAAAATAGCCCCCCTCCCAACTACCCTATTATTCCTCAAAACACACAGCTACATCAGACAAACTGTTGAGAAAAAACTCTCGGGAAAGCAATCCTGCAGTAGCGAGGGGCGAGATACAGGCATTTATCAACTAACTTCTAGCACAGCAAAAACCATCACAGGGCATAAAAACATCCAACTCGCAGACTTTAGAGGTTGAAGCATTTTGTTCTGTTGGCAGCTGTCGCTTAAAAATGCAGATTAGCTGCTTGGGTAAACTTACGGCAGTGTGGCCACCACGTCCACACGCAGCCAGCCAGCGTGTGTGCCGTCTCAGGCATCCAGGCCCCGGTGGACTTCACAGGGAGGAAGGGCAGAAATAAGGTTGAGATCACTGGAGAGGGGAAAGAGAGAGACAATCAGTTTGAGCTTCACACATCCGTCAAATCCCAGACACGACGACAGCTGATGAGACGAGGGAAAGCATCGTTCTAAGGGGAACGTCCGTTTTCCGTAGCGTATTTTATATGAAAAAAAAAAAAAGAAAGAAAAAAAAAGAAAAAATTTAAACCTCCCATTATTAAACCATATTGTACGTAAATGACCGAAAACAAAGCTATTACCAATGTGAAGTGTATTCTATTGATTGTTATGATCTGATGCCTCTCGTGAACACAAGCTCCAGTATAACATACAATGTACATATTTAGCTATACTTCTGATGAAAATGCCCCAATGAACAGAGGGGTTTGATAATGTAAACCACGTAAGCTTAACTCTGTGACAAGCTTTTTATTTTATTTTTTTTAATTTTTTTTAACTTTTTTTTTGTTGTTGGGGTTTTTCTTTTTTTTTGATCAAGCCAATTGTATCTTTACTGCAAAAGTCCTGCTTCAAAGAAAAAACAACGAAACAAATAAAAATGGATGTATATTATTTTTTTTTCTAAACGTAATTCAAATATTTGATAATGAATTAAGAACCAAGCAGCCATGAAAATCCTGCTTTCCTCCTTTTTATGGTCTGCGTAGGCATATAGGTGCACTTTGTAAAGAAGTGGAAATAAACGGGAGACTAAATTGGTTTGGAGAAATCATAAGAATTTTTAGTCTACTGAGGTAAAAAATTGGGTCCTCTTTACTTTTTACCTTTTACAATGGTACAGTTGTACATTATTTGTACCCAACTCAAATTTCTGTAGGATTTGGGCAGGGGGGAAGGGAAGGGGTGTGGGTGGAAGATAGGGATTACTGATACAGTTGACAAAGTGCAATATATTGTCAGTCACTGCAGCATAGACAACGGCAGTCAAGATTTAAATTATTTTGTACTTGTATCAGCATAAAAAAATTCTGCAGTATTTTCTGGTTTTATTTTTTTTATTTTGCTTATTTTTGGATTAGTGAACTAAGTTATTGTTAATTATGTACAACATGTTTATATATTGTCTGTAAAAAGTGTATGCTTTCCTCATATTCCTTCAAGGTGAATATTGCTAAGAATAATAAAATACCTTTTTTGTGAAAGTACCTGTGCCCAGCTTCATGTCATAAAGGCTGCTTTTAATAGGGAGAGAGGAAAAATTATCGTCCTCATTGTTGCCAGTAGAATTACTAGCTTAAACTTTATGCAGAGCAGTCTATTGATATTTCAAAAACCTACTAGGGTAGGACAAAAAAAGTAGTTGGTGAATGATTTAGTATAAAAAGCACAGGTACAAAAGCTCATTCTCCGTGTTGTTTCGGGGTGACGGAGGTCATGCAGTTAAGTGCGCTAAAGTTTCGAAGCCAGTTTAAAAATCTTAGGCAGCAGCCACATTGCAGATGATGAACTGCAGTTCCTCTAGGGTTTTTTGTTGTTTTTTGGGGTTTTTTTTAAAGTGTTTGGAAAAATATTTTTCAATTAAGAACAAGTTTTTAAAAGCACCGTAAACACGGAAAAGCAGCCAGCTGCTTAATGGGTTTCAAGGCAGGGCCTGTATTAGACTGGGCAAAGTTCTCCATAGGTTCTTGCACTGCTCTAACAGGCAACACCACCGTCAAGCTGGAAACTTATTTCTTACCATTTGGCTCATCCATGGTGTGAAGGGAGCAAGGGGGGATGGCCAGCCTGGAGCTGCTCAGTGCTGTCCTGGGAACAAGGGGTGCAAACGTGGGTGCAGGGGGTGCGCACGTGGGCTGGCGTATGAGGATGGAGAAGAGTGCTTACCAGGCAGCTCTCCCATGGCCAAAACCTTACGGCTGCTTTCATCACACAGCCGAGTCTGACCCACACAAGGAACTCCGTGAGGCCTTACAAAGTGAAGTCTTGCAAAGTCCTCCCGCCACGCATAGGGGTGAGTACTGCTGCTCCTAAACCAATATTTTCAAGAAAACTGCTAATGAACTTTGGGTTTCCTCCTTTGACCCCCCGGGAGTTACGTCTCACTTCTGTGGAAACCAACTTGGGGATAACTCCTTACTCATTAAGAAAAAAAAAACCTCAGTTCCTTTTTCAGCATGTATGCGCAAATTCCAGCCCTTTCTATCACTGCTTCTCTTTAACCGTGCAGCCTCCTCCTCCCCAGCCCTGTTTGCAAGCCCTGCTCACGAATGACGAGGAGTTGCAGCCGCTCTAGATGTGCTGAAGAAAGCACACGCAACCGGGACGAGGCCTTCCCGCATCATTTCAGACGAGTTAATCATCTCTCTAACTTGTTTAGCGAGGCTTAGTGCAAACACCCATAAAAAAAAAAGGCAGTTTATAGCATACCGTGCAAGCTTCATTTAAAAAGAAACATTTTCGTTTTCAGACAGGTTTAAAACAGGGTTATAAGTAAACTCAGCCACTCTCCCTCCATATTTGAATAGCTGAGACGAGGAGAGAACACGAGAACTAACGACATCGCTTTGTAATAATTTAGAATAATCAAGCTATTTGCTTTGGTTGCACATTACACACCCGTTCACACTTTGATGAGGGCTTACCTTGGTGTTGCCTCTTTGCAGGCATTTCGCTGGGTCGGTCCGATGCACTCACAGAATCAGGGCCATAATCCATGAGCTTGTCAGGAGGGGTGCTGCAGCCCCCCCAGCACCTGGAGGAACGTGTCTCTTCTGAGCAGAGTCTTCAGCGGTTCCTGCAACACAGATAACAAATAATCCCATGTTTGTCAGGTAACACTAATCTGTGAAAGATCAAACCATCTCTCTGCAACGTGTGTATCGTGTTTGTCTCCAGACATTTTGCATAGCGGAAGAAAAACAAACAGCAGGGAATGCAAATGGAGCAAGTGTGTAAAGTTCAACGTAAAGTGTAAGCACAGAGCAGATATCGAGGCAACAAATTGGGATTTATGGTCCTTTCACTACGCCCAAACACTGGGGGACAGGCTTTTTGTGAGGGGGGAACCCTGACATTACTTGCCTTTGGTTCCTGTTGTTGGGATTATTGTTTTAAGCCATGCTTAATTGTCATGTCTCCACGGCCACATCAAAAGCCAAGAAGATTAGGTTACAGGGAGTGTTTGATGTCAAAATACAAAATAAATAAAAGGAAAACTGAAAAGGTAGCATATTTTCCGTGATGTCTACTGAGGATTTTGCCTCAAACATTTAGTGTTTTTTTTTTTTTAAATTTTGCAAAGGTTGCACTTATAGTGACAACATTTCATTTACTTACTTCCAAATGACTCCACTGCTTTCCTGCAACAGCTCAAAAGGGTTAATATCCCCTCTTTGATGGCAAACATGGTATAATTAACGCAAACTTCTTAAGTATCCTGGTGACCTGTAGATGGCCACATGAGAATTTTGTTATTTACTGACTTGCCAAACGTTTATTGCTTATAGCAGGACAAGTGGGAAGCAGGCATTAATTTTGATGCTGTTATCTGTGATTGTGTGTAAAGTTCATAGCAGAGAGTGCCTATATGTCAACTGCAATTAAACATTTCCCTATTTTTTTTGATGA
Source organism: Anarhynchus alexandrinus (assembly GCA_008711295.1). NCBI lineage: Eukaryota > Metazoa > Chordata > Aves > Charadriiformes > Charadriidae > Anarhynchus > Anarhynchus alexandrinus. Next base: position 587,885 of record VUYV01000222.1, read on the forward strand.
ATTTCACGTTGGTGGAGTGGGCTGGACTGGCAGCTTTGCAAACTGAAATCCTGCCCATCCGCAGGGCAGGAATGACACAGCCAGACACAGGACAACTTCCCCTTACCTGCAGGCTGCAAAAGAAAACAGTCTGGCGCCATGGAGCATTTGATCCTTGGCTTCTCCACAGAGACAGTCAAATCAGTACCAACTGCAGCAGGGCACAGAGGGAGATTTTGTGGTGTGACATCTCGCCTTGGAAACCAGCCTGAAAAACACCAAAAATGAAGCCAAAAGTGGCTATCAGGTGAATATGTTCATTTATTACCAACCTGGACTGGATTAGAATGCGTGACCTAGAAGTAAAATGCTTTGTTTAGCCCAACTCCCTGGGCCATCTGGTCCTCGCAAGTAAACATTTCTAAGTGAGATTAAGTGACTGTTCTTTAAGCATGGTGATATGAGTGCAAACCAGGCTGCTCTGGATCTGACAGATCAAACCTCAGCATCAGAGAAGCTGGCCAGTGCCGATTCAGAGACACCATTTGCTTAAACAGCTTTGGGTGCAATTCTCCGTGGTGCTGGCTTTGCAGTCAGTCCTGATTCAGTCTGATGTGTCCCTGTCAGATCCAGGGCTCAGATTGCACCAAGGTGCTACTAGGAGGTCAAGGGCCCCATCAGAGAAAACTTATGGGAGATCCTTGCAGTAAGAACTACACTGCATTTGCAATAAGAAATTAGTTGCATTTCTGAGCACCAAAAGCTCAGGTGAGCAAAATGCAGTCGCAGGGTAGGAGATACTGCAGAAAAAACATCCAGCAGGTAGTAACACAATAGAGAACTAACCCCTCCTTCAGGGAAAGGCTTTGACATACCGCTGAGGGAGGGAACTGCTACTGTTTGGTCTATAAAAACTGAATCGGGGAAGTATAATGTTAACCCAGCCTATGCAGCAATGCCAGGGAGAAAACAGCTACCCGCCTGTATCCTGCTCCCATGCCTCCATCGTTCTGCACTCTGGGATGCAGGGAGTTATTTGGAGGAAAGTTGGCTCTGGCTCAGGAGGGTCGAGAGCATTTGTAAATCATTTGGAGTTGGGCCTATCAATGCCAGAGCATGAACATGGACCCTTGTTTCTCCTAAACACTTCCATGCTTCATCAAATTCTTCCTCGGTGCTTGTATTTTCCTCTGGAGCTTCACTCAGCTCCACCCTGCTCTCAGTCAGGCAGAGAAGACATGGCAGATTTCTTTACCTGTGACACGAGAGCATTATGTTGGCTCTTTTGGTTGTGATTTTTTATCTCTGGTTCTTTCATTCACTCCTACCTGCCCACATTGGCATTCTGGTAGCAGGTTATACTGCTAGAGTGCTCAGGGCAACCGTAGAAATCCTTACTGGATTTTGCTGTAAAATTCAGATTAATTTACCATCTCCTGCTGCCTTTCAGCCTGTCTGCTAGTTATTTTTCTTTTCTATTTTGTAGGTCCTTATAAAATTTGAAAGTAAAAGCACCCCATTTTGAGAGTTAGCGTGTTAGAAGAGAACTAGATGAACAAAAAGGAACAGACCAAAACCATTCACATAACCTTTGTGCCCACAGGCACTCTGGGCTGCACACTATTTTTCTCTATCCAAGCATAACTACCACCAACACAGGGAAGATATTCTTCATGATGAAGCACATCTCGAGAGACAGACCTCTGCCCGACTGGTGCCAGGACTCACCCCAATCCCTCACACACTCACTTTCTGATAACAAGCAAAGTTAACAGCGCTCCATGCCTCAGTTTCCCCTTGCAAAATAAGCATAAAAAAAGACACAACCTGCCCTATCAGCTGTGTACAAGTGTTGACTCGCTCCAGTCTAGCAGACTTCTGGGCAAGTTCAAACAAATGTCAGTGTGTGGGGCGTACTGATAGGCACTGGGAAAGGGCACAGCACTCTCCTCTCTAGGTTAGAGGCTCCTCCCTGCCTTTGCTGCAGAGCTGTTGCACTGCCGTTAGCCTCTCTGTACAGCTGTCTGTGGCAAAAATGACACATTGGAGAAATTAGTCATTGGAGTGTATCACCCGCTGCTCCCAACCGCTTGCACACACACACAGAGCCCCACGCACACACACGCACGCACTGCCTCCAGCCCATTGTGAAGCAGCCCTTTCTCCATCTCCCATGCTGTCAGCCCCTGACCTTCCTTTCACATGCTCTAATGGTCACTAGAAAACTGCGAGAGAACACAGTTGTGGTATTAAATAGCCCTAATTTGTCTCCAGGCCTTTCCCCTCCTCCCCCCACCTCGGTCTCCCGCGACTTAACGTTTAAACCAGCTGAAGTTTACAACAAATCAAAGCCTCCCTATAGGCCCAGATTGTCTAAATACGGAAAACAGGAAGTGAGTAACCTTCAACGGGAAATTGTTCATCCGATGGAGGCCAAGACCCAAGGCCCGGCGCTTTGCAGTCCTGCCCCAGCACAGGCAGACACAGTGTGTACCGAACGGACACTCAGCGTTTCACAGGAGGGAGTGGTTTAGGGAAACTTTTGCTTCTCTTGCAGTCACGTTGCGGCTGCTTCAAGGAAGGAGATGGTGTTTGAGCCTGTGCAGAACAGTAGATGGGCAGTTTGGGAGGGTTATTTTTAAGAAGACTGGGGATGGGATGGAGAAGCAGACAAGGGTTGGAGGAGAAAACAGAGAAGATGCATGAATTCAAACTAAAACCGCCTCTTGCTTCCTATGAAGGTGAAGATGGCAAGAGAATACTGCAAACGGCATTGGGCTGCTTCCAGCACACGAGGGCGGGAAGAGATTTTGTGTGACAGCCCACTTGGTGATGAAAAGGAGAACACTTCACTTCCTAGGCAGAGAGAATAATAATTTATTTTTGTAGAGTAACTTGCCTGCTTCCCCCTGCCAGGAAAGATCCCAAATTATTTTACCGGCTGTTTATCTAAGGCTTATATTATTCACTACTGAATTGCAACCATTACTGGGGTGGAACACAGCAGCTGTTTAACGACTCAAAACAATGCCCCTTTTTTACAGAAGGTCATATTAAGATCCTCTCTAACTGAAGGTGAACTTTTTGTTACGTGCTGCATCCACTGGAATAAAGCTTTGCTTGCAATTACACTTCTGCCAGAATCACAAAACTGCCAAAGAAACTAGGATGCACAAACACATCCAAGCATACCTGAGTCCTTCCACTCCAACTCTGGACAGGGCTAACGAACCATGTACCACAAAGTGGCCCCTGGCTCAGAGATAACTTTCTTCTGACCCTCTTGGAGCCGGCACCTATGCTCAAATGCCAGTTTTGCTCTGGACAGCTCATGGGATAAGCACCAGCAACCAAGCGTACAGTCACTGATTTGAGAAAGACAGAGAAAAAGAAGGCACAGTCTGATTTGGAGTTTGGCACCACTGTCGAGGAGATGTGGGTTGGTTGATCCTGTCCTGGTTCCTTGCCCCAGGGCTGGGAGTGCTACAGATGAAGGGGACTCCCGGGCAGATGCGCACACACAGGACAGTCAGTCTCCAGAAGATATTTGTGCAGAAGGCACAGCTGGAATTAGACCTGCCAGACTGGGATGCTGCACCTCTGCAAAGACTGGGGCTTGAGAGAAGTGTACAGCAATGGGTAACCGTTGGGTCTTTTGAGAAGGACAAGTTAGAGAGGAAACATCTAGTTAGATTTCTTTGCAGCATTTCAAATATTGCTCTAAATTTACCTTTTAAAAGCATATTTTAAATACTGGTTTTAGGCAGAAATATTTTCCCTCTTGCTCCTACAGTCTTTTTCTGCAATAATTTCCCCAGATTTTTCACAGTTTATATAGGGGAGTAAAACTGGACTTGAGGCATTTGATTCACAGAGACTTTCTCTCTTGCATAAAGATGAAGTTTAGTTTGTTGTTTTGCTAGCAAACCAGCTGGCTGGGAGAAAGATGCTCTTAATCAAACAGCCTCACTGCCTCTCTGGGGAGAACGCTGTCTTTTTTCCCATCACAACAGGTTTCCTCTTTGTTCTCTGGTGGGCAGGTGTTGTCCCACTGGGATGTGGAAAAGGGCAGGCTCTGATCCCATTAAAGATAGCCCTATTGGTAATAGATCAGAGGGGCATCCCTAGGTTGTGGGAGAGTATGCCTGTCTTGCTTCACTGACTGGTGAATAATAGAGCTGGCTCTCAGTGATACTTGCAGGGGTTTTAACAGGAGTCCTGTTCTCCAGAGGGACAATGAAAGGGAAAGGAACCCAGAGGGTGATGGCTGTGTCTGGCATTGCCAGAAACCACAGCTGGTCCTGCAAGCGATGGGAACAGAGACGATGCTTCTATCCAGGAAAGACGCAAAGAAATGCTCACCCGCTGCATTATCTGCTTGCTTTACTCTCTTTCTCCATTTCTCCCACAGTGGGCTGATTTGGAGGGATGTGGAAATGAGTTTTGCTCCAGTGGAAGTTGAGACACAGATAATCCCAGAGATGGAAACGCTACTGTAGCCCCTGGGCTCAGCCACCCCTTGGTCCTTCCATCTTGAGGGTTACAGCAGCTCTGTTATGACTTCCTGGGAAGAATGACTGTGTGTGTGGGCTAAAGGAGGTCAGGGAGCTCCAACCACATCCCTGGCCTGGATAAGGTGACTGGGGAACAAGGGTTGTGGCTTGCCCAGTGGAGCCTGTCTGCCTGCAGTCCAGACATAGCATGGAGTAGCTTTTCTTCTGCTGACCTTGTGCTCAGAAGAACTGAGATTCCTGCAGGGATCTCCAATGCATTTCCTTCTTCTGTGCTTTTGAAAGTGATCCAGGTGGCAAGTCCACTGTGCCCAGGAGCTATAGACTCCTGAGATCTAGAATAGGTTCTATACCTGCTTAACTCAGAGGCTTAGTGTCTCTGCTCACTCAGTTAAGGCAGGGTTTATCTACCTCACGTAGGGTTGTGGCAATCCATTAGCCTGTGTTAGTGCAGGCCTTGGACACAGTCACGTCTCAAGAATGGAAACTTGAAGCTGGATACATGCAACAGCCAAAATATGCAGCTCTGACTGCAAACCATACCATAGGCATGTTCACAAAGCATGCACCAGGACCGTGGGCCAGAGGCTTGTCCAAATGAAGCAACAGCTTTTACAGACACTGTGTCCAGGCACAGGCTCATTGAATTTCCATTCTTTGGTGACATCACTTTGGCCAGTGTTATTCCAGCTCCAGTAAAGTTGTCCATGAGAGATCCATACCTGCATGCTGGAAAGAGTTAACCCTCAGCTCCTGACTCAATGCACAGGAATGCAGCCACCTCAGGTAGAGTCTTACTGGGGCCAGCCTTGAACACCACCTTCATGGGAGCCTGCACAACTCTGAACTCAACAGCGGCTGCGCTTGTTTGTATCAGGACTGACAGGGAAGGTACCAGCATGTTAAGACAGCTGGCCATAGCTTAACATGCTCTTTTTGCTTTCTTTTCCTATGTTCTTCCTTGGTGCCACATGGAAATTACAGTCCTTTTGGCCTATGCACCCTGCACCAGTTGGACATCTTTTCATCTGCACCCTCTTTCTTGGTGCTCTCTTTCTGATGTTTCACTCTCCCATTTACACCCTTGCTGAATTTACCTCTGTTGCTCACGAACCAGCCAGGGTCCTTTGCTTCTGCTGCACTAGGGCCTGGGAAGACTGGTCAGTCTCCTTGTGAAGCCACCACTGCGGGCCGCTCCTCCACACAATCCAGCCCTGCCACTGCTAGCCCTGCCTGAAATCACCGCCTCTGCTCAGCATTCCTGCAGACTGCTTTCACTTTTAGCTCTGATGCTGAGGGACTCCTCATGTACATGTATGTATGTATTTATACACATACCCCCCACCACAGAGAAAGACCTATTTTGCAAGGTTTAATATGCTTCAAGTTCTGCTATGGACTCTTCCTCTTTTGTTGCAGCTGTGGTTTTAGGGCAGGCTTTGTGGGTTTGAGAGAGTCCTTGGATGCCTTGGGAAATGTTCTGCAAAAGCAGACTTTCTCTCCATGCATTCTGCACTCCAGCCACCAGGTCCTGAAATCTCTGTGCACAGGATTTCCCCTATTCAGATGAACGCAAAAATTTACTTGCCTTTCAGGCATAGTTTCTGATTGACACTGCTCGTTTATGCCTGCAGTGTCATGCAAAGAAACAGGAGAGCCAGCTGGATTCCCTCTTAGATCAGCAGCAGCTCTACCTGGGCCACAACACAGCATCAGGATGCTCCAAACGGGCTAAGAAACACCACCTCACAGCTTTGCTGCAGGTCTGGAAAGAATAAGATCTTACATACTACCCTTAAAGTCTCTGCCCACGACACAGGAGACGCAACACTACCTACCTTGTAGAAAATAAGGGGAAGCCTATAAACACCAAATAACTGTGAAACAGAAACGCTCTCTGCCTCTCCTGTACTTGTCCCAGTTACTCATGAGGGAAAGTAACTCTGGCTTAGGAGTGCTGAGGATTAGCCTAACACACCTGGGTACCACCTGCTGCTTTAGTGGCTCCAGCTCACAGTTTTGTGACAAGCTGGGTGCTTGACAGCAATATCCCTTTGAAATGCCACATATACTGCTCAGGGTTTGGAAAAGCCTTGCTCCAGCACAGGGTAATTGTCAATATGCATGAAGACAAGCTTCCTGGGGTTGGCTGGGGGCAGGAAGGGGACAGCTCAGGGAAAAAAATGTTTCAACCACAGCACAAGGCATGCCTGTGCTCCTAACCAGCTAAACAGCAACTCGGCCCTATAGAATTAGAGCAGCCTTGAGGTGACTCTGATAGGCAAAGTACACAAATGCTGGAAAAAAAACAATGCCATAAAGCAACAGAAATGTCTCACAAGGTTTAAAAGCACAGTTGTTCAGCCTTGCCTATTTGTATGGGAAGCGGGAGCCATGGCTCCTGAATGTGGAGCTGGCAGGCAGCATAAGGAAAGGAGAGGGAGGCGAGATATGTGGCTGAGGAATTTGCAGCCCTCAAGTTCCCTCTCTCCCACCTCCTCCTCCTCTCACAGGAAATGAAAGAAACCTCTTTTGTGGAAGGCGGGTGGTAGGTGTGCACGCCTGAGTGTGTGCTGGGGAGCAGCCTGGCCTGGCGGGCTCCTTCCCGGCGTGCTCCTTCCCGGCGTGCAAGCGTGTGTTTGCACGCGCGCCTGTGCAGGGCTAAGCGCTCAGGGGCGGCCCAGGGCTGTTTCTCAGAAGTCTCCTCATGCGTGTCTGAAAAGGTGGATCAGGCAACGGAAGCAGCAAAACCACCAGCATGCCCAGGCCCCAAATGACTGCCTTTTCACTTTTTTTTTTCTTTTTTTCTATAAAGCAGCCCCCCCCCAACACACTTCTTCCTCCTTCCCATCCCCCCACTCTGCCCCGCAGAACCGCAGCACCAGAGCGGCAGAGCCTGAAACTGGAGAAGAGCAAAGGGCACAAAAATTGTCCGTGGCCTCTGTGAAGAGTGATGCTGGGGGCCAAGGTTGGCAAAACTGGCCATGGGCATGGCCGTCTGCAGCCGCTGCTGCCCTCCCTCAGGCCTGAGCACAGACCAGCATGGGCAGCTGGCTACCAGCTCTGGCAGGACCTGCCTGATGCTGGTGAGGGAAGAACCTGAGGAGGGAAGGCAGCCGCACACCACCCCTCACAAACCTCCCTGCCGCCATCCCGCTGTCCAAGCAGCACAGCCCTTGCCTCTATGGAGGCCCAGGCCTGGGGGAACATAGTGGGAAGGAGAAAGGGAGCTGGCAGTAGGGTAAAATTTGTCAATTTAGTTGTCTTTTTCCCCCTCTTCAAACCATGGTGAACTGGTTGCCCTTTGTCAGGGCAAGCGGAGTGAGCTGCTGGACTCAGGTGGCCCTGTTCTCTCATGGAGAAAATGGCGGCCAGGCCAGGCCAGGCCAGGCCAAGCCCTCACTGCCCACCCTGGCAACCTCCTGGGCGCTGACACCACACGGGACAAGCTCACTTGTGACTCTCCTCCAAGGGGGTCTCTTTCAGCCTCTGTTTCCACAATAACAGGGACAAAAGAACAGGCTGCTTATCACCATCCCCACCCACCAAATTACTCCGTGTACCTGCACTGCCTGGCAGACGCTCCTCGGGGTGCCCAGGCGTAGTTTGCGGGAGGGAGAAGAAAAGCATGGCTGGAGATCCCGCTTCTGTTTACGCCTTTTTGTTAGCAGCAAAAGCTTCCTCTCGCCATGCTTGCTCCTGAGGCGGGTGTTAGCAGCGAGCTGAGGAGCAAGAGGGTGGCCCCGGCCCCCTCCTTCTGCAGCCTAAAATGGTGGTCATGGCAGGCTGCCTCAAGCCATGTGATGGCGGACAGGTCTCCACTGTCCCCCACGGGCTCTCACAGCCCCAGCCCACAACCACAGAGCGTAGTCCCAGCCCCTAGGCACCTTCCCCTCAGGTAAATACACTGGATTCCCACCATGTGCCACAAATTTCCTCCTCTGCGTGTGGGGGAACACCCTATTTCCCAACTGAGCCCCAGCAGTGGCAGCGCAGCCCCCTCGGAGATATTGCTGTCAGCATGAGACGTAAAATGCATTGGAAGAAAATAAAACCAGCTCAAAGCCATCATGGTAAAGGCAAATGCAGCTGAGAGACAGGGAGGAAAAGCTGGGGACTGAGAGGAGTAAAAGAAAGGGCTGTCCGGAGCGTCCCATCGGGAAGAGATGCTGGGATGTTATAAAGACCCAAACTCTAAAGACAGTTTTGGCACCAAGAGCCAAGATTCACCTTCCTGAACAGCACTGAGCCCACGTTCAGCCCTTCTAGTTTTCTGGGTCAAAAATAAACCTTACACAAATAATAATTTTTTAAAAAACCTAATTTTTACTTTGCATGTTTTCTGTAGAACAAAAGATATCGGGTAAAAGCAAGGAACGGCCTGAGAAGGTGGGAATCTCCCAAGCGGGAAGGACAAATTCAACACAGCCAAAAAAATTGCATAGTGCCAAAGGACAAAGGCAAACGCATTGAAGGGAATTAAGAAATTGAGGAAGTAAGGTGCCATGTAAGGCAGTCCTGAAATCTACCCATGTGTAAGACAGACAAGGGTCCTTACACACACAATAAGTAAGGTGGGAAAGAAAAAGAAGAGTAAATAAAGAAGAATACAAGAAATAAACGTGTGCAAAGCCTGCTCAGAGATCTAAGGATTAAAAAGAAACCCTTCAGTAGAAATTGAAAACAGGGAGGCAACCAAACAAGAATATTCAGTCAGTTAAGGCTTGCAGGGAAAAGATAAGGGCAGCAAAAATGCAGAATGAGTTAATTATAGCCAAAGGGATTAAGGAGAATAAGAGGCCTTTTACAAATATATCAGGGGAAACAGAAGCACTAGGTAGAAGGTGGGTCTGTTAATAATAGGTCAGAGTAGGCAAGGAAAATAATGAAACAAGGGGACAAATCATGCCAACAGCAGTGTGGGCATCTTCCTGTTACCAGTCAGTCTGAGACCTCCAAGCCAGCACGACAGGTCCATGGACTGAGACTGGTTTCAACACCGAGACTCCCCATCCACAAGGACAGATTGGAGCTGCCATCATAGTAGAGCTAGGTATAGAAATGTGCCATGAGTCTCCCCACGCCGTGCCTGACACCTTCCCTGAAAAAAATCAATATATTTTCAGTGATTTAATTGCCTCAGCCTGGATTTTTGTAGTGTAGGAGGCTGGAGAAAGCACACACAGCAAGGTTAGGCCATATATGCAGTACAACAGCCCTGGAAGAAGAACTGGTTAAAACACACTAATTGGTGATAGACTAACTGACCAACTAACTATGGGCTTCTCATCAACTCTTGTGACTTGGCTTGGCTGTTTCCTCCATCTGCCTCGCTCACCCCCCTGAAGCAACAAGAATAAAACCCAGTAAATCCCTTGGGGCTGGAAGCAGGGATTGGCAAGTATTAGGACTTTGTAAAACTTGCATCTCACTGATTTGTGGGCCAGATTCTCACCTCCTAAGAAATTTTGCGCAAGAATTATAAATATTTAAGACATGCACGCATTCCTGCTGTCAGGATTTTGGCTTTCTCCCTCTCCAGAAATAAAGTTTGGCTCCAAATCCCAGGTTTCCCTCTCAGTTCCTATAAAAACAAGAGGCTCAGTTAGGAAAACTACAGCCTATTTCTGTTTTCTCAAAGCCAAAAAAGAACCGTCGGGAGATAGAAACTGTTTCACCCAGCTCTTTCACAGGAGGAAACCCATCGCTCTCCTGTCTGCCTGTGGGTGCGTTTTGCATACTGGAGGCTTTCCTTGAACAAGACCCCTCAGGCACCCTCCAGCCCCCATCTGCCAGGGAGTCACACAGCGAAACAAAGGGCCAGCTCCTTTGTCCGAGGAGACAAGGTGCCAACCTGCCTGTCTCTGTTTACCAAAGGGAGGGATGTTAGCAGGGTGAGAATGGGGGGCTGGGGCCATTGCTGGGGCGGGGGCCATTTGTCCTCTATTCCCGGCTCTCAGGCGCTTTCCCCTCCCTGCTGTCTCCCTCTGATTTTCACGTCTTGCCAGCCCGGCTTTTTGAAATGCTTTAGATAGTTATTTAGGAGGCTGCTGATTAAAAATAAATAAATAAATAGATAAATAGGCTCTATTTCTGCAAGGAAAACCAGGGAACGGCCTTCTAGCCCAAACTCCTGTGAGCTAATTCCCTACAGCTCCATCCACTAAAGATACAGGGTGCTTTGACCCACGGATAACCCCATGGTAAGGTGGATGCACACACACAACCAGTACCTTGTTCTTTAATCTGTGCTTGCCTTTTCCTACATCCCTACCTGGTCTCCTACAGAGAGCAGACAGCGAGGAGATGCTTGGGGCCGAGTCCTGGACCAGACCTGGCAGTTACATCAGTAACAGCCATGTCAACAGACACTGTTTTGGGGATGACTGCTGACATCTCACTGACAGTTTTCACCAGCATGACTTACTACCAAGATGTATCTCCGCACGGGGTTGATGCAGAATAGTTTTGATCAGACAGGAAGGTGGATGAAAGCCCTGCGCTCACGGAGGCTTTCACCTAGAGTGCATCCCTGTGTGTACCTGCTGCACATCCGTGACAGCAGCCTGGCCCCCCAACCACACGTCTCCACACTTATCCACATGGAAAATGGACAAACCTGGCCAGCAAGATGCACTGATACTGGACTTTCCTTCCATGTTTATCCTACTTACCTCGGGGACCACACAAATGACAAACACCACTGATGACCTCCCCTTTTACCTACGTTGCGCATTACAGTGTGAAGGCAGTGTGCTCTATCTCCCTGCTGCTTCTGCACTTTCAACTCAAGCATGTAAAACTACATAAGGAAGGAGAGGTTAAAATAACAGCAGTCCATAATAAAATTAAGGGTGCTTTATACTGTGTTTTATAGGACTTCCCCTTACACCACCAGTTCTTTTACCGGCATGATCTCTGTTGGTTGTTATGTTAGAGGGAAGTCTCCAAGGAGCTGCTCAGCAGGAGATTAAAGGAGCTATAATAAACAAAAATATATGCCATTGTTTTGTATGGCACCCTCAGTCTGAGGAATGACACACAGATGATGCTTCCATAGGAAGGTATACATATGTTTCCCTCATCTCTTGCTATATCTGCCCAGAAGTATCACAACAGGAGCCCTCATGCTCCCTCCATGCACTCTGGCACTCGGGGGCCCAAACAGGAGCGGCAGGATTGCGAGAGCATTGCTGCTTCCCTGGGTCAGCCCCTCCTGGAGCCGGGACAGAGTTCGCTGGCTCTTCTGACTCACCCAGCCTGTTCCTCCCCTGCACGGAGGCTTGCTGCTGTAGACCTAACCTGCCCTTTATTTTTCTTCTCCTTCTGAGCACCCGTCCTGTGTCTCCCAGCTGCCCGGGAGGTAGTTTATAAAATCTGGCCAGCAGGAGAGGTGGTGTTGCGGGGAGGGAAAAGGAGGTAGAGCCCAAGCCAAGAAGCATCAGCACTGAAAGCAGCAGCAGTGGCGGAAGGCAGCGCTTTGAATGATCTCATGAATCAGCCACGACATTATCTACAGTGAAATGCCTGGGAAGGGGTTTCCCATGTCCTACCCTGACCTGGAAGGTTGAATCCACAGGGGCCTGAAGGGCATTTTGATTGCCAAAGACAAAGGCTAAATCAGAAGGAAATGATATTTTATTTAACCTCTGCGTCGGGGTGGGGGCCTGAGGGGAGGGTAGAGGCAGGGGGGCAGTGACAGAGGCGTGGGGATAATACAGGGGATTCAGAACTGATAACTCAGTAACATATGGGCTTTCACTAGAGCAGCATGTCCCACCGAAAAGCCAATTTCCCTCGACATGCTGTCAGTTGCTGCCGGGGGAGGGCAGAGCCCTGCACACAGCCCAGCCTGCTCCGTCAGGGCTGTGCTCTGCCATACTAACGTGCTGTTCAGTGCCAATATGGAATTTCCTTTCGGGAAAGGGCTGCAATAATTGTCTCTCCTATTTACACAGCGCTTTCCAGACAACGTGCCAGAGGCTGGAGCCCTTATACAGGCAAAGCTCCCAGGGACACCCTGACTTGGCTCCGATCACTCAGCGTGATGTAGGACCAGGCAACAGGACTGCAAGCCTGTTGGTGCAGGGACCAGCTCTCCTGTAGATGCCCCATTCCCAAAGTATGGCTGGTGGCCATAAAAGAAGTCAACATCAAAAGGGCTTTGGAGTGGTGGTGAGGGGTAGGCTTACCTCCTTGTTTACACGGCATTAGAGCTACAAAGGCTTTAAATGCTTTCCTGACATGACATTCCTGTAGGAAGTTGCTGTAGATGTCCTGAGGACCTAGGTGATCTGGTGGGTGGGTGGGGAAGGGCTATCTAGCAGGGAGGGACTGGGAGGGAAGGCAGGGGAATGCAACAGTGCCTCTAAGGGAAGGTGGGGCCCATACCACCCTGGGTGGTGGGCTTTATGCAATAACGCCCTGGAGGAGGGGTGGGGGCCATAGCTGTGCAGAACAGCCTATGGTGCCAGGCCTGGGTGGTGGAGTCCACTCTGGTCTTTCTCTGATGAGTCCAAGAGCCCTGCTCTCATTGCAGGGAAGATAACAATGCATACCTGAACATCTCCAATTCTTCTGTGAAGCTCAGCCTTTCCAGGACTATTCTCTCTCAGTTTTTAGTCAACACAGAGAAACAAATAGGGTGGATCAGAGAACAGAGGTGTGAGAAACAGCAAAGACCTTCACTTTCCTCTGGTATTTCGTCAGACCAAGTAGGCTTACAATGGCACTTTACCACTTCCTTTGGGAGGTAGTTTCCGTACCTCTTATGCACCCAGGAACAGGTTGTATTTTGCCAAATTTCTGTTTCACTGTAAGTAGAAAATAGTCATGGATGTCAATACGAATTTTTACAAGTGCAAAGGACTTAAAAGTGACACCCCCTCCCGTCTTCCCACAGTACCAAAATATCACACGTCAAAGATCCTCCTGCTGAGAGCTGAATTCCCCCTTCACGCAAAGTTCAAGGACTGAGGCTTGTTCCAAGCATTTCTATTTCAGACTCTTGGTCTTTGACCAAATCATCGCATTTCAGGCTTGTGCTGAAGACCTGAGGACCATATTTGTTTGTACTCCCTTTGCACTTAGGGGCCCAGCCACAGCCCCCTGTACTAGGAGATGTTCAAAGGCAACATAAAACCTCAGCCTGTCTGAAGCATGTTCCCCCAGATACATGTTTCCTTAGAGGTCCTGGATCCTTTTGGGGGCAGGTCACGCACACACCAGTTCTCCAGCTCTGCTGTGTAAGGAACCTACAGCACAAATTGATCTGTGGGGTGCATGACTCAAAGTGTCAAAACAGGGCCTTTAACATTTCCCACTGCCACCAAACCTGTTTGACTGAATTGCAGGTTAAAAAGGCATTGTGTCTATAATTGTTGGGCTTTAGAGAGCATGTCTTTTCCTTTAATGAAATACCTTGCTCATTCCATTCGAAAAGGAACCAAAGACTTCTCAGGTTTATGATAAAGTTGTAAAAATTTTATTTACCCCATATTTCCTGCTGGGTTATTTATGAGGCATTTTGTCAGCTCTCATAAAACTGCCTAGTAAAATATATTTTCTTACAAAAAAAATAAAATCATTTGTGCGGAACATCTTGAGAGCAGCGAGGACAGAGTTAATGGGATACACACACGTTCCGACCCTGGGAGAAAACAAAACAGAACGAAAGCCAGGCATTGTTGTGCTGCATTAGTTAATAATAGCTTTAGAGCTAAAATCCTGCTCTCACTGATGTTACTGGAAGTTGGTCCTTAATATAAAATAATCAGAGAACCAGCTGCCATGAATTGCATAGCCCCAAAATGAACCTGAAGTGCATCAAAGCACCCAGAAAACACACTTCTCCCATTGGGATTTCACAAGAAACACCAGCTCAAGAACTTTTTCTTTAAAATATGGTGGCTTAGATTTATGTAACTCGGGGATGGATGCAAATTGTCACTTGGACCTCGAACCCAAGGTTGGTTGATTGTTAATACAACAACTTTTACCTAGTTAAGGTTCAAGATGCAAGAAATGAAGCTACTTGACATAAACCTGCAGGAAATCCCATCTTGGTATTTGCTTTCGAATAAATACCTTGGGCACAGGAAAAGCACGACCCACCCACTCCAGGCACAGCTGGGGTACATTTGCCTCTCTTGGAGCACAGCTTTCCAGTTTTGTGTCACATGTTTGCTTCTGCTCAGTTCTCCGTGGTCTAAGCTTTTGCATTTTTTTCCAGCAGTGCTTATGTTCCCTAATCCCAGTGGGAACCTTCAAGCGCTAATTTCGTTGTGCAGCATTACCCCTAACACCCTTCGTTTCAACCCGTGCAGCTTTGCTCCAGCCACACTTACCACTTGCAGATAAGCCTGACACAGGTAAAAAGTCCTTTCCATGTGGCTGCTGGGCCTGGCTCACTCAGGAGCTCAGCAAAGGTATTCTAGCTTGGAGGCACCAGGAATATAAAGGAAGCAAGAAAACAATGAATAAAAGAAAAAAAAAAAAAAGAGAACCAGTGAGGGTTGTTTTTAAAACAACAACAGCTAGATGCTGGGAAGCGGTCAGAGGTCTTTTGTTCTGTGCCTGTACAGCACTTAGCACAACACAGCCCCAAATTACAGCTGAGCTCCTTGCTCCTGCTGCTGGGCAAAAGTAAAGAAGCAGCAGCCGAGTATGGGAAACAGGCAAGGAGCCAGGTTTGCAAAGGTATTTAAGTGTGTAAAGACACAGAGGGATATTTATTTACGGATGCTGGTAGAGGTCCTATTTCCTACGGGAGCCAAGGGGCATTAGGCTCACAGCTCCAGTGCTTTATCAGTGCCACCAGGTGTTATCTGTGTCTTTAGGTACAGGTAGCACTGGGTTTACCACTCCTCTCCATAAGACTTGTTTTTTAAAAGCCACTCTTATCATGGGGTTGCTCTCCCATGTGTCTGCAAAATACCTTTTGCATTACAAGGTCCTGCCCCAATCACACAACACATGACAGCATTTAGCAGCATGAAAGGTCCGTGCTGCTTTGGGCACACGCATATCTTGGGGTGTGCTTTCCTTTTGCACAGCTATGTTTCTCAAGGGAGGTAAGGGGGTCAAGGAGGTGTCTGGGTGGCCCTGGGGCCTGGAGCTGGCCAGAAATCCCCTCTCAGTTGGGGAGGGGAAGGGGTGCAACTGCTTGATAAACTGAGCAAGGGTGGCTCCCAGGAAAATGGAGAGCACGTACCTAAAGTGGGATGTACCAGAACTGAGCTTTAACAAGCAGTTCAGGAACTGGCTGTGATTTTAACAGATGGTTTAACCAAACTGGACGAAAATTCCTCCAGGTCAGCCCTGCCAGAAACGTCTGATACAAGAGAAAATGTGTTCTACTACTGCTGTACAAGAGAAAATGTGTTCTACTACTGCTGTATTCTCCCTAAGCTGAACTAGGTACATTACGCTAACCCAGCAAGCAAATTCAAGTTGGACTCACCTGCAACATTCATCAGCTGTCTAGAAATAAATGCAGAGGAACTCCAATGCAGGGAGTCTGGAGAGGAGAGATGTGTCTAAAGGCTCTCTGGATTTGACTCTGAGTGTTGAGTAGGTGGAGATGGAGAAGGAAAGCCATTTCTACTCCAGATATCAAACAAGCTCTCAGGGAAATTCCTTGTACAGCTTAATTCATTTAAAAAGAAAACACCTTTGCCTCCCAGCTTTCAAGAGGTTTTGGCATCCTTTACAACCAGCACAGTCAGTTGTTCCAGAATCAACAGTTTTGGTCAATGACTGACAAGGAAGGGCTGCTTTGCCTCAGTGCACCAGGGAGAAACGAGCAGACATGTGGCAGACACCTTATTTGCACTGGTGGGACCAATGCTTTCGACTCAGCTTGCGAAAGGTGAGCTGGCAGGATGTTAGCATACTGCACGCTTTCACAAACCCCTGGTGATGAGAGAGCTGCTGGCATCCAGAGCCATCTGGCCCAGGGGGAATGTTTCTCCCTTTTTCCACCTGACCGTGGCTATTAATGGGGCAAATTCCAAAATTAAAGGTACAAAAAGCATCTCTCTGTGCTCCAGGCAGGCATCAGAACATATGGTGCTTAAACTCGAAAGCTGGCATGGGTGTTGTCCTTGGGAGGGGAAACATAAAAGGAGGCAGATAGCGGAGATGTGCGATAGCCCACGCTGAGGTCTCTGAAAAGCTGCTGTTGATGGGAGTCCTTCTCAAATGACTCCGATCATACGAGCAGACACGAGGTTCATAGCTGCCCCCCCCCCTTTTTTTTTCCTCCTCCTTCTTTGCAACAGGCTGTGCTATTTCTCTTCCCCACTGCCAACTGGCATCAGTGACCAATTTATTTGCATCAAACACAAAGATATAGGTTGTCTGAAGCCAAGCAGGACCCTCATCTAGGGAACACTCTGGAGCTATTTAATAAAATTTAGAGACCAGAGAAGCATCCAGGCTTTCCCACCGTAGTAGGAAAAGATGAAATTCTTTAATTGTTTGTGTTTGAGTGAAACTCATATAAAAAGAGGATTTGCGATTCTGAGGAAGCTTTAGAGCTGAATCTGACCTTAAGCTGTGTTTCTGCACAGCATCGCACGCTCTCACACTGTGCTCCCAGCACCCACTCTGGGAACTCAGCCCTCACTCACATCCCTCTTACTTAGACGCATGGAGGGATTCAGGGAGGCAACAGTTATTTTATCCTATAGATAGCACAGGATCTTTTGGGCCTGTGGTCCAGAATCCTAAAAAGAAGCTGTGCCTCTCATGGGCAGACAAACACGCAGACGCTCTGCATCCCATTATGGCTCAATTCTCCAGTTACGCAGAAGTGACAAAGTGGTTTGGATCCCAGACTACTTCTCCCATTGGGTTCTCTCCCTAACCCCAACTTAAGCACATCTGCAACGTTTAACCTGTTCTTCTCTCATTGTACTCCACACGGTCCTTATGTCCTTATTACAGTGCTCAGACTTTTCCAAAGAGCAGTAAAAGGAATAGACAAACCAAGTTTAGCACGTAGATTTGGCTTTGAATGACAGAAATCTCATAGGACAAGCAATTTTCATAATTTTGTCCTCATTTAGGATTGAAATTCTGTGAGCCTGGTAAGTTGTCTGCTATTTAGACCTGAACAGGGTCCTAACTGCTTGAGATTCAACACAAATTTGGAACTAGCAGTGACAACACAAGATCTAGGAATACAAGCAGAACAGCCAACAGCCCAGATGCCTGCTGGAAGTGACAGGTGAAGGATCTGAATCTGAATTCCCTAAAGCACAGACAAGCTCATTAATGCTGTAGTTAGTCTGTGTGACATCTCTCAGTCTTGATAAAAACAAGCTGTGTTTGGGTGGTGTTGAGGTGGGGTTTTTTGTTGTTGTGTTTTTTTTTTTTTTAATTGATAGATAAGTGGACCACTGGTGGCTGTTTTAATTTTTTTAATCTGAAAAACCTTACAGGGTGGGAACTCTGCCTTCCACCCTTCTTCACCTCACATTCACAAGTCACTCGTAGAGATGATAAGATGCCTTCCCTTACAGGCTCCATGAATTTTGGTGTCATTCTAGATATTGTAGGTTTGGGTAGAGAATATCATCAAAGCTGTGGCACAAGCACAGGCTTGAAGGTGAAACACATAACCATTCCTTTGGCTCAAAAGATGCCAAGATGCTGTCTGGCACAGAGTAAATATCACTGACAAGAAGACCACGTAACCGAACTGAGAGCAGAAGGAAAAAAGTCATGACAGGACTGACCGATTACCTCTTTCCCTGAAATTATCCTGTTTTTACCTACAATATATCTATGGGAATAACTAAAGAGACTGGAGAGTTTCAGTCTGGGAAGTAAACAAGTGAGAGAATATAACAGAGGTCTATAAACTTCTGAGTGGCACTGGCAAAGGTGAATCAGGAACAGCCGTTACCACCTTTTCCGGCAGAGGTAGGGAGCAGCTAGGGGAACTAGGAGGAGGCAGAGTCAGAACAAACAGAAGGCAGCATCTGGGCAGTGTACGCTACAGCCTGGCCCCACCAAGTCTCTGTTTTGAAAAAGAATCCTAACGAGGGCTACCAGCCCTGACAAGGCTCGGTTGAACAAGCACCAAATCTCTGCATGCTTAACTGAAGCGCAGGTCTGGTTAATGACAGGGAACCTTTGTGAGAGGTTGCCTCAACTGTAGGGAAAGCAGATGCTTTCAGTCAACCCTAAAAAATTAATTTTAGCCTTTTTGTTTCTTGGAAGTGACATATGAGTGGGTTATGAGCCTTCCACCAATCCTGGATGACAGCAATATTTAGCAGTCAGAGCATGGCATAGGTTGGTTCAAATTCTCATGCTGCAATCCTGGTTTTACCACTAGTTTATCATATGGCATTACAAAAAAACATCTAAGGTCTTGGCATGTGAAGGGCATCAGACCAACAACAGCTAGGGGCCTGCAGTCTAAAATTTGGCTCAACTTGTCTACTTCTAGATGAGAATGACAGCCTTTGCCTGCTGGTATCTCAGGAGGACAGGACTTCAGCTAACACTGCAGAGGTTTAGGGGTGCCCAAGTGTTAATTGTGCACATTTGGGTCAGACTGAGTAGATTAACCCCCAGCTTTTCAGGGTAAGTCGGCAGAAGGCAGAACCATCTGCAAACTGAGAAATGCAAACAAGGAGAGAAAAAGTTTAGTTTTGCATTCTGAAAGAAAATGCAAATTTATTTATTTATTTATTTATTTATTTTAACTTGAGCTTCAGTGCTAGTCTTCTCTGATTCTACACCTTCTGGCACAGGAATGAAACCAGTCTAATCTCAGTAACTGGCTAAGGAATGCTCAGGCTTTCTGAAGTCCCAGCCCACTTGGTTAGCTGTATTTCTGAGACAGAGAAACAGCAATCTTTCTACTTTTAACATCAATAACACCAGTTATTCTCCCAAAGAATTATTATCAACAATTCCTTTGCTATATTTACAAAGAAGCAGGGCTATTCTTAGAGAAAACGCTAAAAAAGCCATTTTATTTAGCTTTCTTGGCAGTTATACAAAAATGTAAGGAATGTAGTCAGTTAAAAACATCAAATCCCCAGCACGAGCCTATAAGAGCTTTCTAATGCATATTTACAGTATAGAAAGCAACCGCTTTCCTGTTTTTTGGAACAAACAGGGAACCTTCTCTTTTCCTCCTAGCTGTTCCTGAAGACCAAACATTAAGTTTGACACAGAATGCTGCTTTTAATGGTGCGGGTTGTAAACTTTTAATGCCTAGAAAATGGGACTTTATACTACAGCCTTCTTTTCCTAAAAAGGAATCGGAGGCTAATTTTACTGCTGGTTTTAGGAAAGCTCTGAATTGGCAGCCCAGGGTATCTAAATACTCCTTTAGCCACAGCTTGGTTTGCCATAGGGAACAGCAGTGCTAACTTCTTCCATGCTGCTCCTCGGCGAGGCAAGGACATGCACCCCAGAGATGGGGGGTACTGCTCAGGTCCCACAGTACCACTAGTGGGACTGCGGAAAAACACTGTATTACCATGGGGACCCAGCTCAGTGCGGGGACACTGGGATTTGGGAACACAAGCAGGGAACCACACCACTGTTCCTATATATGCAGCAGCATCTCAGTACTTTGCTCCAGCCTCTGAATACCATCAGGAAAAATCTGTCTTAGGGGCATTACTTACTGCTTAGGAAGAAGACTGTGTGGCGCATCCAGGTCACAGCTTTCCTGATGATGCTGAAAACAAACAAACAAAAAAAAGACATGGGTTATTGCTCCAGGTTTAGGCAGGGGTAATGGGTTCAGCTCATACCTGGTGAAAATGGACAATGCTACCAATGTTACTTGAATTGCACAAAGCCCCAAAGATTTCCAAATGGATATGACAATATGTCCTTGAAAGAATAGTCTATTCCACAGGGAAATGAAGAAACTCAGTCTGTTGGGGTTTTGTAAATTAACTGGTACAGACAACATATTGCAAGGAACAATCATCTACGGATAGGGATGCAGGTATTGAAGTTCTCCCTCTTTTTCATCTATAACTTGAAAAACCCTCTAGTTCTCTCTTAAGTTTGCCTGTGTTGGAGGTCTCCTAGTCTCCTGAGCCAGCTTGAAATTAAAGATCTAGAAAGGTTCCTGATCCCATTCCCCATACTTCAAATTATCTCAGGTCTCCCAGGTTAGAGGGAGACTCCTCTGTCCCCTGTCCTCTGAACCGTACCACCATTTGTTGTTACTCTATTGGTAGCAAGCCTGTTGTTTAAGGTATGTTTTCAGTGGGTTCCCCCTGAACCTTCTTCAGGGAGGTGATAAAACTGCCTTTGAAGCACTCTACAAGTTTTTGTTTTCATAACCAATAATCATTGCATTCATTGAATTTCTCCAGATTACCAAGTATTTCCCTGTCTTTTTTTTCCTATCCTTATATAAGAGAATGACCAAAAAGGACAAAATCCTTCCTTGTCCTACACTGAGTCAGTGCTCCAAAACTGGAAATGAGTTTGCCTTCCTTTACCCAAACAGTGTTGGCCACAGCCAAGAGTTTCATCCTCCTCCCAACCAAGAGGGCCTCCGTCTCATCAGACCATTCAAATGTGCCACAGCCCTGACACTGCGGTGGGAAACAACTATGTCATGCAATCATTTTGCAGCGCAATGTGCCAGAGCCTGACAAATTAGCCCATCGCGACGCCCTGCCGCTCTGTTGGCACGTGCCACAAAGCAGTGGGAACACAGCTTGGCTCCCGCTACCCTGCCATGGCACAAGGCAATGCCAGGTCGGAACGAATCCTAAAATGGCCCATAATCACACTGCAGTGAAGGGACAGGGCCTAGGGGAGCAATCGCTCCTTGTGGCAAGTGATGCAACCCCAGCCAGGATTTCTATGGGCTTTTGTGATTTGTACCATAACCATATGCTTCTCTTTCCATTTCAGAGCGATCAGAGCTGAGCGAGCCCTCATCCGGAGAAAACCAGGCAAGAAAATGACCGCACTCGAAGCGAGCGAGAGGAAACGAGAGACTCGTTCAGGCCTTTGGCTGCCATTCCCTGTCATGTAACAGTTTCATCATTGTAGGAAGTGTCAATAAGATATCAACAGGGTAAACAATTGTCAGACAGATTTCCACAGAGCCAGTTGACTGGACCATGGCTGCTTTGTACACAATGCCAATGCAGTGTCATTTCTAATGGAGGAATTTATACAGTGTAATTATGTCAGAATTTGCTCCAGGCTACACACTGTTGCATTATAAACCTGGCCATTGCCATGTGATTAGTCAGAGCTTTAAATAACACTGAAAGTAATTATATCAAGCAAGGCGAAGAAGAAAAGTGGTGCATTCCAATGCTTGCCACATACCAGCCCCTGAAGGAGCTTACCTAACGATGATGTCCCCTTTATTGCTGGAAGTTTTGATACCTTAAGGCCACATCTTGATCACCTGACTCACAAACAGTTTAAGGACCCTCTTAGTTTAGCCCCTGTAATTACGGAGCAGAGGGGACTGTATGTGAGTTACGATAAGATTCCCCCATGATTGGATGTAGATGCATGCGATTGAAATGCAAAGAGCGTGGAGGGTGCCCCACATAGTAGCACAGGGCCAAAGGGGCTTTGCAACAGAGCCATCTCCCTGCATGCTTGTAGGCGTAGGTGGGTGTCAGGCATCCTGTCACCGGTGGCCTGAGGCTTAAGGGATTCTCCAGGGCTGGTCCGACTGTAAAGAAAAGGGTATGTTTTCCTCCTGATAGTGGCACTGGAATGAGCAAGGCTTCTCCAGGCCTGCATGATCATGGTATCACATCACCAGTGCTCTGCAGAAGTGAGGAGTCCATCCAGCAGGGACAGAAGAAGGAACTGAAAGAGAAAGGGATCACTGGATTAAGGGTGAGCAGATCACAAGGTTATGCGATGCTCCAATTTTGCACTTTCCATCAGAAGAGCCCTAATCAGCTGGCATCCTTAGATCCCCATTTCCCAGAGAGAAAAAAACAGATCCTTTGCTTTCCAAGTCATGCTGAGCTTCAAGTCCTGTGAGGGGGACAAAGCTGGCTGATAACTCCCTTGCTCTGGCCCTGGTCTCTCAGGGCTGTTACAAACTATTCCAGTTCATAGCAACTCTCCTGAGGGCTGTTACAATGGTTGGGAATTGCCATCATGCAGCATCTTTTAGCCTCGCCTGCCTTTATTCCTTGCTCTGTGTCACATAGGGTGTTTCTGCTTCGCTTTACCTTCTCTTTCCAGTAAATGCTCAGTTGGAACCTGAAGCAATAGATGGAGGTTATACCTCTCAAGAGCTCATGGGATCTGAGGCATCTGAGATGTTGCAGCCAAATCACAGTCAGAAAGGCTGCTATTGCTGGTGCCTCACAGTATCTGCTGTAGAGGAGGCTGAGACACTCAAGTGACTGTACAGACACGCTTTTAGAAACCAGGTGGATAATTCATGAGAAATCCCCTCTACTTCTGCTTCTACCTGGCCTGAAGAGCTACAGAGACCAACGACTACTTGTGGTATCCCAGCATTTCTGCTTTTGTCTGGGATGGGAATTAAAGCAGGGACTAGATCAACAATAGAAATAACAGAATGGCAGAGGATTAGCCAAATCTTTTCAAATCTCAGCAAAAAAAAGTACCCTTAGGTTTTATGAGCAGACGTTCAGAATAGTTTTCATTTTCTCTGGACTGATTCACCCTGCCCCTTCCTTTGACCTGATGAAACGGTGACTGAAGCCCTAGGTTTTGCATCCTGTTTCAGCTGCAGCTGAGCTCTGTGCAGAGGTGCCTGTCCACAGCTGCTTTTCATGGCCCCCGTCCAGAGGTTGCCACCTCTTCTGATCTGCCAGCATAACTATTTGTGTTGTCAACTGTTTGTGTCATCACTTCCCCAGCTCTATCAAAATAGTCCTGCTTACAGAAGACCTAAATTAAATGGGCTTTAAAATACAGAAGGCACATAGGTCTTCACTGAGATGGGACTAAGTGGGGGACTGCTGTTAAACAATATGTTCAGGTCAATGCCTTGAGCAAGAACCAGGACAAACATCCATACAATATATTGGTACCAGCATTAAAAAAAAAATGGGGCTGGAGGCAGAAGCCCTGCAGCATCCCTAGCCGACCTCTCTGCTGAGCACTGCTGTCCTACATAGTCTCCCTCTTTTCTACTCCCTTTCTCACTTGACCCTGTAAAAAATTACCTCAAGGTGTTGAACTGACATAAAACCAACCCAACCAAAAATGGCTTTCTTTTTGCTGCTCAGCATCCTGAGCAGGCTCAGAGCAGGATCCAGGGAGCCCCAGAGCCAGCATGAGGGTGGAGGCTGCTGTGCAGCCAGAGCCCAGATACATTACTATAACAAGGTACATCTCTCTAGGTCTTAGTCTCAAAATCTGCATTGCCAAGTTGCTGTGAAAATAAAAGATGCTGCAGGCAACAGAGTGGGAATTGAACAGAGGTAAATTTGAGTTTCAAATGAGAGAAAGACACAGGTGGGGTGAAGAATGAAAGGTGGCGAGAAGAGAGATGCATTTTTTGAAGAAAGCACCACTGTTTTATAGGACAGGATTTCTCCTGAGTTTCTTGAAGTCTGATAATTTTACATCCACTTCTGGATGGTAATTCCTAGTCATTTTACATCATGTCATCAACTTTTCTAATGGAGCTGGCCTTCTAAAACTGCTGCTGTATTTATCAAACATGCAGTCACATATGTGCACACATTGTGTGTATCAACTGTGAAAAAGGAAGTAAAAACCAATACCCCAATCACATTTTCCATCTGAGGTGCTTTGCCTCAGTGTAAGTATTTTAAAAGTATAAAACCCCAAATCTTAGGTGATAAGTAAACTGATATGTGGGGTTGGTTGGCTTGCTGAGATTTACCTGTAACGCCACCCTGGGCTGGAATACCTGGACGTTCACCTGGACTTGGCTGTCATTTTGAACTGGAGGGGGGTTTTGGCAGCAGGGGTGCTTTTTGCTAAGGGCTCCCGGTTGTTTGTTCACAAGTTTGTCGTATGAGTGGAAATATCACTCAGCACTGTGCTAGGGATCTGGGAGCACATGAGTGCCAGTTCTGGCTAGAGCCAGCTGCGGCTGTGCTGCTCTGACCACTGGAATGGTGAACTAGCAATCCTGGTCTGTAGTGGCCGTGCATTTGGTTCGCTCCTTACCAAAGCAGAGCACTGAGAAGTGGTGTTGGCTTAATATTGCCAGTGCCTGAGGGTATCCAGCCCGGCTCACCTAGCAAACAGGGCAAACCAAACAAGGCTTCACTCTGAGCTGCTTACCTGCTCCACCCCACAGCACCGCTGGGCATGGCAGGTGGGTGATGCTCCAGTCCCAAACTCTGCTGGTGAGCCATGGCTCTGGGGGCCTTTGGGCTGGTCCAGTCCCTGTTCTGAGACAGCTTGGGGAAGATTCCAGGGATATTCCCACTTCTTCCAGCTTCCCTGCTTGAAGAAGAAAGAGAAGTAACTTTTCTTACATCTTCAGGCTTCTATTGGTAGTTGCAGAAGTCACTGTGCTACATCAGCCTGGGGCAAGGCAAAACCCCACTGCACAGGACCTTGTACTTGCAAGAGCAAGTAGAACAAAAGACAAGCCAAAAACACGCATGAGCACAGATGCCCCATGTTACAGCCCTGTATTCCTCTTCCAAACACCTCAGCAAGGTGTTGGTGGCCATGGCTCCCAGATGAGAGAGGGAGGTTTTGCTCTAGGGAGTGACCCAAACACCTGAGAAGACCGTGCCCAACCCTGGAGGGCTGCTGGGCTCTCACTGAACCTCTGAGTTCCTCTGGTTCCTCCAGCAGCGTACGACCCTGGCACAGCTTTGCAGGGGAGTGAGCAAGGCCAACCAGCCTCCAGCTCTGGGATGTGCCAAATTATTTTGGTCCCTTTGACACGGAAGGAACAGATCCTGGCAAAGCTGAGGGATGCACGGGCTGTCAGAATAATTGGTCGGTGCCAGATGGTGACTTAGGGACTTTAAGCCTCAGAGGTAATAAGACCCCCGCTGTGGACTGCACCAGAGATGTGAAGCCCCAGAGAAGCTGGATTCAGCTGAGCATGGAAAGGACACAGCTTCCCTTTTGCTTGCCCTTATTTACCTATCTCTGTCACCTTTCCAACACCAAATTTGTTGTGTTGCAGAGTTGTCAGTGATTTTCGGGAGCAGCAAGAGGGGGGGCAGTACTTTTGGGGTGGGGACCTCACACGTGCCTAGCTCCTGCCCCACATCACTGCAACCATCAAACTCAGGGGGGCTGCAGGAACTGGGAGGTGGCATTGAGCATCCTCATGGAGACTGCATGCCAGTGAGGGAACAGAGCTGGTCCCCGCACCGGATGTGAGCAAGAAAAAACAAATGGAAAAAAATAATTGTTGTATTCTCCTATACTAAAATGGTCTAAGTACATTGAAGTGACTTTGCCCCTTCTCTTGAGCTTTTCTGAAATACAATCTGTGATTTTGAGTGGTTAAAAAATGAAAATCACAATCGGTGATGAACAAGACATTGGGATGAACCAGGGTGGTCAGGTGGGACAAGTGCAAGGGATGTGCCGAGGGGAGGACCAGAGCAAGGAAAATGCACACCAGAGAAAAAGGAAGAAAGACCGGTGGAGGGAGAAGGTCGTGGTGTGGCAAAGAAACCCTTGCAGTGACAGTGTCCCGGGAGCCGCAGCCAGCCAGCGTGGCTCGCTCCCGGCCCCCAGCCTGGTCCAACTGCAACAACATCTGTTACACTTGAGCTCTGCTCGGTTAGTGGCATGTTTGTTTAATTGTGGGCCTGGTTTGTTATTTTGCTTCCCATTAGGAAGCTGAAGAAAGGAGGAGGAGGGTGTTTTCATTCTGGGGAGCATTTCGCCAGGACAATGAGGTTTTTTTCCATGGCACTGGGTAGTCAGAACTAGCTGTACTGCTCCTCGCGACAAGGCAGACGCCTCCGAAGCCCATTGTTCAACCTGATGCATTAAGGGCTCACACTTGTAATTTTGGCGCTGATCCCCCTCTCCCATTGTGTGAGCAGAATGGGCTGAAAAAGGAGAGTCTGTCCTCTTTATCTGGCAGCAAGAAAAGGAGGCAGCAGCGGTGGCAGCGGCTCCTCTGCCCGCCAAGGTTTTTGCTCTCTTGCGGCAGTGGTGGGGAAGAGGGGGGGATGGCTTTGAAAGCTTCCCTGGTCACTCCCAGGAAAGTCACCCAACTTTCACTCTCTGTTGTAGCTCCTTGGCCTCCCTCCAATTTTCCCAAATTCATCACTGAGTATTTTGGAAAAATATGACTTCTTCCTGCCTGACTGGCTCAGGCTTTTTTGTTTTTGTTTTAATGAAAAAAGAGAATTGTTGAAAGGGGAATTTTCTAGTGCTGGACTGACAGTCCTGAAGACCAGTACCCTCTGCTTCTGCATGCACTGCAATTGGAGCATGGCAGGAGCAAAATCTCACACCACCATCCCCTACCAGTGAGGTATTTTGTCTGTAACCTGGATCAGACCAAGGTGGTGCTGTCAGAGGGCTTCTCCTGAGCATCTTCTTGATGGACATCTTCCTATACCAGGGTGATGCTTTGGCTTTATCCAAGCCCCCAGAAAGGCTTTGGTCTTGTAAGAGGAGCTGGCACATGTCCTGCTGTGCTTGTCTTGCTCAAAGGCAGGACAGATGACCAGCTGACTCAGCACCAAGCACAGACCTATATAATGGTCTGACATGAGAAAGCACTTCCTAGCAGCAGCTGGGACAAAAAAGCATCAGGAATGGTGATGGGTCGACAAGGCTTTGCTCAGTACAGTTCTCATGCTCCTTCATCACTGCTCAAAACTAGAGACCCCAACTCAAAACACTGGACCCAGACTTTGTATCTACTGCAGCAACGTGCTGAACTCACAAGGAACATTGCAGACATCTGCTTAAAAAGCAAAACAAAAAAACCCTTTCCTTAAAATGATGGATGGATTAAAAAAATGAACTGAACATAAGAAGCTTAAATATAAAGTTAAATTAGTAAACAGGCAATACAAACAGAGCCCTGACTTTGCAAACATTTACATATGCAAGAATCCTGGGCAACTCTGAGCTTGAGGGGAAGGATCATGTGTCTAAACACGCTTATGTGGACCAGCATCTGCCAGGACTGGGCCTGACACTGTAAACGCTTCGGGGTGTGCACTGTCCTCTCTTACAACTGTACAGCAGGGATCCACTGCTGAACTCCAGTAAGAGCCCACATCTGACCAGAACCTCATTAGCAGAAATAAAATGCCTTGGATCCTGAACAAGCTGGACAGAAACATCAGAAAAAGCTGGGACAAATGTACAGCTAAGTCAAAAGAGAGATGCAGATGCTGAAGACGACTACAAAAATGCTTTCCACTTTCAGTTTTGCAGACTCCAGAGCGTCCAGCCCTGCCTTGGTGAGGCTGTGCTCCCTGTGCCCAGCCCGTCCCCTAAAGGAGAGCCCAGCCATGACTGGATACATCATGTGGACCCCAAACTTCACCCCCAGGCCTGTTGGCTCCATGGTACCTTTAGAAAAGGACATTCCTTGGCTGCAGTTGCAGGACAGGCTGAAACCTGCACTCTGGTCACTGCCAGGAGCCTCTCCGTGCCAGCAGCGTTCAGAGCTCGGTGTTTGGATGAGCTGCCCCAGCCAGTGGAGGTTTGGGCATAGGAGTGCTACCCCCTTCCCGTGGCTCTGGGAGAGCAGGCTCTGACCTGGGGAGGGAAGGGGACTTCTTCCCCCAGCACCTCAAAGCCAGTTACGTGTTGCCGAATTACGGTAGAAGCTTTACACAACTAAGAGTCTTGCTGCCAACTGTTAAGACTCACTTTACTGAGCTAATTCCATCCACCTTCAACTCTAATTAGATGCCTTGACCATCAGAAACTACAGCTTCCAGCCCCTCAGGTCAAGAAATATCCATGGGCAATGGAGGACTTATGAGATTTTCCTGTTTCTAACTGCTCGTCTCTGCTGGCTTCAGCTACGATTTAATAGCCACGCTGGCAGGACTCTGTTTTCCTTCCAAACATCTGCCTTTTACATTGCAATCACCATCTTGCCATGCCTGTCTTGGCGCACAACCGCGAGGGAGAGGAGGCATCATCATACCTGCTACCTTCACAGAGCAGCAAGTCCTCCTTGATCGCCGATGGCCTCCAGTAGTGTCAGACAGATGAAAACAGCAGTGTCTTTTCCTTGCTGGAACCACACAGGGACAGACTGACCTGATACAAAACTCCCCTCTGCGGGGCAGAAATCCAGCCTCAGCTTTCGTCAGCCACAGCTTATTTGATTTTCTGTACAATGTGAGATGCAGTTTGCTAACCCATTCCAAGGCGGCGGAAGTCTCTGGGTGCTGCCAGCATGGATGGTTTAAGCCACAGCAAGTAAACTTATTTGGGACCTGGTACTAAAATGACTTTACGGGCACACTGCAGCTCCCAGCTGCTTGGGCACCAGCTTCCGCCTCAGCTGGTGACAAGAGGACCATCAGTACAACAACCCGTGGTCAGAGGCTTGACAGCACTGTAACTTAACTTGATTTTAAGGTCTGCACGGAGTGAATATTAAAGCGAGGTCTCCACGCTGCAGGGCTAACTGAGCCGGGAGACTCGGTTACAGAACAACTGTCCATTAGCGCAGGAGGCAGTGCAGATGCTATCTAGCTTCGGTATTATCCCTTGCTGTTCTAACTTAGCTTTGGACAGTTAAGATCTTGATGACATTATGAGCGGGGCTAGGGGCAAACTGTGGCCACAGCCAGATTAATAGCACACACAGGGCCTTACTCGGGAAGCGCTGTCTGCTAATGCAGTCGCTTGCTGCTATTACTGCTCGTCTCCTGGACTTTCCTATTCCTGCTCCGCAGTGCCGTGCCCCGTCGCTGTACCAGAGCAATTGCTTGCGAACCACCATGCTGAAATAACGTAGATTTAAATAAAGTCGCTCAGGAAAACACATCACCAAGTTACATCCCCAGCTGTAGCGAGCAAGAGGCAGAGACACGTTTTGTGGCTTTGCTGGGCAAAACGTGCGATGGCAGGATAACCCCTTCCATGGCGTTCAACCCCGCGCCTCCCAGCAAAGTATTTACTACCCTCCAGCCGAGGGGCGTGTGATGTTTGCTTAAGCTCAGGCTGGTTTCACGTTTTCGCAGTGATATGATAATTGCGTTTAGATAGCCCTGTCTCTCTCTGCTGGGCTTTTCACAGGGCTCTCCTGGCCCCCAGCAGGGCTAATTTAAAAGCGGCTCCACTCTCAATGACATGCCGCAATGTTTTCAAAAAGAAACAACCAGCAGTGGCTCTCTGGAAAAATAACAAAGGGACCCAATTACAAGCAAATGTGTTGAAGGGTCCCGGGGCCGTCTGTGGGCAAATTAGGGCCAATTAAAGGTCAAAATGATTTAAGGTATAAGGACAAGAGAGGGAAGGGAAACAATTGGTCAGATTCCTGCACAGAATAAGTGTCTGCTCCTCAGTTTGAATACCTTCTAGCGCCCAAACGGTGGATAAACTTCAGAGCTGGGGTTATATCTGATTTTTAAAGTGGGTAATTCGTACTTGCTGTCCCATCCATGCTTGGGAAAGTGCTCAGTGTGCTTGCAGTCAGCAGCCCACCTCCAATGAGCCCTGCCAGGTCCTGGCACACAGCAGCCTGGCATGGCCTCCATGCCAGCTTGAGCCCTGTGGCAGTGGCAAGCGGACAAGTTTTATTGTCACCCACAAGCTGTGGGGAGGGTTTGTGCTGGTTATCACTGCTGAGGGGCAGAGCAGTCTCAGCATAACACTCCAGGTCCCCACCGGCCAAGTCATGGCTGGGGCTCAGACCAGCGTTTCTATCAGGTTCACTCAACTCATGCTAATGTTGGGCATTTTCTTTGGAATGTGCTGTGCGCACTGGAGAGTTGGATGGCTCCCCAGGGGAAACGGTGACCTGCTGTTCTGCATGACAGCCCTGTCCTGTTCCCCTGTCTCCCCTCTGGCCACGATGCTGCAGCTCTGACCTCTGCCTGGACTCCCATCGGCTCTGTGACCTGCCGGCACATCCGTGGGCGAGCTGGCCATGGTTGTTTTGGGCACATGCACTGCTGAGCCTTTACACATGCCTTCCTGCAAGGGTAGCTTGAGACGCAGGAATGGACAACCCTGAGGTTCGGAGGCTGAGGGGTGATGCTTGACCACATCATTTTTTTTTATTTTTCAGCGTTAGTAGAAAAGACTCTTTGGGCTGATGGTTTGGAAACATTTAAAAAGTTGTACTCAGCAGAGGCTCACAACCCTCCTGTGTGAAACCATCTTCTCTCCTGCTACCCAGGTTTCAAAGCAAAGGGAAAAGCAACTTTCCCCTGACCCAGTGGCAGAGGGGGAACTACAGCCTCCCTCACTAGGACGTCAGTGCTGTGCCCTCATAGATGAGATCACCTTTACCCACCTTAGAAAGCTGAAATTTCATCCAGAAATGGTCCAGCACATGAATCTGTAAATGGGCTGGGGACTTCACACCAAGTTTCCTTCCAGGATCAGTCCCTCCGCCTGCAGCCAGTACAAATACCCCAGCAATGCTGCAACAAAGACGACATGATAAATACTTTCACCAGATCTATTTAAAACCAGAGAACATGTTCAGCCTGCTGTTTTCTGTTGAATTTCAAATGAACATTACGAAGGAGATGGCTTTCTCATTGTCATTTTTATCCAGTAACAAAGAAGCCTGGAGAGGGTTTGAACTCCTGATTGCTCCCCGGCATCTCCCCTGGTTCACCGTGAAGATCCTCACTCACACTCAAGAGAGTTAAACTGCAAAGCGAGGAGCACTCTGCCTGCTGCAGGAGGGAGGGATGGCAGGGGCGGCTGAACCCTGCTAGAATAGGGTGGGCATTGTATGGTTTGGGTAACCCCCCCCCCCAAAGGGATCCAAGTCTCATTTCGTATTCAACTGCCCATCACTGTCACATTTTAGTAATGGACTGAAATGTAAAGACATAAAACTTTTCTTTTTCCCCAAAAAAGGTCCTTTGAAAAACACAACCTGGATTTAGATTTCACACATCCCTTGGTGAAGAAGTGCTGAAATTTGGGGAAAGACTCAGGACAAAGAAGTCCTGACATAACCATGTTGAACAGCCCGTGCTGCTGTTTGGCTTTCTGTAAGAAAGCAAGTAAAACCATTCAGGGAGAAATGGCACCACCAATGCTTTTACCCAATTATTCATCATCCTGTGACATCTTCATCATCCCCTACCTGAACTGTTTGGAAACAGCTGATTATTGGTGACACATTTCCCTGCGGGCTTCCTTAAAAAAAACCACAAATAAACTTTAAAAAAAAAAAAAAGAGCCATTTAAACCCATCTTACAAACGGCTCTAAGACATCCAACTCTGTCCCATCTCATCCTGTCCCCTTACTACCATCTCCAGCTGGAAAAAGAGACCATAAAGCAGTTTTGTGCAGTCACATGTAAATCCCCTGTCTCTGTTAAGGCGAGAGATTAGCCTGTTAACAAAGTTACCTTGTCACCTACTCTGCTTAATCCTTGCATTTCAAAGTGTAATTTTATTGAGCGCCTTGGAGCTGAAATCTGGTGTGTGTTATTTATTTATTTATGCAGTTTAATCGTTCCCTATTTTTTTTTTTAATTCACCTGGAGCTCAAAAAAAATTTTTTTTTTTCTTCCTGAAACCAGTGACTTTTGGAAAGGCCGCCGCACCTCTGCCGTTTGTATTAATTTTAATGTATTTATTTAACCCTTCAGGGACTAAGGTAGTGCAAAGACAACCCCCCTCTCCTCCCCCTCTCCCCACACCTTTCGAGACGACAGTCAGACAGTCTCCACACAGTGCCGTACGGCTGGTGGTGCAGCGGAGTATCCTGGCCATAAATCTGTCAATACAAAGAGAACAACACGCACACAAAAAATGTGGCTAAAACCAAGAAATGTAGCATAATTACAGGTTCATTATTGCAAACAAAAGCATCCCCTGATCCCACCCCTTTGGCAGGGACGGCAGCAATTCAAACAGGCTCATTATGTAGTTACCTAGCCAGGGTCAGAGCCTCCTGAATAGCTGCTGTGGCTCTGCTTATTATCCGGCCCCGGACGCTGGGAATGCGCCTGTTCGAGCCGTGGAGGTGCAAGAGCGCTGGGAGCAGCGAGGCTCCAGGTCTGCTCTCTCCTCCCTTCCTACCTATTGTTATCTCTGTCCTCAGAAGAAGATCTGCCTTTGTACTCGCTTTAAAGCGCATTTAGCCACGGTGAAAAGTGCCTGCCTGCTCGACAGCCTCGGAGACTGAAGTCTTGTGCTCATCTCCCCAGTGGGTACAGCATGAAAAGGGGAGATTGCCTGCAGCAGCAGGCATGGGAAGGGGGACGACAGTCCTGTCTCCATTGCCTGCTCCATTCCCCCTCCAAAACCGCCTGCCGCAAGGCTGGATGCCGGCTGGCCGAGGCGCGCGGTTCCCACAGCCCATCCAGCAAACACCTCTCTGCTTGGAAACAGCTCGCACCTAACCTGGGCTGGAAAATTACAACTTCCCAACTCATCCCAAATTTCCCCAAAGTTTGGGGGAATTCCCAACACATCAAACCAGCCTGCTGCCTTGGGCCAGTGGCCAAAACTTTTGCCCAAGACATCTCCTCCAGCCCTGTGCAAGCCCATGCTCCATCCCATCCCTCCTTCCCCGCACCCAGCCGCTGGCAGATGCACGGGCAGCCCAGGGATGCAGCCGGTGCTTTTTGGACGTTTCCAGCCTGGGCTCCCTTTCTCACCGGGCTGGGAAGCGGCGTGAAGTCCCCTTTGACACCACGTGCCCCTTCCAGAGCCACAGCTTCCCTCTCCGGTGGCTGAAGAATTGAGGAACTCCAAACGGCACCGCTGAATATTCAGGGAACCTGACAGCCCCCTTCCCCTCCGTCTGCAGTGGCGGTGAGCACCGCTAGCGCACCCACGCCGAGCCTGCCTCCATCTATAACCCAAATGTCAAAACATTTCCTCTTGCAGCCCCATTCGGCTCGTGGTAGCCTCGGATCCCAGGTCCTAGTCACGCTGCTTTTGGGGTCTGCCTCGCCGAGCCATTACTGTCACCGCCCCACTGTGCGCAGATAAGAATAGGCTGCTTCTTCTGACTCATTTAGCTAAAACAATGGAGCCACCAGAGGCCAAATGAATCCCTGGTGACTTCAGCGGAGTTACACCAGGCTAAATTTGGTCCCAAGCGTACAATTAGCACTGAGAAGAGCGCAGTGTCATGACAGTCTCTTGGCTCTTCCTCCAGGCTCCCTTCACCAGGCTCACCCTCTCTGCCGAGCGGCTGGGTGCTCCCTCTCGGCCACCTCGCTGCTGACGTCTTGCCATTTCTGGGCACTGGGAAGGACACCCTGGCAAGGGGAAAAGGCAACTCATCACCAGCAGCTTTTGCCTGGGGAAGGGCAGATCCTGTTTCCCTCGGTGGGTAGGAAGAAAGAGCTGGTCCTCCCCACCTTGGACTTGTGAAGAAATGAAAACCATTCCCTGAGGAGATGTGCCTGCAGGCATCCCTCCGGTGCTGGGCATCCTCCTGGTGCCTTCAACTGGCTGAAAGCCTCTCTCAGGTCTGGTGTCCAGTCCCCTTTATGGCCACGCAACAGGCCTTTAAACTCAGCCCTTACCAGCCTTTCATCATCATCAGTTTTGCAGCAACCAGATTCCTGCTAGTAATAGCCAAGCCACCGAACTACACTTTTTCAGCATATTTATATTTCAAACGCTGAGAAAACGTGTCGGAAATCATACAGGAATTTTCTTTGGTGACTCTCAGCCGACAAGGCGTTGCGGGAAGGGGAGGTATCGCCCATCTACTCCCGTCGTCACACAGAAGTGCCAAAAATAAATTAAAAAAAAAAAATGCAACTAACCAGACCTTTTCAAACTCCAGAAACACTTCCTCAAAAAAATGGTTTTGTGCGTCAGGCGTGAGCAGAGCCTGGATCGCAGAGCTGCTTCCACTCGCCGCTCCGCAGCAAGGTGTGGGCAAAGCCACACTGCCAACGGCCCGATGCAGGATCAGGGCTTTGCTCTAACTCTGAGAAAACTCCTGCTAACCTCAGAGAGTGCATGCGTGTGTCTGTCGGAAAAAAAATTAGGCAATGAAAAAGCATCAAATAATTAAAAAAAAAAAAAAAAGAAGAAAAAGGGAACAAAGAGCAGAGCGTGGGCCTGGAGAAGGTTTGTGCTCGGTGCCTCCCTCCCCGTGTCCCCCTGCCCCCTCTGGCTCCACAACCCAGAGCGTTTTCAAACATACAGACCTCTCATTCCTTTGACAATTCTTCAAAGGCTCCAGGATTCGAGGGAACTTCCTGTTTCATCGCTAAACCTTGCTTTCTTTTCCTTTTCCAGACTATTTAACCCCACGCTAACGAAGCAGTGTTTGCTGCGTGTCCGACGACCCTGCCTGCTGCGTGACATTAAAGTTATGCTGCTCAAGGTGTTTTGGTCCTTACATCCCCCCTCCTGACCCCCGAGTTTACTGCAGAACAAAGTCTTGTTAAGCTCAACTCTGGAAAATATATTTCCTCCTTCGCATGCCCATAGCGGTTGTTTTAGTCTTGCAGGGGGTTGCGTGTATTATTTTGTTATTGTAGGGTTGCTGGTGACAACTGATCTGCACACACTGCTTTGTTATTGTAGGGTTGCCTTAAAATCCTAAGCTCCCGGTCTTAGCTTCATTTATTTGTTTTAGGAAAAGGTAGTTTTAAGGGTTGAAAAATAAACATGTTTAAAGCCATACCAAGACACGGTGAAGAGATGGCGCGGAGAGGAAATCCTGTCAGACCCAGGGCCTCGCCTGCCCGCGCTGCGCCCCTCGAGCGTGGCCATGTCCTCGCCTCCTGCTCTCCTGCGGCCGCTGTGACACGCAGCCTCCCGGCAGCAATGACCGACTTTCGATACTCGGCATTTTTGCAGTGCATATTAATGTCGCTGTGAAAACAGCACGGCATTAACAGTTCTCAAAGGCTTGAGTTACTGTAAAAACCTGCACCAGGCGTGAGGTTTAAAAGTTCAGGTAAAGGAAGAGGTGGAAGGAGAAGAAAAAAGTGGGGGAGAAAAGGAATGAAGCGCTAACTTGAACGATGGCACGTGGTGATGGCTTTCTGTGCGATGAGCATGGTCCGCGGGCAGCATCCCCAGCGCTGCCAGGGAGCACCTGGAAGGGCTGCGTGAACCCTCTTCTCTGGCTGCTGGTGGGTGACCAGGCAGCAGAAAGGACTTTGGAAATCACAAAAATTCATCCCAGCACCCGGCTCACCTGCAGCATCCCCAAAGCCTCCTAAAATTTGCTCATTTAGGACCAATGGCAGAGTCCAGTCCTTGACATACCTCAAAGGCGGAGCACAGCAGGGATGGTACATGGGCCCAGACCCTCGCCTTGCCCCAGAGTCATGTCTGGGGCTGGTTTTCCTCATCCTTTAAGGAAAGAGGGGACCAGATGAGTTTGGGCAATACTGGGAGGGAGCAGAAACACGCGACAACGCACCCTTCCCAGCAGAGCATCCACGGCTCTGTTGTGAAAGGGGAGACCGAGAAGACAATGAAATTAAGGGAAGAGACTCCTGTCAAGCTAAATAATTAAGTCCCAGGGTACATAATTGATGTGCTCTTGATGTGGACCCTAAATCATTTACAAGGCTGGTGTGTAACCCGACGTGCAGCTCTGGCATTACAACAGCGAGGGATGAGCATCCCCAGCAGCAGGGCGAATCGAGCAGGGCACCTCTGGTGCGGGTCACGCCAATGGGGATACCCCCATGGAGGCTTGGCCGAGTCAGAGGGGCTCCTCCTGCCTGCCCCCACCCTTACCCAGCTGTTGTAAGTGGGTTGCTTGTCACTGAGCCATCCCACTTGCCCGGTGTTACGCTTTGGTGAACAAGAGTAGCTCCACCAACGCACGCACGAAGCAGGTTGCCACAGCAGAACAGGGCGGTACAAGAGGGAGACGCTGCTGCTTCTCTGCTGAGATTTTTCAGCCAACTTCAACGGAGCCCAACCTCAGCTGAATCCTAAACATCAGCATGATCTACCCAGCACCACCTGTAACACACCCATAGTTTTTTTTTCCACCATCAGAGAGTCAAACTGGGGCTCGCCTGCAGCGTAGGCACATGCTCTGCCGAATACAGGCGTTCCCGGCCACCACTGCTTGGGAACAGCTCTTTCAAACTGCTTCTCTCCCCACAGCTATGCTGATCCGTGCCCCTAACCCAGGAGAGATGGAGCAATCAATACACAAACTAACCGCTGGACAAAACAAGGCCACCAGAGATGGGGCTGAGCCGTGGAGACGGTCCCCAGGGCTTCGCTGCTTGGGCCGAGGCGGAGGATGTCGACCCTGCAGCTGACTGCGCTAGCCCATAAGAAAGACATCAATCTCGAGGGCTTTTTCCACTGTCAGTCATCCACAATGCTCTTTCCTGCCCCATCAGTTGCAGAAGTCAAATGGCACCGCGCATCCCTATTCTGATCTTTTTTCTTTTCTTTTTCTTTTTTTTTCCTTCCCTTGATCTTTTTACACTCTATCATCAAGAAAAAGCTGGTTCTACCCTCCTTATTCCTTCCTACCACTGTGGCACCTGCCTTTCAGGAGCACCAAATGTGCCACAAATCTCCTGGGTACCACCAGCCGCCTGGCTGGGTGACAAGGCACCCCGAGCACGGAGCAGGGGCACAACCCAGGGCTGTCTGCTGTCGCGCAGGCTGACCCAGAGACCGGCACGCTGGCTCCACGCTGAAAAATATCACCATCCCTCCTAGCTGCCCCCAGCTCCCAGTGTTTTGACAGTCGGCTTGATGGGCTGAGTGTGTTAGCGGAGTCACCCAGAGCCCCCGCCGGCTCCCCTCCGCCCCGTGCCCACCCCAGGCATGCGCCGTCTGCCTGACACTGCCTACAAACTCTATTAGCTTTGTAATTAAAAACAGCTGTAATCTGATCAGGTGGAGATCACGGTTACAAAATGAAGGAAGCCATTAGCAGGAAATGTTGTGGTTCAGGCAGACATCAAATCAGTTTAAAGAGATTGGATTTCATTGTTTTTATACAGTTACTCCATTACTATAATGCACTGGGTCCATTTAACCGGCTGGCTCGGAGGAGTGCTCATAAGGCAGTAGTGACATCTATGTGAAATGAACGGCATAAACAGCGAACTCCGAAGAGATAGCAGTGAATTTACACCCCTCGCTCTGCAGTGAATATTAATGCACCGCGAGCTGCCGGAGCGGGGTTTGTCGGGGGGCTGGTTTTCTCTCCTCTTTCTCAAGCCCCCATCAGCGTTGCCGGCACCTCTGCGGGACCAGGAGAGCCTCCCCAGCAGGGATCGGATCCAAGGACCTTTCCTCTCCCCCCCCCCCAGCCACAAACCAAACCACGGGTCCAGTTTCTCAGTAGCGAGGTGGAGTGAGAACTGAAACCACAGCGGCCACATCGCTTCGCTTCCTCCCGGCCTCTTTGCCCCTGTGTAAGCACCAGCCAGTCAAGACAAAAACTGGAGAGTAAAATACTCAGGTTCTCACAAGGGATGTTGCCCTTTTCCTCTATTTCTCCCCCGCCCCCAAAAAAAGGGGGGAAGCAACCTGTGTTTGAAAGCATCAGACTCTGGCCCAAGCGCTGACAGCACAGCGAGGTGCGTGACGTGACCCAAAAGCATTGCCATCAGGAGGGGCTCTTTGCAAAAGCTCCTGGTCCTGCTTCAGCCCTGCCCTGAATCCTGTAGCTGAGATCCAGCTCAGGTACCTGTAGGAAAAACCTACATCAAGAGGCACATGATGGCCCCTGACTTCTCCAGGGCTGACAGTGGTCGCTAGAGGAGCGAGAAGGACAGAGGGTGGGGGTTTTACAGTATTTCGGGGTTTGCACACCACCGGCGGGGATGGGGCTGGTGAGACGATCAGGACAAGCTTGCTGTGAGAAAGCACAGCCAGAAGCAATGAGAGGTAAGGGCTGCGCTCCTCTGATTTCAGCCCGTCCTCGGTGTTGGTGAGCTCCCCGGGCTCTGAGCGTAGGCTGGGCAATTGGTACCTCTGGTTTCTCGCTCTGAAAAAGCCACCTGTGGTGCCACGAGGGTTCATTTACCCGCTCCGTGCCTTGCAACCTCCTTCCTGTGGGAAAATGGGCCAGCAGGCTTCACGAAGCAGCCGGTAAAGCGCTCTAAGATGAGGAGAGCGTTAAGGAAATGCAAACATGATGAGAGCTGGCTACCAGGAAGGGAACTGAGACCATCCCGTGGTCCTGCCTGAGCAGTAAAAGGACTCTCCAGGCAATACAGAATACAAACACCGCCCTCCCCCTCCCCTTGCCAATCTCCTAATCAGAGAAGGAGATAAAAAGGGGACTGCAGACAAATGCCCAGGCTGCCTCTTACCCACCACGCCGCTCTGAGTGTGCGGAGCCCCCCGCTCCAGTCAAAACCTTCTTGGCTATCACTAAGTCCCTCTTGGCTAGAAAATAGCTTTGTCGTCTTCATACTAATCGAGTTCCCATACAAACAGGCAAACTCCTTCCTTCCTTCCTTGCCACCGCTTATCCCCTCCGTCTCCTGTCCTCCCCCCTCTCCCTTTTCACCCCAAACTGTATCAAATGCATCAAAGCCCACGTGAATTATGTTCCCTTTGACCTGCTGGCAGCAAGTTCAGCCACAGTACATTAAAAGAGCAGAGGCTGAGGTTTCATGGTCAGCGAAGGCAGAGGCAGAGGAGGAACTGCAGGCCTTGTCGCTGCGTTGCTTTTGCCTTTAGAAGCGATGTTTTCAGCCAAGTTCAGTGGCACTCAAAGCTGAGGTTTGGGGCTCAGCCCACATGGGAAAGGGGGGGGCAGCCGTGAAGCTGGGAGGTGATTTCTGAGCAGCCCCTGCAGCCGCCCGCCTGTCCGGGCCGGGTGGTCTTATCCAGCGCTGTGGTTGCCATTGCCTCTCACTCACCATCTCTGGAGATAACGGGCTGGACGGAGGTTGCAGGGTCCCACGGGAGGTGGCAAGGGCAGAAGGACCAAAACAGC
The DNA here is from genome assembly GCA_008711295.1 of Anarhynchus alexandrinus. Taxonomy (NCBI): domain Eukaryota; kingdom Metazoa; phylum Chordata; class Aves; order Charadriiformes; family Charadriidae; genus Anarhynchus; species Anarhynchus alexandrinus. Next base: position 627,384 of record VUYV01000222.1, read on the forward strand.
CGGGCTGGCCAAATTTCTGCAAACCCCTGGGTGGGTGCTCGCTTGCCTGCAGCCTGCGCCAGGCTGATCAGGACCTCCCAAAACTGTCCCCTCTCTGGGAGGTTTCCCCAGGCACGGTCCATGCTTCGAGTTTGCTACACTACGCGTGCAACCTGAGCAACTTCACGTTGTTTCGGGTTTGGTTGCAAAAGATACCCATATCTTTGCTGACGACGGCTGCGTAGGCTGTGGCTTACTGCGGGGAGGAGACCTGGAGCTGGTGAGGCTCCACAGACGCTTTGAGGGAACACTGCCGGCTCAAGCTGCACCAGCGCTCCCAGTTTTCTGCCAGTTGTCCCTGATGTGTCTGATGTCGTGATGCAGAGGGTGTGCAGCACCAGCGCGAGCCTTAGCCGCAGCAACCTCAGCGCCTTGTGCACAGGGAACCACGTCGAGAAAGGGAATGAAACTGGAGAAAAGTACCTGCAGCATCTCTGGCTCTCACACACCGGCTCCAAACAGGACGAGGGCCTTAAACCAATGGTAAAATGCCCTGTTGTCCTTAGAGAAACAGAGGTGTATGGGCACTGGCCGTCATCTCGCAGCGCTGAGGCAGTTCGTGCTCTTGCATCTTGGCTGCAGGGCTGTTTCTGCTGTGGCTCTGGGTGTCGTGCAGAGTTTGGAGCACCCTCCTCTAAAATTGCTACGACAGCCATGCCAATCCCCAAAGAGGCGGCATCGAATCTGGAGCGTGTGAAGCCATTGCCAGCAAAATAAATATTCGGGAATATTTTTAGCCTGCTCTTGTTCAGAGAGAATTTCTTTGTGTCCTTCTGAGGAGCTCGCCGGATCTTTCATCGGTTTGTTTTTCTCATTAGCCGGCATAAGCTTTGTTCTTATTTAATAAAGATTAGGATCTGCTGCCTCCAGCCCTCTCTTTTTGCTCCTCCATCAGGCCCGTGGGGGCTCAGGCTGCAGCGACATGTTTGATGTCGGGCCGCGGAAGTTGAAATGCGGGACAGAAGCCGGCCGGGGTCTCGCGTTCGCTTCCCCAAAAGAGCCCTGCATCGCTTCTCTCCATCCATGCCACCCTCCGCAGAGAGCTGCCCTGGGGGGGAGAGGGGAAGGGGATGGGACAGAACGATTGGAAACCGCTGCCTGGATCGTCCAGAGGTTTCCAGGCGCAGCTGGCTTGAAGCATTGCAAAGGTCTTGGTCTGAGCCGTCAACAGACAGTGTGGGGGAAGACAGGGGATGGCTGATACAGGAAAGTGTAGCCAGTGTGCGAGTCTAATAAAATAGGAGATGTGCTGTAAACGGGGGATCGTCTTCTTCCAGCTTCAGAGGTCAGAGGTATGTAATGGATCTCCCATCCCTTTATATATCATTGGACTCCCCTAGTTAGTAAAAAAAATAAAATAAATGCTTTTCTTTCTTAAGCTGAGTCATTCCTTGGAAAGAAATGGGTTTGAAACGACAACAGGTATGAACCAGAAGGAATTTTATAAACTCCCAGAAGGCGGCAGTGGGATCTTCAGAGCTTTGAAAGTCTGATCTCTGCTGACAGCCCCCACCACTGTGTGCTGCTCTGGTAGGAGCATCACCGCATCCAGCTGGGACGGAAGCCACTGCGTGCCAGCGTGGCCAGCTTGCAGAGCACTGCAGAGGCAGGACCCGGTGCCACATCCCTGGGACAGGGATGGTGAGGGGACGAGGGGGCTGAGTTGTGCCTGCAATCAGGCAGGACCTGTATCCCAAGTCAAGCTCCCATATGTTACTTCTCACTTATTGTCTCCATTGCCAACTGCATGGACCAGCTGGGTCGTTGCTCTGCACCTCAATTTAGCCATCCCTGGAGCAAAAGTATATTTACCTTGTAAGAAATGCTGTCGTTATTTAGTTGTGGTAACATATATAATTAGGTCTCTATAGATCCAGTACTATTAACATCGCTGTATGTTAATGCACTTCTTAGAGACTTTTATTTAAAAAAAAACATCTTTAAACACTCACACTCGGTAAGAAGGCTCCCACTTCTAGCAGGAGAGCCTATTTTGCATATGCGTAACTTTGAAGGGGATGAATAACTTCATGGCCAATAACATTTATAGCTTTGCTTTGCGCAGGGAGATAAGGGCAGAGGAACGCAGGGCTCCGGGGCAGGAGCTGTTTGCCGAGAGGGGCCGGGAAGGAATCCAGTCCCCACCCTGCCGGAGCCTTACCTGCGCCCAGGTGCACGCCGGCCGCGGCGCCGATCCCCGCCAGCCGAGCACCAGCCGCTGCGTAAGGCTGGATACCAAACCTCCTAGCTCACTCCGGCATAGCTGGAAGGGGAGGAGGAAAGGGGGGGACGGGGAGGAACAGCAGGGAAGGCAAATTTTAGAAATACTTCTTGAACAGTCACAGTTGTAAATGAACTCACCCTCACCATGTTTGTGTCACTCGTGTTTGCTGCCTGGGGCTATGTGAGAGCACAAGTTTTCCTGGCACGACTGCGCTTGGAAAATCAGCTTCCAATCCATATATGATAGTATTCATGGAAACCACAATTCTAATTTACATGCACTGATTTCCCTGCCAGAAACCGTGCTGCCGTCCAACCCAGGGATAAAAATGCCGCCCTGTGACTTCCCTGCCCAATCACGACCAACCGATGCACTTCAAAACTCAAATATTTTCCAGGGAATGTTTGCAACAACCAGTTTAAAAAAAGAAAATCTTCCCCAAATTCGCGCGGTGGCTCAGCATCGTAACTGCATTCAGGGAGGTTTCCTTATAGGTATTTCCCAAGCCAGACATCTACCCCCACGAAGAAAAACCAAACAAACCCTTGAGAACTAAATCTTTCAGATACACAATTTCTTAAACATTCTCCATTCAAAATTTCTCCCTTGTTTTCTCAAGTGCTTTACACCATGCTATGGAGATGTACTCACAGGTCACCAAGGCACAGGGAGGAACCTGGCCCTTTTAAACACCTTCTGCCCTGGTCAAAACCAGGGAGAGATTCTCCTTCCTCTCCCGTGCTGAGCTCGGCACAGGGACCTGCTTCCTCCGCTCCAGCCGCTGCCGTGCTCGGTGCAATGGAGCAAAGGTTGGGGAGGTGGAGAGAGAGCCCTTAATAAAGATAAAATCTATTTCTAATGTCTATAAAAACCAAACCCAAATTCCCAGTTACTTCAACGTGAGCTGAGGAGATGGGGTAATGGAGAATGGAGTTATTTATTAATAGAAGGGCATTTCAATAGAGATCAGAGGAGGTGATATAGACCAAATAGAGGCATTTACAGAAATAATGCTCAGGAGGTTTTACCCAGCTTGGCCAGGTATCTCAACACTGTGTCCTGGGACAGTTGTCTCCCATTCCCCAAAAACAGTGTTTTGGGGAGCTGCACGCTCACAGAGCCCTGCCATCTCTCAACCCATTTCCCTCAGACCCGGCTCTCATTTCCAACTGGCAGGGGAGCCAGAAGAACAAATGCAGAGGAAGGATATTTGTCTGGGGGTCCTGTTCTTGCTGTGTTTTTGGGGAAGCGGTGTGATGTTGATACCCTCCCACCCCACAGCCCCCTCCAGCATGCTCGCCGCCTTCGCTGCCTGGCTGTGGTTTTAAACCTCCAAGGCCAGGAGCCTCAAAAATTGTGTAAGACCCCACTCTGATTCCCACCACCGCCTCCTGCAAAATACAAAATTCGCCTCCCTAAATTCCTTGCCGACTCCTTTTTAACAAACACCTCTGCCCTTGCTTGGCAAGCAAACAGTACCAAAATTCCCACCTGCCTCTCCCTCGCAGCCCCTTCTGGAGGGACTCATTAGCCATGCAAATCAAAAATGCTCCAAAGAGCCCCGACAGCCGATTCCCCCCCTGCACCGGCGAGGAATGACAGACAATTCACGGGGGTCTTCAGGGAGCCGGGGACGAGGGAGGGAGGAGCGCGGCGCGGCGTGGCTGCGTGTGGCAATCAAGCTTTCCCACTGCCACCTGTCCCCCGGGAGCATCCCCGCTCCTGTTGTGGAGAAGCAGCGGCGTCTCTTCCTCCACCTTGTTAATCCCTTTCCGATGTGCTCCCGCGCTCGGCTCCCCACCCCGAACCCCCCGGGAGCCCTGGGAAAGCTGCGCCCGGTCCTCGCTGCCCCTTCTCCCCTCTGCCTCGCTGCGAAGCGGCGCGGGGAGGGGAGGGGAGGGAGGGAGGAGAAGGGGAAACGGGCCTTTCCTTAATTGATTTTGGTGAAAAAGGCAGGCAGCCGCTGCGCTGTCAAATTAATTAGTTCCAGAGCTATTTGCAGTTATGAGCCACGTAAGATTAGTGGTCATTGCGTTTTGGGGCTAGGGAGCAGCGGGGGGGGAAGAAGGTTTTAGAAGCTTTTTTCGCTTAGATCGGAAGNAAAGGCAGGCAGCCGCTGCGCTGTCAAATTAATTAGTTCCAGAGCTATTTGCAGTTATGAGCCACGTAAGATTAGTGGTCATTGCGTTTTGGGGCTAGGGAGCAGCGGGGGGGAAGAAGGTTTTAGAAGCTTTTTTCGCTTTTGGAGCCTTCGTTAAAAACGCAGAAGAAAATAAAGGAGAAAAGCCCCCCCTGGGCTGACAGCACTGCCCCCCAGGGCTGGATCCTGCGCCTGCTGCAGCACAGGGGATGGGGGCAAAATGGCCAGTTTGGCCCATCCGGCATTATCTGCCCCGCGCTGAACGAAGCGGGTGCTTTGCTGCAGCTCTGGCCGGGCTCTCTCCTCCTGGCAAGGGCTGGTGGGGTCCTCAGGGCCATCCTGCTGCCGTCCCCACCGAAACGCGGTGGCAACACCGGCTCCCGCATCCCCGCCGAGGTGTGAAGCCGGGTGGCCAGACATGACGGGCATCACCTGCGGAGATGCTTGGCCCCTTTTGTCCCCTCTTGCCCTCCCCTCCTCGGTGAGGCAAAGCGGGCTGAAGGCTGGAGGAGAGGCTTTGAAAGCCCCGGGTGCGGCTCACGGGGCTCAGATCCCCGATTAGATGGGAACGCCTGCTGCAACCTGATAACACAGCAGCATCTGACGGGGAGGCTCCGGCAGCGCTCCCCGAGTCGAGCAGCGCCTATTGTTTCAGGAGATATTACCCCGCGCACATGCTTACATCTGGATATCGATAAGCGTGCCTGTTTATGCATAAACAGAGTACAACATGCAGCCGCATACCTCTGCATTCCTCCTCCCCTCCCTCCTTTCCCATTCCCCCCACCCCCTTTATTCCTTTATCTCCTTTTCATCTGCTCTTGCCTGTTAAGCGTTATCTCTGCTCCTCGTTCAGAGCCGAGTCCCGGGAAAGGGCAGTTATGGTGGGTCACACAAACGGGGTGCTGAGGAATGGCAAACGTTTCAGGCGAATTTGCAAAGTTTTTGAGGGTGTGGGTGGAGGGAAGCAAGGGGAGAGGGTCTCTTCAGACCAAAAGACTGCCAAATAGACCTCAGCCAGGATAGGAAAATGCGGTCTGCAAGGTGAGCAGACACCAGCTGTACCCAACGCAGCCCTCGGCACCTACACTGCCCCAAGGGACTGGTGCCACACAGCCGCCGCTGAGCCGAAACACTGCCGAAACTGCCTTCTCCAGGCCTGGATGTCGGGAGGGGGGATATCTCGAGCACTGCTGCCAGGGAAGCCTGACCCACTTTCTCCAGAGAAATGTGGCAGGACCTCAGGGACTTCGCTTTGCTGAGAGAAGCCAGTCTGCATTTTTGCAAGTGCTGCCGTTGGCCCCCATGCTGGACCCCAAACGCGAACCCCGGCGCCCAAAGGAGGGCTCGGCGCTGACACGTGCATGCCATCGCAGCCGGGGTCTGTGCAGCAGGGGCCGCGGGGCTCTGCTTTCTGAAAAAGCAGGCTGGGGCTCACCCCGATCCAGCCGCAGCAGAGCCTGCCCCGAGCGCTGACCCCCGGGGCGCTTGCGCAAGGACGGGGAGCCACCAGGTCTGCCGCAACTACACACCCAGCCCATCCCCTCCACACTTACTGCGCGCTCGGTGCTTGGCCCGCTTGACTGGGCAGAAAGGCATCCCATGGCATCTTCTGGTGGCCCCCCAGGATTTGTCCCCGGCTTTCCTTGCTCAGATGGTGTCGTCATAAGCTCTGCTTCTGGCAGGATGGCACTGGATGCTGTACCCCCAAACTTGGCTTCAGTAGGGGCTTCCAGCCCAAAAGCTACGTCCTTGGTACAAGCTGGACCAATCCTTGAAGCAGGCTGGTTTCCAGCTCTCCATTTCTAGGAATAGGGGAAAAAGCACACAATGCCAAAGGTGCTTACACCTAAGCAATTTATTTAAAGAACTTTGTCCCGGATAAACCCAGTGACAGCCACGACCCAGCTCTAGAAACCTTATCGCAGCTCATCCCAGAAACAGCCTAGCACATTAACCACTCCTCCGAAAAGCTCTCCTCAGGCCTCTGCTCACAGGGGTCACCCAGCTCCAGGGTGGGGGGCACAAGTGGGATAAGTGGAAAACTGGGAGGGACCTCTGCATTGGTCGAAAGCTCCATCATTCCCACTCTGGCAGTCTCCACCGCAGCTCAGAGGCAACGCTGCCTCGACTAACCCCGTGTGTGTGACCAGTTTCACCCAGGCAGCTCGTGCTGCCCACACACAAGAACATGGGTAAGACCATAGAGCTCTTTTGCAAGCACCAAGCAAAGACACTTGAACCCCGGGTAAACGCAAATGTCTCTCCAGCTAAGGAGGACTGTCCCTCCATCCATGAGATGCAACATCATCTTCAAGACTTCCACTTGCTCCCTTGCTGCAGTCAGATAGGGGCAAATGGCTGTCCAGCACTACCACTGGTTTCTGGGCTGAAACCGTGGCAGGGAGTCCATGTCTGCACACAAAAAGCAAAACTACAGCGTGCACTGAAAGGATGGCATCCCTGGTCAGTGTGTATGTGTGTTTCCAAGCGCCCGTGCACACACACACAACATCTCGAGAGCCAGGGCAGGGCAGAGGGACTCTTTGGAGAGTGTGAGTTTGAGCGACGGGAGCAAGGGCAACTCGTGAGCCCAAGGCAGCGTGGCTGCACCGCACACCAGCTCTCTGGAATGGGGCTGTATACTGAATTTATGAGCTCTTAAGTCATCACATTTACAATTTCTATTCTCCAGTCTTTTAATCTCAGCAATTAACTGAGACTAAGCTTTTGCTGAGGCAGTGTAGAAATTTCACTGTTCCCGGCAGCCCCATGTACGAGGTGCCCACAGGCAGGACCAGAACATGCTTCCTGACAGCTTGAATGCGGGGTCTCTTCTCCAGTTCCAGTTCCCCGCTCCCAGCAGTCATCAGTAACTAATCAGTCTCCCACCTACTACCTTGATTGGCCAGGCCCCCTTCTTAGACGTAGGTATAACACACTGGCAAATACTGAGGGACAAACACTTACAATGGTCCCCTACAATCCCTCCCAATCTTCTAGAGAAAGGGCCTGCTTCTTTTAATCAGGGGGCTTCAGGTCTATGTGTGCATCACCAGGACCATCACCTAAGTTTTGTGCCACTTGGGACACCACCGTCCCCTGCAAACCAGCCCCATCGGTGCATTTTTACCCACCTAGAGTTGCTTTACTTCAGAGGTCCACGTCAGAAGAAACATCTCCAGGTTGTCTCCTGTTGGAGCGGTGGCTCTCAACAGGAACTGGTCTCCAAAATGGGCACCTCGTTTGCAAACTGAGACCTAAAATTGAGATGAAATTGGCACTGATAAACCTACTAATGGAGGCAGGCCCTCCCTGCTTGGACGAACCCCACGCTTTCAGAAGAGGGTGGCATCATTTCTGCAGAATGCTTGAGTGGCCTCAAATAACACACTGAACTGTCAGGCACAAACCCAAGTGATGGCGTGAGCCAGCACTGAAATAATGAGAAGCTGATCTACAGCTTTTCCCCTCTGGTTTATTAAGTGAATGCTCCACATACCACTTCCCACTGACTGGAGACAGAGAGAAAATCCCAGGACAGTAACTCATCATCCTTTCTTCCCCTGAGAAGATTCAAGGCTGTGGCTATGTATGGATGTTGTGAAGTGATAAAGTTGCTGCGGCTTCACGAGTTACCACGCATCAGCTGAGCCGTGCCGTCTGACCGCGCGCGCGCTCCCGGCTCCCTGCAACTGGGTGGTAAAACATGTTTGCTCACGATGGGGCTGGAGCAGGTACACCGTCGGCGGGCTCCAGATAAGCACGCTCTGCTGATAAGCAGTGCCTCATTAAGCCCCAGGACTCAACGGCTTGCAACGCAATCCTTGGCCTAGAAGTCCCTCCTCTTTTCAAGTTGCAGCCCTCGGTCATGGAATTGGCAACGGGAAACCGCTCTGGGAAAGCGGTCAATATTGAATTAATTCCTGCGCGTAGCATGGAGAGGAAGGAGGGTCAGGGACCATGCCAAAGAGAAGAAATAGTAGGAGAACTGGCCAACCATATTGCTGAGTATGACCTCAGCGTAGCCATGCCTGGATGGGGATAGCGCAGATGACACGTAGAGATGATCCAGGCAATAAAACGAGGGTTGACTCCACTAAGCAGGACCAGTCCTTCTTTTTAGCATCATACCTCAAAACAGGGTCATTTTGTGAGGTTCCTGCCTCTTGCCACCACCCAGAAGCTGCTCATCTTCTTGCCTGAGCCTCGGTTTAGCCTCAAGCCCCAACCTGAGGCCCAGAAAATCTGGATACAGACCCAGTTCTCTGGATCCTCCTTGAGCTCTGTCTCCAGCCTCTGGGGGTCCCTTCCTGCCAGCACTCCTCAGAGCCACCCCATCTCCCATCCTACAGCCAACCTCTGTGCTGAGCCTGACATACGGGATCAATGCACGGAACACACCGACCCTCCCTCCTGCCCATGGAGGTGGGAATCCATGTCATTTAAGTCTTTTCTGCTCAGCATTGACAGCTGCAAAAACAGCAGGCAAACTCCTGACCTCCCAAAATTAAACACCAGACACCTACCCCCCTCTCTCCTCTGGTCCACCCAGATGCTCTCGGGGTGGCAGCTACACCCATTTAGGACAGATTCTCCTTATCAAGACATTGCCCTTATATTTTGAGAGGCAAGGGGATGTTCTTTGGGGCAAAGTTTCTATTTATTTTTCAATCATCTTCTGAAGCCAGACAGGTCCCCCTGTTGCACCCCGGTAGAAGGTCAGCTGAGTGCACCCATCCCTGGCTACGCTCCCCAGGAACACAGCTCGGGGGGCGAGTGCAGCCTTCCCTCTGACGGGGCCACCCTGGGGTGAGGCATCCGATGACAGTTTGACTGGCGGAGCGAAGCGCGGCTCGTGTTTGTTTGGATAGTCAAAGGACTTGGAACGAATGTCTCCCACTCATGTTGGTTTAGATAAAAGGACCCCAGCCTCGTCACAGGATCAACGGGGCCGGTGAGAAACCACTCATGTAGACCCCCTTTGCCCTGGACCCTTTTAAAACAGAAGAAAACATAATAATAATGATAGAAATAATAATGGTAGTAGTAGTAGTAATAATAATAACAGAAGAAAGTTTTCACAGCTCAGAGACACTCACTCCTTTCTGGACAAGGGTGTGTCGGGGTGCCAGGAGCAAGGTCAGGGATTGGGGCTGCAAGTTTGGGGTCACCCGTGGTCTGGGTGACCGAAAGCTTGGGGCATTTTGCTGCTTGCCGCCTTGTGTTCTGTTTCCCACCTGACCTGGCTGACGAGCCCTGCCCTTGCAGAGCCGATGCCTGGCTGGAAGAGCAGGCTGGATGTGGCTGTGCCTGGAGCAGGGGACTGGGGGGGGACAGGGACCACCACATCCATCTGGCGTACTGAAGCAGCGAATGAAAGAAAAGGAAGGAGGGGGTGGGTAGAAGAGAAAATCCCAAAGATCCTCGGATAGTAAGCACCATTAAGGTTAGTCTGTCTCATGATTGTTTCTTATTAAAAAGAGACTGTACTTTATCTGTGCAGGATATGCTGTTTGGATGAGGGAATTAGCAGAGTGACTGCCTCCATATCATCTAATTAGCAAAAATGTTGATAAGCAGATACAATCACATATGATTAGGATCCTTTTAAAAAGCCACTCCATTAATTAAATAGACAGAAAGGCCGCCTCCAGCCCTCGCGTGCCACTGATTAGAATACAAATATTTACACTAATCTCACCTCCATCAGCCATGGGACACTTTTGAGTATTTTTAGTGACATCAGATTACTATTGATTTTCATCCCCAATGTCAGACCATTTTGTTAGTATCTGAAAGTGCTGCCTTCAGTTTCGGATGCTTTAAATCATGTTAAGGGTTTATCTTAATGACGCTGCTGATAACCACTGTTCAGGTCACTCGTACTTTCTCTTCAAAGAACACAGTCTGGGCTGGTTTTTATTGTTTGTACTTGAGATTTAAGATACGAAAAACATTTCTCATTTCAAAGCCTTGGTTTCTAGGGATGGGGTTGCCAGGCTAGTTTGGGTCTAGTTACTCGATGTGTGCACGTCTCTCTCATTTCCCTTTCTCCCTGCCTCTCCTCGACCCTTTCTTTTTTCCTTGCAAACCCTTTTGGCTCACAGCAGTGGCCTCTCTTGAATGGCTGCTAATCTCTGACGCCTGCTGCAGGCAGCAGACAGACAGGCAGTGAGCATCCTCCATTCGGGGATGACAGGAGAAAAACACTCCCTACTTTTCAGATGGGCAGGGCGCACTAAATCCGAGATAGATCATCCACTGCGCCAGCCAGTCTGAGATGGGCACTCATCACCAAAAGCAAGTATGGGAGGAGACGCTTTGCAAAAAGACAGCACAAGGCAAAGTCACCCCCTTCCTTCCGTGCACAGCCCCACTCCTTACAGTAGATAACTGGCCTTGACTCTCCAACAGACTTCTCTGATGTCCCGTTTTCCCTTCCAGGTAACAGAGAGCAGGAACCGCAATTGCTCTGGAAATTTCTGCCAAGCATCTGCAAACGGACCATGCTGGCAGCAGCTAGGAGCTGTTGGCATCTTTTGGTGGCTTGTGGGTGTTAAGCTTGGCTAGCCCTCAAGTCCAATACACAATCATAAAAAGCCACTAGCCCAAATAAGCGAGTCCCCCTGGTGAAGATTTCAACCAAAGCACCACAGCGTGAGAAGCCATGAAGCCTTAGGTCTCCCCTCAGTGTGGAAGAGAGCTTTGGGATTGCTTTGGGAGTGCAAAGAGCCCTTTGAGTTCAAACAGGCAGCGGCAGCTTGCTGCTGTGCCCAGAGTAACCTTTGCCATTGCTACAGTAGAAACAACACCTAGCAGAAAAATCATTCACATCACACAACCATCCTGTAGTTAAGAAGATGTCCTCTGTACAAAAGCAGGCAAAAGCCAAGATGTCCCCAACAAGGTGAGCCTGTGGGACCATAAGCTCCGCCATTGCTTTGCATTTTCTTTAACTCCAGCCTTCAGACCAGCACTGTGCTGCCTTATGGCAACTTTTACCGCCACAATATGGCAAGTACCTACCTCCATGACTTTACCTCCATACCGACCCATCACTGACCAGTGAGAAAACCAGCAAAACAAAGCCTTTTCCTGACAGGCATCAGCTCAATCACGCTCTTTCTTCTGCTGACACATTGCTTTCTACAGGCTGACGTGGCTGCCCCTTGGAGTCATGACCCCACGTGTATGATGTACGTCAGGAGAGCAGCCAGCTCATATGCTGCGCCTATGCTCTTTGGACTGGCCAGTTCTTGACTCCTTTCCAAAGTGTGGGTTCATGGAAACAAGGGCAGTGATCTGCAACACATGCTGCCACTAGTAGGTGTGTTACAGACAGATGAGTTCTCGTTGCTGGCACTTCCTTGGAGACCTCCTTCGTAAAATGATTTTGCCCATGAGGATATTCCCATAGGAACAGCAAATACAAGGAACAGAAACAGATGCAGGATAAGCCCAGACTGGATCATCAAAGTCCAGCTCCTGAGGCTGAACTTGTCTGTGTTGAGTTCATGGGGCAACCCTGTTGTACGTGCACACATCTTGAGACAGATATCCAAAAAAGCACGTAGAAAAGAGGCTAAGGTTGTCAATCAGCTTCATCCTGGGCATTTATTTTGGTATCAACATGAGAGCTAAACTCTTCTGGAAGTGTTAGGTTTGGCTATAAATTCAGAAGCGATCATGATGGTTATTTAATCATGATTTTCAGAAAAGGGCCCTCCGGCCACATGAGAGGTTCCAATGATTCATTACCTTCATAATGAAGGACATGCAATGTATTTTGACTTTAAATCTGGCTAATGCCACCTTCCAACTGCTTTGTCCGGGAGCCTAAAGATCCCTGTGCCATTGAATTTCTGTTCCCATGCAGGTTCTTAGAGACTATAATGAAGCTGGCATTGAACCTCCTCTTGATACCAAAACACTTTCCCTGAGTACCTCACTCCAGAGCATGTTTTCAAAACCCTTAATCACATTTTGTGGGTCTTCCCTAAGCCTTCTCCATTTTATCAACCCTCTTCCCAAACTGTGGCTACTCAAAGCGCAAACAGCTTTCCTATAGCTGCTGCTATAGGGTTATATACCCTATAGGGGTAATAGGACCTCACTGCACCACACTTCCCTGAACTGCACACAAAACCGCACTAAGTATCTGAGAATCCCACCTTTCGGCAGGTATAGGCAAAAAATAATTTGACAAAGTCATACGTCACAGCTGTAAGAGCAACTACAACATCACGTGTATGATCTACATTTAAAAACACAAGGCCAGTGACAACCAACTCCACCCTAGAATGAAGTCATGTCAACTGAGTAATGATTGGCTGAGCCCCCTCTGAGGTCACAGTCTCACGATTTGTGAACAACAGGCTTAAAAAAAAAAGACATGGTCAAGCAGCTTGGTGTCACGAGGCCAAAAGACAGAGCAGATCAAGGGATGAACTGAGCATCTACACCCACCCACCCCCACCCCCCCTCCAGGAGCTCAGCAACAGCGTTAGGTGTCCAGGAGTCTTTGCATGCTGGTCATCCCTGGGCTTCACATCCTTGGTGGGAGAGAGGTATCAGGCATCTTCCAAGCAGTCCCACCTTTCCTTTGAGATGGTGGACTATTACAAAGTCCTTGGACTGCAAAAAAGTGCCTCACAGGAGGATGTTAAGAAATCCTACCACAAACTGGCACTGAAATGGCATCCTGATAAGAATCCCAGCAACAAGGAGGAAGCCGAAAAGAAATTCAAAGCAGTCGCTGAGGCATATGAGGTTTTGTCCGACCCTCAGAAACGATCACTCTATGACAGGTCTGTTAAGGAGCACAGATCCCGCAGAGGAAGAAGTGCCATGGGGGGTCATAATGGCTCCTTTGATTCCCCTTACGTGTTCCATGACCTCGAGGAGATCTTTAGGGACGTCTTTGGAGGGATGGATACCTTTGTACAGGATTTCTGGGACCCCTTCAACAATGGTGAAAACTGGCACAGGACAAGCAGAAGAGGAAGAAGCTCCAGCCTGTATTCTGACTTTATGGAGTCATTCATACCATGGAATTCATTCAGCCCCACCGAACAGCCCACCTCCTCCTTTGCTGAGGACAAAGCTGGGCCACACAGCGTGAGATCAGTGTTAACTACTACTGAAGTGATCAATGGCAAGAGGATCACCACCCGGAAAATCATCGAAAATGGGCAGGAGAGAACAGAAGTGAAAGAAGACGGCCGGCTGAGGTCTGTGATAATAAACGGGAGAGACCACCTGAAATTATAATGTCCCCCAGCACACGCATTAGCTGCAAGCTCTGGGATGTGCTCTCATTGCTCAATGGATGGGATCTGCTACAAGCAGTATTAATAAATGCTGAGTTCGTGACACAATCAATGCAGACTTCTCAATGATTGGGAAGAAACACTTCACAGGTAAAGATAAGGAGTTATGCTAAACTAAGGAGTGGGGCTCTGCTAACCCTGTGTAAGATGATAGGTAGTGCTTGTTCAGTAAATAGGCATAGTAGATACATGTGAAAGCAACCTTGCTGGCTTGCCAAAGAGACCAAGTTGGTTAAATAGCAAGAGGAGACAGGCTGGTTGATGGACAGGTAAGAGATCTCAATGACAACCTAGAGGTCCTCTTCCTGCTCCTTGAAATGCCAATTGTGAAGTCTACTAGCTGGAAGAATACAGACTTTTGTGACACTCATACACAACCCTGAGGCTGAGTGAAGAATATCCTACCTTTGGTGTATGAGAAGATGCATATTCATTGAAAAAAGTTTTTGTACACAGGTAAGAAGGTGGGGGACGCTCAGTGGGTCATGCAGAGCCTAGAGGAGAGGGACTGTCATAGGAAAAAACAAAAGAAAGAAGAAAAAACATCATTCTTCGGACTGTAGAAGAAAGTAGGGGCTTTCTTGAGAATGCCCTGCAAATTATGACCAGAGAGCCTGACGGAAGCACTGTGTAGCTTGGGGGCTGAAAGTGAGCAGGGAGAAGGTGAATTTGGCTTTTGGTCCCCTTCTGCTCGGAGCCGTTCAAACAAAAAGAGCTAAATTCAAACCATGAGCAAACAGATTCCAGGGGGCTGAGTTTAGCTCCCTCTTTGTGCAAAGCTGGATGCGGGGACTTAGATGGTGCTTTACCACCCTTATTGTCTCGCTCACAGCTGCAAGAGCCCGTTCACAATGCATCTCTTGCACAGCCTGCCAGCATGCTGCTTTCGTCCTCCACTAAGCTAAGGAACGCGCTCCCCACGTTTCTGCCCTCCCCTGTGCTGACATGAACTGCTGAGCCTTGTTTCTTGCTTGGCCAGATCACCTTAGGCGTTTAAAATCTTACACGCCTCTTATTTTTGGTCCCACGCTACATCCCCTTGAGTTTCCCAGCTTGCCCTGCCCGCTGATGTCTCCCTGGAGACTGGAACTAGCTTTCAGGGACATTTTCACTCTAATCCAGATTGCAATTGCTGCCTGTGTTTGGGCAGGTCTTTGCATCTGTTTCCTCTGCTGTAAAATGGGAATAACAGACTCCCATGCTTTGAAGGAGACTGTGAGGTAGTGATACTCATAAAGGGCTCCAAACATTAAGCACTAAGTTAAATTAGCCACCCCTTAATCAAAATCTTTTACTTTTGAAAAGAAAAATGTAGCTTAAATCACCTTCCTTAGCAACTGATGCCATGCCCAGCTTGGAAAAACAGACCAAAACTGTATTTGTTATGTTAAGGGTTGTTAAGTCCCTGTAAGTCCCTCTCCCAGTAAGAAAAAGACACAGCACTGGGAGGCAAGTAGAGCTCTAAGTGCATGTTGGGTTCACAGAGGGAGACTAGCGGTGATGGGAGCAGGGACAATCTTGGTGCAGGGATAAACTCTGCTGCTCCTCTACGGTTTGGGAGCCATAAGCCATCCCTGCAGGCATTGGGACTGTGGGGATTGCAAAGATTTAGGGGCCTTGGTGCAGAAAGATTATTTCGGTCAGAGCAAACACAAGTAAGTATTTCTACCGATACTCTCTCTGCGGACACCATGTTCATGTGAGACGATCTCTTGAATTTACCGTATGCTACTTCAGAGGAAGTCCAAGGTAAAAAACCAACCAACCAACCAACCAACAAAAAACCCAAACTGCACATTTTGGATCGGAAACTGAAATGATCTTTGACCAAAATAACATGTTTTGAAATCTGGACCAGAGTTGAATTCCCAGCTCCTCAACCTTTCCAGCTTGCTAGGGCTAAAACTTTGCTTCAGTCTCATCGCTAATAGGGTATTTTTATGTGTGTCCATCAAGTCTTCTCAATCTGTGATCAAAATAGGCAGATTTACACACATCTTAGATCTGTCCTGCCTTGGGTCACCAATTCCCTCTCTTGTATGAGTATCTAAGAGTGAGCGCTTCCTTTTCCCGTCCCTTGGTCAGAGTGTTTCCATTGCTGCTTGCAGCAGCAGAGAGCTTGTGGGGCACCTTTGGCAGCTGCACGCACCAAAACCTGCTGCTAGGAAGATGGGAACATGGCTCGGGAAGGGACTTAGCTCACCAAGAAAGTCCTGAGTCCAGGAGGACCTGCAGATCCTCTTCCACATCTCCCCACGCGCTGCAGGCCACAAAACATCTCCCAGCACTTCCTGCGAGCAAAAGATCTGAGATTAAAAAAAAAAATAAAATAAAGACAAGCATAAAGGTCTGGTGGTAAGGGAGCAGGTCAGACTGCATTAGCAAAGTCCCGCATTCCTTCAAAAGAAAGAAATCTGCCAGGTGTGCCCAAAACACCCATGGAAACAGGTTGTGTCACAGAGAAAGATAAATGAACCCCAGCAAACCTTGCCAACATGGCCTTGGAAGAACACTAACACCTTCAAGAAGTTTTTTTAAAGCTTTTTCTCATGCCATTTAGCAGCTGCAGCGCTGGAGGAGGCAGCACCAGATGTCCAGCCACAGCGCAACCCGGGAGCCTTTGCCTCGCCCAGTTCCAGCTCTCTGTTCCTCTTCCAGAAATGCATCTTCCCTCTAAAAAGCTGTATTTTGGGACCTTGCCTGGTCAGTGGTTTGTCTTTCAGGTGTGTTCACGCCTGAAGGCGCCTGCACGTGCAGTCAATCCACCTCTGAGGACCACAGGTACCAGCGACAGAGCCTTTTGCTCAGCTGCTGATGGAAACCAGCCCCTCGTCCTTCCAGCCACCGCTGCACATGACAGGCTCACTTCCAGCACCAGCTCTGCTTGGACACACCAGACTGGGGGTTACTTCAAAGCCTCCAGCACCGAACCCGAGCGCGTGGCCCCGGCTGGCCCACGGCACTGGGCAGAGCGGGGAGCGAAGGCGGCGTGAGCACCGCTGCCGAGCCCGGCCGGCAGCCTGCGCGGAGAGGCTGAGTCATTATTTTATTAGCAGGCCCCACAACTACTTTAATGTGGGCTTAGGCTGCAAAAACAAAAACATACATAAAAGCATTTGGAATTACTTCATAAAATACTAAATCACAATATTAACCGACTGACCTTTGCTCTATGCAGACCTGCTAATTTTAGCAATTACAGCCAACAACTTGAACATATCAAGTGGGCAACTGTTTAACAATAATGACATCTGCTTGGAAAATCCAATTATGTCTAAACATCTTTAAATCCCCACTAGGGGATACCTGCTTTCTTTTTGCAACTGTTAGGCTCTGCCTAATAGGATTTTAAACTCGCAGCCTGCTGCACACTGTGGTGGCAGTGGCCCCTCTCCCTGGAGTGGCAACAACAGGACCGCCATCCCATTAAGCAGGGAGTGAGAGTCTCTCCTCGGACAGTGATGGAAGTGGCTTGGTTTTTTGACAGCCTAATCTGATAGACGCGTGCATTAGCTGGATCCCTTCACTCCCCCATCCCCCCTGCAGATACTGCTCCCCTCCGCGGTCCCCCAAGGTTACGCGTGCTGGACACAGCCACGGCTGATCTCCGCAGGCTATTTCTCAGGAAGGACCTTGCTTCCAAGATGGGTTTTGCAGCCATCGCTGCCTTTTGTGGAGCAACTGACATGGTATTTCCTCCTGCAAAGTCCTCAGACACAAACTAGTTTTGTTTTCTGGGTTGACTTATGTTTCTTTCCTCTCTTTTCTCCCTTCTTTCGTCCTCTACCCCCAGCTACCTAAACCCTCCCCGCTGCTCCCTGCTTCATGGGTGAAACTCCAACACTGAGATCTGTTCCTCTCTATAATGGGAACCCCTAAAAGGCAACAGCTATGCAGTGGCTTTTGCAGCCATATTTCAGGCCTGTACATTTTTCTTGCCAAGAAAAGTGACGTTAGAAGTAAATGGGACCAGTGAGGAAGAGTGAGCACAACAAGACCACCCAACTCTCCAATAAAGCACCCCAATGCGGACCAGGATCCTCCACCTTAAAATCAGAGGTCCTTAGTCCGCTCCCAGTTAGGTTGCCGCAAACCCCTGAGCTCCACTGATCTGGCAGCAGTCTACGCTCCACGGTCCCACTCCTGATCACTCAGCACCCTGGGCTGCAAGGCTATTGTCAGATACTTGAATTGAGATACAAGAACAGAATATTTCCGTCCCTTCTCCTCCCTCTCTCTCCCTCCCCGGCCAGCCTGGCTCTTTTCTGATGGAGCGTGCAGCAAAATCACAATCACATGTTTGCAGCAGTAGGAGGCCATTGGCATGGAAGTGGCTGTGATGTCACTACAAACATTTCCACCCTATCCCATTTCTCCAGAACAGTCTCCGTTTTTATGACCCCATCCTGAGATCTGCAGGAAATCAAATTGTCCTGATTCTATTTTGAGCGCTGGTGTCATGGCATCAATATATAACGATGTGGTGTCAAGCCGGAGAGGCTCGAGAGCTCTGCCGTGGTGTCACAGCCGGTTTGTTTTGTGCAGCTCTATGGACTGGATCGCAGCCCTGCGGATGCCACGCTTGCCGTGCTGAGACCGCGCGGGACACGTATGCTGTGCTAATGGGATGAGCTGTGGGGGCAGGACACGGGGCAGGTCTGGCTTTCGTCCATGGGCAGCTCCCACACCCTGTTAGAGGTTACCAGCTCGGGCGCAACGGTACCAGAGGGCAAATGCACAGGCACATGATATGTAGTTCCTACAGAAAGGCACGTTGGGTGCCAACCAGCCCCCGGGGGCTGCACGCGAGGGAAGAGAAGAACATGGTTGCAAGGGGCTTGTGCAGGGCAAAGGGAGATGCAAACAAGGGAGAGAGAGATTTGGGGACAGACAGACACTGGCGGGGTGCCTGGGGCAAGAAACCAAGTGGCAACCTGACCAAAACAGGGAGAAGCAGCACCCAGCAGATACAAATTATTGTCTAAATTAGGATTACCATCTAAACAGAATGAACCATGAGATAGACCCCCCTAGCTAGCCATTCAAACGGGGGTTTAGATCCCACTGTGCTCATGAAACGCTTTGCTGATGCTTTCCACCAACCTGTGAACCCCTGCAGACTGGAGCTCTCCCTCGTGGCTGTGTCTCACAGGGAAGAATCAGGCCCTGAGATATCTCTTAGCAATTAAGCTCCAGTGGCGCCCCTACCTCATCTATCTCCTACACCCAAATCTTATCTTCTCCTCAAATAACATCAAATCTAACACGCGGCATACACAAAATACTCCTGAACTGAGGTCTCCAACAGAAGCAACAACATCTGCAGCAAAATTTTATCTATTGGCCAGAGAGCTTATTCTGGAAGAACTTAAGACAGCCTGCAGAGTTCCCTGGAGCACAGCAGCAAAAAGCACTGGTTTAACTAAAGAAGCAGTGGGAGAGATGTGGTGGTGGCCCATAACTCCAAGAGAGCAAGAGAACGTGGACTACTTTTCAGAAAGTGTAGTGGGAGCTTCTCTATCATTTCTCTTAACATAAGGGACAGGGCAATCCCATATATTTAAGTATTTTGCAGAATGGTGCAGGTTTGAATCCTATGTTAAGATCAGAGCTCCTCCAGGAGAAGCATCTTTTGCAGGCTGTGTTATGGAAAGTTAGATCCTCTTTGTAAAGGCAAAAGAGAGCCTAGTGACAGAGTTTGAGTATCTCAAGGCTCATATGAAGCACACCAAGTGCTCAAGTGTGTGTGCTCTCCACGTACCAGAGATACGCATGCTACAACCCCAGATAGGAAAGGGTATAAACCCTTGAGGCACTTTGTTTCTGATGAAATGCCACCACCTCAGCTGAACCTCACCGAGACTGAACATGACCCTTTATTTACCTTTAGCCATAACTGCTAAGCTCACTGCATCCAAAGGAGCCAGCGCTGAGACCAGACAACCGCTTTCTAAACTCCTTTATGGGGAACACGGGTAATTGGAGATAGCAGTCCAGCAGACTCGAAGCCTGAGACAACGCGTCAGTTCCCATGAAATTGCTGGGTCATTACTCATCTCCTCTCTGCAGCTTTCATTTTCAAGCCCTCCTTTATCTTTGGCTATGATTAGCACTCAATTGCATTCACCTTTGGTCACCCTCCAAGAAGCACCAGGCAAAGGAGCTCGTGGGACTTGAATACCACCCACTTCTGAAATATTCAAGAAAGTTCTGTGCTGTTTGACTTCAGTATCTGCTTTCCCATCTGCCATGGGGCTATGCCCTGCAACTCTTTCTTCATGGCTGGCAGAACGTTGTGCCCTTCCTTCCCCAGGCTCAGACCTCCCTGGTGCCATTACAGACAGCTCCTCGCTTTCCCATGCCCTTGATCACTCAGCATCTTGGCTTGGTGATGCCATCCACCCTTTCCAGCTCCTCCGCTTCCTCACTTTACCCTGAATTCCTCCCACCTCCTTCCAATGCCTTCCAGGAGCTGCTTTCTTTCCTTCCTCCTGCTGCTTACTAATGCTTTCCTTCCCACTTCGGACACTGCACCCCCATAAATAAATAGTTGCTTGAATTGCTCAGCTAAGGACCTGGCCTCTTCCCACCACCCATGACACAAGGAAAGCCCTCAATGGTGTTTAAACAGCCACAAAAATGAGGCCCAGCAGCACCAGGTGACTTGGCAAGGAGTGACATCGGTGTCACAGAGATACACTCCAGCATGGTCGGAGTGAGGAGCCTATGTGGGGTGATAACATTTTTTTTTTAAATCTTATTTTTTTATTTTATTATTCCCTCTCTTGTGATTCCTCCCGCTCCCAGAACGAACAGGGGTTTTTATTGCTGGGGTTAAAAAACACGAATTTGCATTACATCCTGGCTCCCGCTGTAATACTTCAGTCTTGTTTCTCTCTCGTCCCCTCTCCAGAACAACTGATGCTATCACAGCCTGATTTAATTTCAAAGACGGATTGTGATTTGGCAGTCGGGGGAAAAAAAAAAAAGCCAAGCTAATCAAAAGTCACCATCTGCTGCGTTGCCATGGGGATATTCCTCCCCAATAAATGTGCTCTTTGCCAAAATCACAGATAACAGCACTATAAAGGGTGGGAGGTGGAGGGGGGGAATCAAAGAAAGAAGTTCCGACACTAGGGGGGAAAAACGAAAGAGAGAAACGGGAGAAACAAGAGACAGAGAAGAAGTGGGAGAGAAAGAAGTATGGACTACTGAGGAAAACGACGAATGGACCAACTAGGGAGAAGGAGGAGGAAATCAGAGAGACTAACAAGCAGCTGAGGGTGACAAAGTTATGGAGGGAGACAGACAACTGGAAAGGAGGAAAGAGGAGAGACACCTCGAGACACTCTGCTGCATGAGATACCAAAACAAAACAAGCAGATAAGAGAATTGCCCTCAAAGCCTCATCTCAGGGGAAGGGGAGAAAACTGAAGCATCAGTGAGAACTCTCAGGGATGTTGGTTTGAGTTCAAGAAGAGATCTTACCGCTGTTTGCATTGAGGTTACCGAAAATAAAACCCTGGATGGGACGAACGGTGACAGGTGGGGATGACCAGGGTAAGGTCGCTGGTGCTCCAGCAGCCCAGATGCTGCCAGGGCCCTGTGGTGAGCTGGAAGGGTTTGTCATGCTGCAACACAGCACCGGGACCTGGCAGCTTAAAATACAAATTATCCGCAATTGAGCATCTTCAAGCTGTCCTGTTTGAGACGGCAGAGGGGCAGGGGCCAGCTGTTCAGCAGCCACTGTCGCTTTTTATTTCCCCTTGTGATACTGGGTAGCAATTTGGGATACGGAATATAAGGGCAAAGAGTGTCTCTGTGCAGGGGGTCATTGCTGTCCCCAGTGCTTATTGTGGACTGGCTGGGCTCTTGCAGCTCCGTGTACCCCAGGCATGGGCACCAGGCAAGGCAGTTGGCCAAAGAGAAACGGGGTCACCTAACCTGAAATGAGTAAAAGCTGTCAAATTTGAGGTCGCAATGTGCTGGCTGCCCCCTGACCCTGCTTAGAGCATGCATGTGTGTGTTGAGTGCCCCTATTAACCCCCAGCAGCTAACGCAGATAGGGGAGGTATCCCACACTCCTCCCCAGCCCATGTGGGAGCGAAGCAAAGGGGTCACCTAGCACCCACACTAGTAGCATGGGATGAATTATTCACAACAGAGGCACCACCAGCCTTTTTCTTCTTCCCCTGTTAGAGAATAATCCCGGAATAGATCACAGGTTGTGTGAATTCTTCACTGAAAAAATAACTGAATGACTTCGGCATGAACTTGTTTTGCAATTCAGTACT
The DNA here is from genome assembly GCA_008711295.1 of Anarhynchus alexandrinus. Classification (NCBI taxonomy): domain Eukaryota; kingdom Metazoa; phylum Chordata; class Aves; order Charadriiformes; family Charadriidae; genus Anarhynchus; species Anarhynchus alexandrinus. The sequence goes on from VUYV01000222.1 coordinate 649,413, forward strand.
GGCGCTGATAAGGAACGGTCGCTGTGTGTTGACTGGAGGAGTGCAACACTATGTCACCCATCTCCAACAGTCAAAAACTTTGGATCAGAGCTTCTCTCTTCCCTTTGCTCCCACCTCTTTCCCACACCATGAGGTGCTGTAAAAATCAGAAGTCTTAAAACACAGCGTTGGATGTTTTTCTCTGTACAATCATTTCAGAGTGCTGGGGTCACGCTTCCATCCTTCTCTCCTCAACTGCATAAACATTTGGTTTTGAAGGAAAGCTAAAGAGCCTCCCATCACATGGCTCCAGGAGCTGGGGTTTGGAAGTGTACACTAGCATATGTCCCACAAGAGCATTATTGCTTGTTGAATCTGTGCACGTGGAAAGCGATAGGCAGTTGGAGTGAATTAATTTAAAAATTAGAATGGGAGCTATTGTGTGATATTTTTCAGAAGAGCTTAAGCAAAGACCAAAGGCACTGGGTCCTCTGAGCTCAAATGATCACACCTGTGTGAATGGAGCCAGATTGGCTGTCAGAGCAGCACAGTTTCTGTACTCCAAGTCCCATCCTCCCCTCATGCCCCTACCTCCGAGACCCCTAAACCACCTCTCCCAAGCCAGGCAACATCTAGGGAGGCAGAGATGGCCATGGTAGTAATAGGCTCCTCCAGACCCAGTATCCTCTCCCATCATCTGCTTTGTCACCGCTGTGGTACTCACCCATGGCTGGAGCTGAGAGAAGGTCCAGCAGGTTGTCTAAAAGCCTCTTCATCCTCTGCAGATACAAGATGGTACACCCAAGGAGCCCTTTGGGGTTGTTCTCCATATGGGATGGCTCTAGTGCTTGGACCAAGGACAGCCTCCAGCTGTGTCACCCCCCTGACAGGGTCCCTGCACAGGGAGGATGGAAAAAATGAGCTGAAAGTGAACAGACCTAAAGACAGAAGAGAGAAAACATTGATGTGGAAACTGGAGACCCTGGAGTGCAGGGCGGGGGAGAGAAGAAAAAAAAAAAAGGTGGTCAGGGGGAAAACTCAAGTAATGCAAATAGGAGAGAGAGAGAAAGCTCTCTGGAATGGGGACTGCAGGAAGGGCTTGTGGGAGAGACAGGCAGAGGATAAAAATGCACAAAATGGAGAAGTGCTTCTGGATAGCATAAACATCAGGTGCACGACGCACCCGGATTTATGCCCCACCATCGTGGAACGTAGGACATGGAGTTAGATAGCAGAGGGATGGAGGTAAGAAAGCGTCTGGGAGGAAAGGCCCCTTAAAACCAACCTGGCGCATGGACATGAAAGGTTGAAACTCCAACAGCACCATGTGAGGGATGTCCCATGGGCAGCACCATAAGATGATGGCCATGGCACCTGCCCGGAGAGCTGAGGGAACCCAAAAGGGAGCTGGGGCAACAGCACTGACTGCTGGTGTCGGGGCCCATTGGGGAGGGCCTCCAAGGGTGTGAGCTGCACTAGAAAGGGGTTTCTAGCATGCCTAACACAAATGCATAAAGGGCTGACGCCTGCAGGATGTCCCCTGGCTGGTCTGCAGCACCCAGGGGTTGCTTTCGGTGAGCAGAGGGTGCTGCTGGGCAGGTTGGACACACAAGCAGCTTCCCTTGGGTTCGCTGTCCCCACCGTGGCACAGCCAGGCAGTGCAAAGGCCATCGTCCCCAGTGGAACCAGGAGCTTGGTTGCCGATCAGCTCTCGGGGGGAAAACAAGCTGTGCAGGCAGGGACATGAGGAAAGCAAAGGGTTAAACCAAGCAGCATCATGAGGACTGCAGCCCCCTGGGCTCCTGCCCACCGTCCATCCTCCACCACATGTGTCATCTCCCTGTCCTGCCACCCTCATTCCTCTCACTGGACTGTTACAACATTTTACAGTGCGGGAAGGAGGGGAGCTCAAGCAAGAGGAGGGATAAAAATGGGGAAGCAACGAAGATCTGTTTAAAATTAGAGAATTTTGTTAAACAGAACCTTTTCCCAGGCAGTCGGCCTATTGCTGCTACCACTTTTCTCCCCCTCTCCCCAATTAAACAGCAAATTATACTTATCAAAGAAAAAAAAGGTAAAGAGAAATCTGAAAGGCTGTAAGAAACCTCTAATTATTAGTATAGTGGCATGAAAAGCTGTTGAGCCCCTTAGAAACGTACATGGCCAATTATCAAAAAATATAAGAGATGCAGAAGGAAAGGTTTGTCTAATAAGTATGAATCGCAGGGCCATTTAGAACATCAGTGTTAAAGCATTAGAGTTAAATGGAAAAGTAAAAAGGGGCTGATGGTTTTAACTATTTCACAGGAGGACAAGAGGTTGATACTGATAAGACAAGCAGTATAGTGAAGTTAATTATCTGCGGCCCTTGGTGCACAAAGCTTTTTGAGCTGGTGATTAATAGAGATAAACCATTCAAACTCCACATTTCTAAGGTGAATGAAGATGGCAGAGGAACCGCACAGCCCCAGCATACTAACTACTCTGGCAGCAACGGGCCCGGCTGCTGCGGAGGGCGCGGGGTGGGTTTATTGCACCCGATCTGCTCCCCCTCCTCTCACGGCAGGGAGGTTTGGGAGGTACAGAGGAGGGGTGGCCAAACATCCCCAGCACCTCTGGGTGTTTGCTTCCTTGGAGGTGTCTGGGGCAGCTTCCCTTTAACCGACAAAAATAATCTTTGTGAAACACTCCAGTGTTACCTCTCTGAGAGCAATGCAGTCTGGGGGATGCCTATATGCAAGTATTTAGCGCCGTGCTGATCCTTCTTGCAATGAACTCGCTGTTTGTCCCAGACCTGCTTCCTGCTCGGTACGCGCAGGGGACCTCTCCTTCAGCTCCTCATCCCACCCTGCAGCGCAGGTAGAAGTATTGCCACCTCCCTGGACCAGGGGTCAGTGGAGTAGATAGGGGTTGGGGTTACAAGCGCTTGAAGAAAGCACGCATCCTAGATATGAATTCTGTTTTATCACCACAGAGTACCTGCATGGAGAACGGGAATAAACGAAGTGGTCTGCCACTTTTGTGGGAACTGGGAAACAAAGATGTGAATGCAGAAGGATTGACTCAGCCCTTCATCTTTCTGAGACAGATAAATCAGGCACCGTGAGGTTTATCACACTTGAGTCTGGCAGATAAGACCTAAAAAACGGAGGGCCTGGATGGACAATCAAGAGACAGATCCTGATCTTACAAGATTTCAAGCCAGCTCTCCAGACCAAAGCAATTTAGACATGCTCCCATGGCAGTCCTAACCTCCGAACTCTGAGATTTGGGTCCGACATTTCTCCAAATCTCCTGGAACTGAAAAATTCCCAGGAGATTTCTGATACTCCCTGCTGGGCCCTCATAGATGCTGGTTTTCTTCTTCTGGTGTTTCAGTGTTTCTGTCTAAAGTCCAGTTAGAACAATGAAGTTCAAAGACAGCAGTGAAAATTAAAGTAATCAGAACAAACGGACTCCATTTCTAAGCTTCACAAACTACTCGGTGCATAGGTTTCCAGTTCAATTTGAATTCTAGGATGACTTTGGGGTTGGCTGTTATTTTCTCCAAAGTGGTTCCCTTGTCCTTGATAAGTTTGGAAAGGCATCTAAACTTCAGCATCTGCAAACAAAAGAATCTTATATTTTTGGCCAAACTAAATTGAATAAATTTTGTGTTTGTTAATTGCATCCAGGCCAACCTCGTGCAGGGCCAAGTTTCAGCCCAGTGGGATTTGCACATGGCCTGGATACAAGCTATTGTAAATGGGGATCCCTGAAGGAAAAGCTGACAGATGGTGATTCTAAAAATGTTTGTCAGAGCCAGCCTTTGTGACACAGAAAACCCATAGCCAAGGGGGTCCTTGAGTTGGAGAGATGGTTCTGAGCTATATGGAAGGCTGGGGGAGTTTGTTGGTACTGGAGAAGTTGGACTGGGCCTCCTCTTGTTGCCTGCCAAACCCGTTTCCGTCAGACCCCCTCTCTCTGAGATTTGGTTATCTGGGTGAAATGGAAATTGGATCAATGTTGCACCTGGTTTTCCAACTACATATTCCAAAACCACTCCGATTTCCATGCTGTAAAATGGGACTGAGAGAGACATAGTTTATCTGAGCTGCATGGAAATCCTCCTCAGCCCCACGTGCGGGGTTACAGTCTGGCTTGTGCATCAGCATTTTGGTGATGGGATCAACACCAAAGCACATTGGCCTTTCTCCCTATTAGTACCACCTGTCTTCTAACTCAATAACTGCATTAAAAACCTGGACCAGGAAAGGTCCCATCCAGCACACATAAGCAGTCTGCAAGAAAAAACTCCATGTGATTTTCTGGTCAAGCACTGCAGATCCAAATATTTCCAAGCAAGGAAGATAAAATTCAGAAACAAATTTCCAAGTTGGCCCTATTCACAACAGCAGCATCCCAAGACACCAGCAGCTTTCCCAAAGGGCTCTGCGGCAAACATTCAGCTTTTGCAGTTAAGATCCATCCTTGGAAACGACAGGTCTCCCCCTTCCCTTGCTCATCCTCATCAGTGTCAAGTTTCGGCAGTTGCCAAACAAATGCGTTTCAGTAGCTTGATACAAAGCAGTGGGAGAGAAGTTAAAACGGGATAATGCGCCATGACTCATCTCTGCCCGATAACTCCCTGGGTGGGAGGCCAGAGCGTACCTGGACCAAGCCCTGGGCACGCCAGAGCCCAGCTCTGCAAACAGCCTGGTCACCTGGGGGAGAGGGGAGCCGGCTCCAGGATGGCAGCACCGGCTCCGGGAGAGGTTACGAGGCCCTTGCAATCAAGTTCAAATTACGTATCAGACACACGCTCCCATGAGCAGACTCCAGACACCAGCTGCTTATTTTTAGACTGGAAAAGCCTTTTCTTACCGGCACAGGTGGTGAAGCTGGAGCGTGCAGAGCACCAGCGGCGCCAGCGACCCCACAGCCGTCCCCAAAGGGGCAGCGCCAACAACCCTCCAAGCACTTTCCGCCATCCCCTTCCCCTCCCACGGCGGCAAAGGATCAGAGCAGTTTGCTGTATTGCCGCAGAGAAGACCACAAGAAGCTCTCCTGACACCCTTACACGGGGTGTGGGCAATGCCACGCATTGCTCCGCCACATCAACCAGCCTCGTCTGGTCTCCACCGATCAGCCCCAATGTTCGGCAACGCTGGTTTGGAAATTTCAAGAAAAGAAAATAGCACCTTAGGAGATGGCTTGTGCTTCCTTCTCAGCCGAGCAGAGAGCGGCTCTCTAAAAAACCCCAGCTCTTCTGCGTTGCACTCCTCATCACTATAGCTGTAACCAAAACATTACACAAGTCCAGACACCCTGTTAGCTCCTTCAGCAACTGGACAAATCATTTGGATCAAATTATTTATTTAATGAATTTTGCTTTCTCCCTGCAAACAGCAAGTAAAGAGTCTGCAATGGTTTTGGATACATTTTTTAATTTTCTGCAACTAATTTTCGTCACTTGCATCACTCATTGCAGCATTTGTCATCTGAAAATTGAAATTTACATCCTTCATCTGGCTCTGAGTGATCATACCTGTCATGTGCTTGTTTATACCCACTTAGGTGGTCAAAAAGTTTAGAAAAACACATTAAAAAGAGTTTAAGACTGGCCCCCACCCCTCAACATCCTCTGCCATTAGCCTATTTTATCCATTGCCAGTCATATTCACACATATATATATATGTAAGCATGTGTATGCCAAGATATTAATAGAAAGTCAATATAAAGAGGGAACAGGCAGAGCAAATACATTTACCATAACTTCATGTCAGATGACCGTTTTATGAAAACGCACATTCTTTCTCTTACATCTCCACAATTATAGATGGAAAACACAAGAAACAAGAACTTATCCAAAAGATACCCTTTCTGGGGATAAAAAAAGCAAAGTTCACAAAATATTTCAGACATGAAGATAAATGTATTTAAAAAAAAAAAAAAGGAAAAAAAAAAAAAAAGGAAAAAAAAAAAAAAAGGAAAAAAAAAAAAAAAGAAAAGAAAGGAGAAGTAGGCCATTCAAATCCCTAAGTTTAAACAAGAGACAGCATTAAACAAGAAAACCAATCTTTCCGTCTCAGGGGAACTCACCTTTTTGAACTCTTGACTGCAACACAAGTTTCTGCACAGTCCTTTGGCTCCTGCCGTCCTGCAAGATCCTGCAAAATAGCATATTTCCTAAAAAACAGTGTGAATTCATTGAAGGGGGTGGTGGGGGGTGTTTCTCCAGCAGAAATCAAAACAGATCTTCTTCTAGAAGCTTAAGTTTTATTTATATTTATTTCTGCACAAGACATCTATTCCAGAGACACTTACAAGGAAGGCTAAAGATCAGCGCAGCCCTGTGGTGAGGGTCACTGCTGCCTTTGGGCTGCACACGTTTGGGGTTTGCACAGGGTCCGGCCCAGCGGCAGAGAAGGGCGCCCACATGGTGGGGGTTTGGCGGGGAACAGGGCTCAGCAGCAGCTTACGGGGGGCTCGCATCACGGGACAGGGACCCCGAAGGAGTTCAGCCCCGCTAGGAACAGCCTCACTTCTGCATAGGCATTGCAAAGGAATGCCTAAAAGTTCAGGAAACGTACCCAGGCCAGAGCGTTTTATTTGGAGCAAGAATAAACACCAGGATTTGGGGCGAGCAGTAATGGAGGAGCATAAGGAGAGCCAGACTAAGTGTCCAGCAGAGCCATTCTGCCCCAAATACCAACGAGATTTCTATCAAGGATAACACAAGCCCTCCAAAAAAATCCAGTGTTGCAAGTTCGCTTCTATCTACCTGACTGCCTGGTTATACCCTGCGGGCAGGACACAGCTCCTCAACAAACTCTTACCTCACCTATCATTTTTTGGTGGGCTTGACCTGATTGCGCTATTGCAGAGGTCATTTATTAGCTCTTCGCCCTGTGTTACACCTCCTGCCCTGAGTCTTTGCTCTGTTATGGCTGACGGCACTCCCAAGGCAGCCATGAAAAATATCCCAATTGCTTGTGCTGTCCCATTATGGGAAGGTCTTGCTCTTCCATGGCCATGCCTGGAGAGGAAATGATATAACACAGCGGTGACATCTCCACGAAGATAAAGTGTTACTCAATGTAAAATCAGGCTCCTTCATGTTTCTGCTATTTATCTCCCCTGCCAGCCATTTGTTAGGAATTTATGCATGGTCTTTAGTCACTGTTGACTCACCTTCTCTCATTTGCTTTTAATCACTCTTCTTACAGCACGGGAAAGGTGAAGCTCTGCTCGCACCTAGAGCAAAATTGGCTGGGAAAGCAAACTGGTTAGGAAAACACTGGGTGCATCTTTCTCCTGCAAGCCATAGCTCACACATCCTCCTTAGTGGGACAGCAGACACATAGGATAGTCTTCATCCCCCTCTTCCACCTCATTTTTCTAAGGACTTGTTTATGGCAGCGCAATAGGGACTTTCCAGTTTTTCAAAGCAGAATAGTCCCAAAGCACTAGCGCAGTCTGGAGAAACCCTCCCTAAGCACGGTTTTGTCATGATAAAACCCCTTGATTCAAAGGAAGGACCCAGGCACCCAAAGGGCAGGTTTTGAGCACCCTGACTCATGCCAGGGAGCACTGGGGTTTCCCAGCACCTTTTAGGATGAAGGGCTTTCAGAGAACAATTCATAGATGTTTTTGGAAGTTATGGAATGCTGTAAACTAGCAAGCAAAGACATGACATGCAAAAAGCCTATTCCATCATGAAGTCTCTGCTATGGAGTCTTTTTTCAGAGTTGTATTTTAGTGCAACTACTGATGATAACTCACTATAAAGCCCTAATAAATTTGCTGAATGGCATTTTTTATTTTACATAGGAACCATGTAGCCATATGCTCAACTCCACTCCTTCACGCATAAGTAAAGTTAGGCACGTACTTGGCATCTCCAGACTCTGGGTCTGAATTCAGACATGACAAAATACAAATGTGCATGTAACTGCACAAATGGGTAAGTGGCTGGTGGAAAGAAGGAAGGTGGACATCAAACAGATTATACAGTTACTTGGCAAAAGCGGAGCAATATCCTGGTGAATTTTTACATAAAAAAAAAAAGAAACCTTAGTCACAACTCACTGGGACGTTTTAATAAAAAGAATAAAGTTTAGAAATGGGAGAACTTTAAAACTCTAACTTTTTTTCTGACAGAGGTGAGAGTGACCATTATCGGGGGCAGGTTATAAAACACACAGATTGGGAAGATGTGGATCGCAGCGTGAATGGTCTTCGAGTTAATGGCGGGTTTCAGGTTATAATAGAGATTCGCGCTTAGCCACTATTTGGAAGATTTTTGATGGCATCACCTCAAATTGTAATGATTAACTGCTTGATTATTTCTGGAGTACCTAAAGACAAATTATTTTTTGCTCCAGGTCTTCATTTTCCGTGATGAAATTAGAATGATCAGATTCCTCCTGCTTCACAATACTATTTCTGTTGCTAAAAACCAAAGTATCTTTTCAGCCTATGATACAGCTAATTTAGTTCTTGCTGTAACACTTGCATCAAGTCACAAAAAATGGATGAATTTGATTATCTCTGCTTGGTACCCACAACTATTCTCTCTCACACATACAGTCATAAATACTATTTTTACCTATATGTGTGCATACATACACACAAACACACGTATTTATACAAGTATAACACATCATTTTGCACACCCAAACCAAGTAGGTGGCTGGTTGAATTCTAATAGTTTCTGCTTGCAAAATTTTCCCATAAAACCCAACAATACATTTCAGAATAAGAGAAAAAAGGAGAGACAAAAGAGAGAGAGAAACCAGCACTGCTGAATGTATATGGAGCCTGGACTACTTCATTTCTGTGTGTTGAAACTAATTTGTTGCATTATGTTTCTATCTCTTGCATGTCCACATTGCCACAAGGTCTTATTTTTACAAAACAGACCCATCATTCTTTCCCACAGGATGAAAACACGGTTAAATACTTGCTGTAAAAAAACCATTATGTGATGTGCTAGCCAAATGATACACTAATACTCCGACGTAAGTGCTTTTTTGGCAACTACTCAAAGGAGCAAAAATTACATCGTTTTCAACCCCAGTGATGATAAGATTACACAAAAGAAAGCAAAATATACAAAACGGGTTGATGATAAATATTGTACAATAAATGGAGAATAAGCCGGTTTTCTTGCTGTCACACCCTTTGCAGTTTTCTGCAATTTTTCCATCACTTGAGGCAGCCACACCAATTATTTCCATCATATTGGGTGTCCCCTGAAAAAAAAACTGACAAAAATAAGGATTTGAAAGATTCCTTTTCAGGAACTTCCTCCACCAACTATTTCCTCCTTTTCAAATGGGGCTTTCAGAAAGGAAGTGGTGGCCAGCAGTAACATTCCCCACGGGAGGGACCCATCTTCCCTTCACATGTGGAGAAGCGAGAATATCCTCTTATGAGGCAGGGCAGGAAAAGAAATCATCCTTTCATCGGCGGTGTATTCTGACCGGATAGGTGTCTGGTGCCGTGTCCAAGATGGTACCTTCTGAGGAGTCATTTCCAATTGGCTTCAAGCCCCACATTGCAGAAGGACAGTCAAGAGCCCATTGGCTTATCCTCTACCCTACTTATTTCAGCTGGAAACAAATCAAGACGTTAAAAAAAAAATAAAAAATAGCAACCCTTAATCTTCACTCAGATCCTCCACCACAGTGGAAAGATTTTCTTACATCCTCAGTGAGGTGCTCAAATATTTCTCCTTGTTGCTAGCAGGCGCAGGGGTGGTGGAAATGTTTCTTGCAGCCTTTCACCTTTTTTTCCCCAGTTCGCAAACCCAGTTTCCTGCCTTCTGCATATTTCTTTGCTCCTTCTAAGTCCTTCCTAGGTAGGTGGAAGGAACCATCCCAAATGCCAAGGCCGCGCAGGAGCTGTTTGCTTCAAGGCTCGTTTGTTGTATTTGGGTACATAAATCACTGCTGGGCAATTTTTTAAACAGAGGGGAAAAATAAAGGAGCACAGTTAGGATGGGGCATAGACTCAGTGGATGGGAAAGTCTGCAGCAAAGAAGCCATTGGCTCCTTTATTATTCTCATTTGATGTGGTGTTTTTATTCATAATGTCCAAATGTCCAGCATATCCGACAAGAGTGGCAGCCGGTGAACCAAGTAGCTGCTATGACTCCAGTACCACGGCATCTGAGCGCACGCACCCTGAGAAGGCACCCAAATCTCTTGGGAGCCCCAGGCACCCGCTGCCGTCCCATGCTGCGCGCTTGCAGCCACGCAGCTGCCACATGTGGCGGAGAGCTGGGGCTGCCCCGGGGAGCCAGACGAAAAGCAGGCGCTCGCCAGCGGCCCCGCAGCAATATCCCTTTTGCACAGATGTTTGCAAGGGCAGACTGCCGGGGCGGAGTTGGGGGGGGGCACAGAGAGGGGCACCAACCCGGAGGTGTGATACCGTCATGCACGTTTGCAAACACCATTTAGCGGAAGTCAGATGCCTATTTATCGCTTTCAAAGGGAGACGAGATCGGCTGTTAGTGCTCGCGGGATCAAATGGGTAATTTAGAGGCAGAAAAGATCGCCATTCAGGCTAATGGGATTTACACTCTCAAATCAAGTTACATGGATGCATTATAGGGAGTTCACATTGAGGGGAGCCATTACCCCATTAGCACTAATAGGAATTGCACTAAGGCACCATGTGAGAAGACACATGCAAAAAAATCGCAGCTTTCCCTCACTTATTCGGGATTGTTTTGCTGAAACAAGGCAATAACTGATGGATCTCTCTCCCCTCACACCGGCCAGGGCTTAGATCTTCAGTCTTGGCTTCATCCAGCCACTTCATTCATAAAGCTGGGAAGGACCTTCTTCCCGAAGCTGTTCCAAGGAGGGCTCAGCTCTTCTGTACCCACCGCCGCCTCTTTTAATAGCGAACAAGGGCGTAAACCCAGGTAGGCCTTCTGCTGCTAAGAAAGCCACGGCCAGGGATGCGCCCTTTATCTGTGGTTCCCTCTGCCTCTCTGAAGTTGCACACTGGCTTTGTCTCTGCTTGCTGCTGTTTGTCACTATCTCTTCACTGGCAAGTGCCCAGCGGACACATTTATTCCCTGTGCAGCGCACAGAGGCATCTTAAACAGATACCTGTAACCCTAATGGCGGTTCTTTAATGAAGAAAAGGCAGCAAAATTAAATGCGAGTGGCATATTACCACACTTGTTTTAAATTGATATTTAATTAAAAAGTTAATTATTAATTAAGTTTATCAATTGCACATCAGTTGTTCAATAGAAAAGGGCTCATTCATTTAATTATCTGCGTGCAACCGATAGTATATGCTTTTTAGCCAGGCAAGGTTATCTCTGCATCTCTTCTAATTTAGATCAGTTTAGCTTCTAATCTATCGAGAGTGCTTCCTTTTGCGAGCTTTTGATTTGATCTATAAATGTTTACTTACAGAACTGTTAGGTATTAGAAGCCGATCAAATAAAGGGAAGAGCTGCTCGGAGTTGCATTACGCTCACCAAAGGGCTCCGGTGGTGCTTTCTTGCGAAGAGCTTCTCGGGGTTTTCTTTAACAATGCGCCTGCCATAAAAGTTTCAAAAAAGATAAACATCCACCGCGAAAGTATGTTAATGGCCCAAACAATGGGGAATCTTCAAAGGGCAAGAGAGGCCTGAGAGCAGAGTACAGCGACAGAGCCACCACCGCCGGGCAAACCTCGAGCCTCCTCGCTGCTTCTGCTGCGGAGAGGACCGCAGGGCACGGGCGGTGGGGAGGGCTGGGGGCAGCCCTGCTGCAGAGCCATGCTGGCTCTGGCCCAGGCTGCTGGGGAAACACCCACGTTCCTAAGGGTCTCCCCACCATCAAAGAGTCCGCCTAGGGCTCCGGCTCTCCTTTCTCCCCAAAGCAATTCCTAGGTGCAAGTCAACAGCTATTTATAGAGGATTTTTGGATGCCACATAGCAAACCGTGCAATAAACTCCCCCAGTACTTGGACAGTATAATAGAGAGAAACACCCTGTGGAGGCTGTGACTCCAATACTGTGTTCTAATAAATTATCTTGTATTTATTTCAACTGCAAATCATAGTCATGTTCAGTTTCTATTAAAAGTAGCATTCAGTGCATAATTTAAAGTGCTAAAGGGTGCTGGTACATTAGTACATTACTGAGGACCAGACCTTCCTGGTGCTGAGGATGCTGAGTACCAGTGAAGTTCATGAGAAACCGAGGGTAGCCAGACCTTGGAGCATTGTAGGAAGCTATAGATAGGCACTGTGTAACTAATTAGAAACAGCCACCAACTCAACCTTTGGGGCTTCAGCTACATAATGGGCTGCAGCGCTTGCATGTGCCTAAATAATTCTCACATCCATTGCACGATAGATGGCTTTTCACAGGCAACCACCATGACAGTCCCTGCCCCACGAGCCTAACGCAGATCATGAACGCGAGACAAAAAATGCAGCAGACCACAGAGGGTAAGGCAAGGAAAAGGCGAGAGAAAAAGATGCTACAAAACAGAGGGCTGATGGACTGCCTTGAGGGGGCAATGCTGAAACAGATGTGTCTTTTCAGAGCTTAGTTAATCAAGAAAAGGAAATGTATCACAACAAGTAAATAGCTACGGCACAGAGGTTCATATAATTCAGGTGAATACCCAGAGTCTGCAGCTTGTATTTGATCTGAAGACGACAAGCCCAGGGCTGTCTCCCATCTCCTGAATGAAAAGCACTACAGGGAGAGGGCTTTTAAAAGGAAGGCAATTTACAATGCAATATTGCCGGGGGTGGTGGTGGTGTTGTGTTTGTACAACTGGAAAGAGCATAAAAGAAATCTCCATGAATAGTAACTGTATGTTTATAGATGGGTGCCTCTTTGCCAACTCTGCATGCAATGCGCATTCATCTTCACCAGATATTCAAGTGGCAGGACTTTTTCAAGCAACAATGTTTATATAAAATGACTATTTTGAAGCTTTACACACTAGAATTTGAGGAAACTTAAAATTTACATTTACAAACATCATCAGTCACCATATCTGACAAATCAGAACAGAGGAATCTGGCTTAACTACTATAGATGGGCAGCAAACAGCAGTCGGTTTCTCCAGAGACTTGCTAACATCGGTTAAAATGAGAAGTCTATCGTGCATCTGCTCACAGATACTCTGAAAGAAGCCAAACATATCAAAGCACTGATTGGTGAGGAATTATTTATACCAGTCCTCTTTCTTGACTAGAGGACAAAACTGGAAACTTTCCTTTCTGTTTTATCATCCCATTCGAGCCATGAGATACTCCAGTGACAGGACTAAAGTGAAGATAAAGAAGAACTTCCACATGGACATAAGTTATCAATGAAAATGCTGTACAAGCAAGCAGCTCTGAGGGATGGGGAACAAATAAAGCCGGTTGTTTGTTCTTTAAGGTGCCACTGCACAATGAGACAGTTGATAAAGTGAGTTTTGACTAGAGCTTTTCCACAGCTGGGGGACATCAGAAAGACCTTTGCCTCCCCTTGACTCAGCCTCTGCTTAGGATCCTCTGCTGTATAATGAGGAATGAATTAACACTGCAACCTGTTCCTAATAGGGGTGCTAATTTAGCCTGTCATCCCCATTCAACCATCTATTCTCATAAAACCTGTAAGAATTTCATATCTCTGAGCTCTTTAGGCTTTGTGGCCAAGTGAGGTTGAAAAAGTTACCTGGGGAGGGATTCAGAGATGCTGGCCTTACATAGGACCTCACACCATTTGTCTTTGAATTCTTGGGTTGAAAAAAACCACATTGGATAATTGAAACAATTTCTGCATGTATTGAGCAGTAGGGCTTTTAGGATGAGACGATTTCTTTATAAGTTACAAGAAAGGAATCAACCCCTTCCTTCCATCCCCAGCAGATGCAGAAATTATTTTAAAAGAACTGGGTTCCTCTAAATTCATGGCCCAAGAGGGTCAACACTTGCCTCTCTGAGTGTTAACTCTGGGTTTCTGCCCCAAAGGGTGAACGTCTCCAGCTGTCAACAAGCAGTAAGCAAGTCATCAATCAAGGAAGGACCAGGGCTTCACGCAACACTTTGATTAAACCTTTGGTTTCAAAGCTGAATCTTCTGTGCCCTTCTGTAGTCCCGGGCTCCGCTGGCAAACAAACGCAGAAATGCCGCCGGGGAAAGCATGTTTGTGTGAGATTTCCAACCCAATTTTGCAGACTCAGATGTTAGGCAGTTTAGATAAGGGGATGATTAGAGGTCTAAGCCTAAGGTTTGAAATACCCAGACTTCCTGGAACCACTGGTGCAAATCCCAGCAGGGCTGACTCAGCCCTCCAACCTCCTGATGAAGATAAAGTAAGCTCCATGCAGAAGTGTGACTTGTGAGTCTCCACCGACCAAGACCCCACTGGAGTGGCGATAATGATGGTGGTGCCAACAGCATAGAAGGGGATTTGTTATGTGGCAGAGGCGTAGTCCCCCAAGTCTGGCCACACCACGGATCTTGCCTGTGCTCTCACTCCTGGGCTCCACCAGAAGTGATTTATGGATCCTAAATTTTTCTAGAGTTTTGCTCTGCATGTCTTGCTCTGCATGTCCAGAGTCTTGCAGTGCTTCTGGCAAAATTATGGCCCTTCTTATCTTTTTGTTGCACTATGTATTGACCCCTTCAGAAGAGCGCTGTATCAGTACAGTTTGTGACTCACTTAGAGAAAAGCCCTACAGAAGCATATTACATTGCTTTTCTATCAATCGCTGCTGTGATTCCATCATTTATTTTAGAAAATAAACCAAACTCCCAAACCTCTAGTATGCTCTTCACACCAACATTTGGTTTGCCAAGCACAACTACTCAAAAGTTATCAGCAAAAAACTTTTAATAGACAAGCTAAACTAATCGATTTAGCCTTCCCTTTCCTTTCTGCTACTGGACAATTAGCCAACGTGACACAAAATTCTAGCATGCATTTCCTCTTTTGAATTATTCATAATATTCTCCATTAATAATTCAGAGTACTTGCAATTTATTCTTTTGTGCTGCGTTCTGAAAATTAAGTCATCTGATCAGGGGATCCTCAGAAAAAAGATAAGGAAAACCACACAACTTCTATAACCATCAAACAGCATCGATGACTGATTTCATAACTAAGTGCATGATTTGAAACGCACTTTTCTAAAGTATTGAAACAGTGGAGCTAATTAAACCTTTGCTTTCCAGTAGCATTCACCTCATTACAGCTCAGACATTCACAGGGCAGCAAATCTGCACAGGACACACATACTTGAATGTTCTCAAGTGAATCTCCACAAATGGAGATTGGTACAGAACCGGTCCCACACTTCGTCATTCCTCATCTCATACCGAGACCAACAGATTGATCAAATTGACCAAGCAGGTTAGGAGATACTCAGTTCTATTACTCAATCCAACATAAAAACAGTGGTAAGAAAATTGTAACTCTCTCTAGCTCTGGTTTGCATTGCGGCCAACTGGATGATGACCCATCAGCACCTCCACAATGCTCTACAGCAGAGGCATGAGATGCTGTGTTTGTTCACAGTTCTTTGAGCTGAAAGAAGCATCCCCAAACTGCCATCCACCAAATGCATACAAGTAAATTAAAAATCAACAGGTAACTTCAAGAGAGGTAGAAATAAGGATCCCAATTTCCTGGACTTCATGTTCCCATGGTTGAATTATCCTGTGTCTTAAAAGGTACAACTGTCACGTACATGCTGTGGTGGAAACTTCTCCAACGGCTGCAGCCACAATGGCTGCAAGAAAGCGTCTATCCTTCTTTTCTTCTCTCTCAGATTTTTTGAAGACTACTAATACTGCTTCTGCACGTGCTGCAGCTTTTCTTTCAGTTGAAAGAATGGTTTGGTTGCCTCTCCTCCACCTGGTTTTTTATTTTCACAAAACAAAATGGGAACACAGTACCTTTGAGACCTCAACCCTCCTGCCACATTTCACTGAACCTTGCAGGTATGCTCCAATGTTACTAGGGTAAGGAGTGAGACCCACTTCTTTTAAGCTGATGGTAAAAATGGCTCCAGGAGCTCTGCATGCACACAAGAAAAAACAAATAACTCAGTGGAATCCTTGGCTTTCCAAATAAAAGTGCCCACCTTCTGGTTTTTAATACATTTTCACTGTGCTTTGGTCTGACTTAAATTGTAACTCCCTCGGGGCAGCGTCTTTGCCTTTTTATTTGCTTTTAGAACGCCTTGCGTGCCCAGCAGCTCCAAGTATAAAATAATCTCTGGAGCTGCAAGGAGAAAAGTCTCCATGAAGACGCGCCTGAATTTTGTAATGAAATTGTCTCCTTGTTGAGATGTCCTGGTGCACAAACATTTCCTCGACAGGGTTTCACTAGCACAAATCCTTGCTTTTTGTCATTTCATGTTTGAATACACATGGAGACTGCATCTGAGCTTGGGTAAGCATTCACATCAGAAGTGGCTTTGTAAGTGAAACTCCTGCTCAGAAAACAGAAAGAGTGATTTTTCTTGACCCATCCCAATTCGGCAATAAAATTCAAATGTGGCAAACTAGACCATCCAGGCTTTTATTTTTCCTTTCTTTCTTTTCTCTGTCCCTCACCCCTCCCTTTTTTTCAAAGCAACAAACATTTTGTTGAATTGTTCTAAATAACGACAACATTTGAAACCACTTCAGTCTGTTTAAGATCTCAGGGGGAAAATTTGGTGAATAAATGACTCGGGATAAATCAAATCATTCTGTTCTAATAACTGTGTCTCTCACTCTCCTTATCTCAATTGCTGTCCCTACTTCTGTGTGCTCCTGCGCCTCCCCGGCCAACTCCTGGGTATCACCCTTTGTTTCTGAAGCCATCCTCTCTGCTCTTGTCTCCATCCCTGCAATGGCCCCCATCCCACCTCCTCTCGTCAAGCTGTCAGGCTTCTCCTGTCTCATATTCTATTGCAACTCTTTTCTCCATGCGGTCCCCAACCTCTGTCCACCAGCCCCGTACACCCCGCTGCCAGGCGTCTCCTCTCACCACCCTGTCCATCAAGTCCAATATGTGTTGCACAGCTCTCTTCAGTGAAGAGCCCTGGCTCCTCTCCTCTGCTAAAAACAAATTCTCACACCCGCATGACCCCACCATCTAAGACCAGACTCTGGTACCTCTCTACACCTTGGTGCAAAACTAAGCTAACATCCTCCAGTTCTCCCTCTTTGCCCACTGCACCTCCATCCCCTTCCCATGCTGTGATTCTTCACCATTCGACACAGTAGCTGTAAAACTTACAGCAGTCCTTTTCGATGGCCTTTGGGTACGGTTTGCACGGGAAACGCTACGCAACACTGCACTGCCTCCGTGCACCCATGCTGGGAGTGTGTGGTGTAGTCTGAGGAGTCAGGAGAGGTCAACTGTTGGCTTGACCTCCTAAGCCCATCTGCCTTCACGCAAGCGAAGACACATGCTCTAAACATGTATTATCTTTTCAGGACATTTGTTTCGGGAGCGAGTTGCGTTAAGCAAAGGTACGTCAATTGATAATAAACCTGCTCCACACTGTCATTTGTTGGTGATTTGAAGAAAAACAGACCATGTAATCAGGTCTAAGGGGTCCCTAATACCAGAGACGCTGGTGCTGTCAGCTATAGAAAATAATTAGAACGTTATCCCTGTGGCAAAGAGAATGTAAATACATCTAAAATACGACATAATGACATTCTCCTCTGTAAGCCAGGGGATCTGCTTCAAATAAAAGGGCCATTAACACAACAATTAAAGCCGAGGGGGCCGGTGAAGTAGGGAGCCGGCCTGGTGCAGGGCGAGGCGAGCGAGCGCCCGGCGTAAATCTTTCGCCATCCCAGCCAGGAATGTGACTATTAGCCCTCTCATGACCCGAGGGCTTCCCAATAATGCATCTGCTCTCTGTCAGGGCCAGGATTTCGTAACGTCCTCCAGCGCGAGCCCAGGGCCGACTCCACAGTGCGGCGCCAAAGAGGGAGTTGGCGGGAGCAGGGTGGCTCCACGCTGGACTTTGGCCCATGTTCAGCAAAGCACTTAAGCACACGCCATAGGGACGCGTCACCTCCCAGGGCTCTTGGGGCGCTCGGAGGTGAGCAGCGGGTGGGCTTCGCTGAATTGGGGCCGTTCAGGCTTTCCCAGAGAAGAGCTGGACCCGTTGTCATCTTCAGCATTTCTCCTCTCTGTCTCCCTCGAGGGGATGCACCCCACGGAGCGCGCTGTCCTGAGATGCTCCTGGAAGGTCCTCGTTGTGAAATCCCGGCTCGGGGAACCTGCGAGAACCAAGGCACGGACAGCACCACAGAAATTTAGGCACGATTCAAAGGAAATAATGTCACTGCTTTCACTGTCCAGGCAGCAGATGCTCTGAACATGCTCCAGGCAACATGGAGATGATGTTTTCGACAAGCTCTATAGCAAACTTATGGAAAGCATGGACAAAAGCTTGGAGAGGACAGCAGTTCCCACCTTTCATTCAGTCTGGAGTAGGTGATGATAAAAGACCCAAACACATCAGGAACTTTGATTCTGAGCAAAATACGTCCAAGCACACCCCCGCAGGCTCTTGGCAAAGGACAAATATCATGGAGCTGGCAAAATCAGCTTCCACAATAACATCAGGCTCAGACAGAAGTTTTCTTAACGCTGACAAGTTAGGTCACAAAGGCAGATTTTATTTGTTTCCTTGTAGAGATAAAGGCCTCATCAGGCTCAAAAGATTGCTGTTGGTTTAGTTGTTTTGTTTTTCTTTTTTTTTTTAATTTGGTGAGTTTTTGTCATAAATATAAAATTTTGTATGTCCAGTGGAAGTTTGTAAATGCCAGAAAACGGGAAACAATATCGACCTGCCGCATTGAGTGGCACAGGAAGAGAACAGTACCAGGTTTATTACATCAATCCTCTTTTTCAGTTCTACTAACCCTTCTAAGAGAATGGCATAGCAGGGACTTAAAAAAAAAAATCCTCCGAATTTTACTTTTAAGCCACAACATTTCAAAATTCAAAGATAACATGCTTCCTGTGCCCTGCTTCGGGCATATGAGCATTAACATGCCACCCCAAACAATGAATACCTTTAAATAGTTGTGGGACATACAGAAACTTAGAGACCTATTTAAAGACAACCTTTAATTTTTTGAAGAAGACAACACATATCCTCTCAACCTTTTCAAGTAAGGAAGTTCTGAAAAATGACAACTACAGAAGACACATTTCTCCTACAAAATCACAACATAGACTGAGACAACTATTAGAAAGGCACACAGAGAAGATTTCTCCCTATGGTGCATTGATGATTTCTACAAAAGGATCACTTGTCTAAGAACAGAGGAGCTGATTAATGCAAGGTACGCTACTGCAAACCAGGACTTGACATCCAGAGGCACTTGCATCTCATGAAACAAGGCTAGTTTCTCTGGTTGCCAAGAAGTTCAGACCCAATTTCAGGGGTAAAACATCTCATGCACAATCTGGGCTGTGCGGGCGCTCAGTCTATCCCCTACTGATGGATGCGGGATCAACACCCTCCAAGAGGATGGACACCTGGGCTAGGAGAGAATAATATACATCAAGGCAGAGCACACATCACAGTAGTATCTTGGTATGGAAAAAATTACGTAAGCAAAAAGTTAGCTACATGTTCAATATAGAATAATCTTTGAAGATTCTCATTACAAGTAAACACAAGGATAATAACTAATGGATAAGCTAATTAGTCATGCAAATCTGATGGATTTTCACTGCCTCCTTCCAGCCACTTACTTCTTTAGAAGGCATTTCATTTTCTGAGTAGTGCACAGTTCAGCATCCAATTCATATTAGTTGGGCAAAAAGACAGTCCTTTAATCTTCTGACACTTCGGTCCTCAGTGTGAAACACATGGAAACCTTCCAACAGAGACACAAAAAGAGTGATAATATAAAAGAAAATATTAGCAAGAGCTCCCATGGAACAAAATGAGGTGTTGTTCTCTGGCAGATCTCATGCCTGAGCATTGCGGACAGCAGTAACTTATAACCTGCGAACGCAAGGACAGCAACCAAGGCAGTTGTCACTTTCAATTATGTGAGCTGCCTTATATATAATAGGCCTAGTAAAAATGATCTGAAATAAACAACAGTCAGCCTTTATAACTAAGGTCACACTGGCCAAAAGGGTTGTGAATGTTCCAGCAAGCTAGGAACAAGTTTCTAGACAGCTGGAGACATTTTGAGCAAACATGGGCCAAATTAAACCGACGTGGGAAGCCAAAGTGAAACCAGTAAAAGCTTGCCTACTCAGATGACTTTTGTTTGAGCTGGAAGCTAAATTCAAACAAAATTCCTAGGATGATACTACTTTGACCGCGACAGCAGTCACCTGAGTCATGTGATAAGCACTTTGCTTTAAAAATCTCAGCGTGTCACTCCTGAGAACACTTGCACATCAGATCCATGAGAAGCAAAAAGAAGGGGGAAAAAAAGGGAAAATAAAAGCTTTTGTACAAACCCTGTGAACCAAGTCCCCTATGTCTCTTTCCTTCCAGACATTTCTGAAAAAAACAGCTCACTGGAACCACAAAGAACAACAACAACTGAGCAGCATTCTAATACGGGACATCCTGCCGGACCAGCCCGAGCCAAAGGAAAAAAGAAAGCCACAAAAGTCAGAACTCAAATTGGACACTCAAACCCAAAGCTTTACATTTTGGGGCATTTTTTTCATTTAAACTAATCTAATCAATTGGTCACCATAATAGAGGGCTCAAGCAGCTGGCTCAGTTAGGTCCATCTGTAACGAACCTTGGAACCAAAGCCATGTGTTCAAATGCACGCACATTTGAAAATGCGAACAAAAGATCAACTATTGTGTCTTAAAATATCTACAGTTGACTTTGTGCATCACCACTAATAAGTATCATAGCACACAGTATAGTCCTAATATTGTTTGTGGAGCCTCCAGTCAGTTCCCTAGAAATACAGTTTATACATTATTAAGTCCCAAGGACAGATTTCCTCTCATACTGACTTACCAGGGTGAAGGTTTATCAAGGGTCATTGCCTTGTGCTGATGACCCTATCTTGGGAATGGTTGCAGATCAGAAGGCATGAGAAATAATATGAAACTACTATCAAGAAAAGGAAGACTATAAAACAAGATAGAAACCTAGGAAGAGTGCATTTTTTTCCAGGAAGCAGTAAATATCTGGAAAATGGGAAGGAAAAAAAACTCCCTAATTAACCATTAACAGAATTCCTTAAAAGCAGAACCCTTAAAAGAATATTAGTGGCAAAGCTTACAAGTACGGTAATATCACGTTATTATCTTCATCTGTGAAGCGGTATCTCCTTTGCTTCCTTCCTACCAGCTGGGGAACAAGATTTCATGGCTGTCCTGAGTAGAGCAGGGGCACTATGTAACATACCCCTCTGCCCTGGTCCCTTGTTGCCTGTCAGCCTGGAAAGAAAAGGCTGCGAGGATGAAGCACAACTGAGCCCAGTCCCAGCACGGCATCAGATCGCGGCTGGACTGCGACTCCCAGCACAGAGTCCAGCTTGGACCCAGGCGCTGGAAAATGCTCCTTGGCCCCTATTCAGCCTCTGGGACGTTTTCCAGAAATGAACCAGCTCCAGAGCCAAGGTCTGATAAAACGGAGCCTGGGACTGGACCAGGCCTGTTTTTTGGATCCACAACCCCAAAACCCAACAGTCGAGACACCACAAATCCAACACTATGCTTGACAAGTTGGGTCACCGCAGGCACCATGCATTTGAGATCCACGTTTGGGTCTATCGTACATTCCAGTATGGTCCAACTCTCCCTTTGATGGCTCTTTACCTCAAATAACACTTACACGTGCTCAGTTTTGCTAGCTCAGAGCTGTCTCCAACTTTGCTCTACTCAACACTTACCACTGCCTTTTTTCATATTTTGCAGCCTTACAGAGATAAACTTAGTGAGTAAATGGCCAAGGGATGTTGAGGCTGCTGCAAGAACAAAACCAACCACTGACTTTCTTTTTATCTAGTAAGGCAAAGGCTTGAATTCTCTTAAGAATAAACTGGTTTTTATTGCAAAAGAAAGAAAAATTCCTAGCAACAACAACAAAAGGGATAAATGTCCAAAGAGAATATCATGGAACTGGGGTAAACTGCTTTAAAATAAGAAGTCCAGGGTGAAGGGGAAACACCCCAAAAGTGAACAAGTGCTCTTCGCATTTTAAACAAGAGATGGATTTTTTTTCCCCCTTTTTTTCTTCCTTTCTTTCCAGCAGCTAGAAGTCCCATCTGGTTCCTGTTTCTATCCGTCTGATCTCCCAGAAACTTCTAAAAGCCATAAGCATCAGCCAAAAATTCCCCAGGCATGGACTCCTTTCCAAAATAGCCCACAAAACGGCATTTTTTAGGTGGGTTGGTTTGGAAGGAGCAGAGGGGGGGATGTTGATTTCTGTAACATTCCTAGGAATTTCTTGCATCTATTCTCCCCTCTAGAATTTCTTCCCTGCCTGAATCCCCCCTTCCACTTTCCGCCGGCACGCGGGCCAGCACAGGGACTACCCACTCCCACGCAGCAGGATTCAGCTTCTCTTGTGGAAGCTCACAACAAGCTGCCGAGAGGCTTTTATCCCCAAGGAAGGCAAATGAACTTGCAATTCCCTCACAGATGAGGTCTCCTCCGTTGGGCCGGCGGCTGTTTCATCTGGAGGCTGCATAACTGCTCAGGCGTTGTCAAGACAGGACTTTTGGAAATAGCAACTTGGTGTAAATAGGTAAGATAGAGATGATCCAGGCCTGTCTTATCTACGTGCTGTACTCCATGGCCTCAGGGACAGGTGGAAGAGCTTCAACATTTCCAACACATCCCCAGCTTCCACCTGGCATGGAAGTGGAGGCAGTGGTGTGTGGCACCATCGGCTCTCATGGCTAAAGGGAACCACGGCTTTCCCTGCGCAGGCACAGCTGGGAAGGGGTGAAGGCTGGTTGAGATGGGGACATTCACTTGGTGTTCCTTTATGACGGTTTTGCTCCAAAGCCATTTGGATGATCAATAATTGGTCCCTCTGAAAAGCAACCGGTGTGCCCAATTTCTGTACATTTAGGATCTGATTCAAGTAAGCTTTAACAAAGGTGGTTAGCGCTCACTGACTGGCATGGGCTTAAAAGCTTTCCCAGACACTTTACACAGCTAAGACCAAACAAATGCCGCCCCATTTAATTCCTTATGGGCACACCTCTCGCTTGCACTCATGCTTCTTGTAAAGGGGCACAGACCTGTTGTGGAGACTCCAAGCACCTCGGTCTCCTCTGCTTTTGAAGCTTTATAATCCTTCACTGGATCAAAACAAACATAAAAGTACAATCTTTCAGACAGTGATTCAGAAAACAGGGAGAACAGGAGAGCTCTAGAGATGGGAGATGGACTCTAGAGATCTACCCCCTTCCTCCACCCAAGAAAGCAGGTCACTGACGACTAAAAGTTGCTACTTTTAGACATCTGAATTAATGAGATGAATTTAACCTCACAAAAGAGCCCAGCTGCCTGGCTGGCCCCAGCCAGCATTTGTAGTAGAGCAACAGAATAATCTAAAAGGTCACAGCCTTATCTCCACACCCTGCACGTGCTCGTGCTACTTGCCTTGCTTCAGAAAAAAAGTCAGAGGCATAACAGAGAGCGAGCAGGCTCCGAGGCTCTGTGGCACAGCTCCATGACACAACGTGACACCGTGCGGAGTTCGGCACATTAGCTTCGGGAAGCATCCCGGGAACAGCACAGCGATCGCAGTGTGGTGACAGCATCCACGTTAACCTACCTCCCCCCCAGCAGGGCCATTTCAGCACTAGCTCAGGTATGTGGGTATGCTGCACCAGCTCCGCAGGTGCTCCCTGGCATGGCCTGCTTTGCTGGCAGACTCTGTATGGACACTAAAGGCTGAACAGACCACAGACACCAAAATCCCTGCTTGGGTAAGCTGGTCCAGCCAAACTTGAAGTGCACTGGCCTGGGGCAACGGACAGAGACTTTGTCTTCTGCTGTCAAATGTGTCCACTCAACAAGCCTCTGGGTCATCTTAGCATCTAGTCCAGTTTGAGAAGGTACCAGTGGAGTTCTCTGGCCCTCCTGGCACAACGGTGGCATGTCCGAGATCACAAGAAAATCCTGACATCCCCTGGCCCTTCCTATCCACAAAACAGGTGAGGAGTTCGACTTAGTGAGGTATTTGTACCAGAGACCAACTGGCATTTCTAGTCAATGCACAGTCCGGGATGCTGCTAAGAACATCTCTCAAACCCTCAGCACAATTAAATACTTCATCAATAAAAAGTAAACACACTTCATTTTCTATTTATAAAAGAATCTCTCCCTCCCCCCCAATGTTTTATTTTAGCAAGTGCACTCAACCATGTTCTCAATCTGCACTTCATTTCCTGCTATTCAGTTTTCTGTGGTTCACAGACAAAAATACCTGGGGAAAAAAAAACGCACAATACCAGACCCCAGGGTGCTCTGATTTACCACAGGAGAAAAATGTGGTGCGCTGCATAACAGGAGCCCACTGCCCAGCCCGGGTGCGGGAGGCACAACGGATGGGACAGAGAGCATTAAGCTCAGAGGTGGTGGTGCCAAGAGCTTCTCCAGTCCTCTCCCAGCCAAGACAGTGCAGGGTAACCCTGTGTTCCTCATCTATCATTGATCCCTGTAGTGAAGAAAGCAAGGGTGTCTTTCTGTGCAGGGCAATCCTCCAGCTCAAGAGAAAAAGCAACCAAGAGCTTCAGTCCCTGCTCCTGCCAGACCAGGACCTTTCATCATCATAGAGAAAAAACAGAGAAATGCATTTCTGCAACCATTTCCATTCACAGGGCTTCTAGAGTGCTTGGTCTTCTGCAGCTGTGGTTAGCATAACACATGAGAGCAGGCAGAACCTGGCAGGAGATCACAACAGAATTTATAGACTGAGTTGTACAAGGTGTCCCCAGGGCTGCAGGCAGGTGGTGGCCATTCTCCTTGCGATCTGGGTGGAAGGATGAGGTTTGGGAAGAGAGGTGGAAAGGAGGTTTTGTGTTCTTAGAGATGAGGTCCTCCCCACCCACTGTAGCACAGACTCTCCTCTCACTTTGCAGATGCTTCTGGTGCTGCTCCCTACCAGAGGGAAAACACGGGACACAGGTGAAACAAGCCCCAAAAATAATCCACCAAAAGAGAACCAGCAGATCCATCTCCACCAGTGCAGCAGGTCAGGGCAGCCAAGGAAGCGCAGGCGAGGCTGGAGACAGAGCCCTGGCCATCCCAGCAGGCACAGTCCCATCCCAGCTGCCCCACCAGTCACAGCGATGATGGAAACCACAGTAGGGAGCTCACTCACACATTTTACCACGTCCCTGCACCCCAAGCAATGTGAAACAAGACACTAAATAGGTGACACAGTGTTAGAAACATCAAGTCTTGTCTGTGCTCCAGCTTTCCCTGCTATCCCCAGTGGAGAATTGCAGCTACAGGGTTTGCTGGGGTTGATGAAGCAAAGAGGAAGGAGGGGGACGGAGCCAGGCCAGAGGACATGGAGAGGGAAAAGATGGGGAAAGGAAAGACCTGGGGAAGGAGGGGGCTTGGGGCTAAATACAAGTGTTAGGGAACAGAGAAGAGTTTGTAAGCACAGAGATGGGAAGGCTGAGAGGGAGAGCCAAGGATAAATTGTTTTGATGAGTGCTCCAACCCTGAAATAAATATAACCACCCAAGGGGGCTGTGTGACTCAGTCTGACATTTTGGCTATTTTTTTTCATGCCACCAGATGTAATCAATTTAGCTGGGGGGCGAGGGGGGAAGCACACACATATTTTTATTGCATTCTAATGTCCGCAAAAAAAAAAAAGAGACATGTTTTGTTTTGCTTTCTTTCTAATCATAGTATATGGCACTTCACTCAAAACCAAGCATAAGCAGAACTTCCACCTGCCCTTCACCATCACAGAAACAGGAGTTTTGGGGACTGGGGGCAGATCAGTCTGTCCAGGGTTAGCCGGAGCAGCCCCCTCATCTCCACTGCAGCAGGGAGAAAACCTCCGAGCTGAAGGAAGACGTAAAGGATAGCTGTGCGATTCTGTTCACATTCGCTTCAATATGCACGAGGGAACAAATATGGCCAATAACATCCTAAGATATTGTCGTGCTGAAATTCTTTGTTTACCAAGAAACGACATGTTGAAAGCCCTTGGCATTTATGAAGCAGATGATTTCTATTCATTTATTTGAAGCATTTTACAGTACTTACCCAGACGCTTGGAGCGATTATCTTGCCAGATCTCATGTGGAGGACTGGGTCAGATGGGCGAGCTCCAGAAAAATCTCTGAGCGTCCTAGAGGAAGTGGTGTGGTACTCGGGTAGGTGGTGCTCACCCCTCCAAGCCCATCCAGTACCACGGCAAGGGAGGGGGGCCCATCTTATTGCTTATTGCTTTCAGTTGTAGCTTCAATTGGGCATACACAAACCTTCAACTCCTGCCCAAACCTGCGGGGAAAAGTTTCTGCGCACTGTTAAACAGCTCCTGCATTCCACCCAGAGGCTGATGCTGTCCTGTGGTAGGTGAATAATTCTTATATTTACTCTCTGCAAAATATTTTGGACTCTGGAGAGCTCTTGCTCAGGCAGACTCCTCCTGAATTAATAACAGCTTTGCCTTAGCAACAGCTAAGAAATGAGAAGAGTGCTGCGGAAATCACTATTTTTTAATTCATCCTGGTGATGGGCTCTGCAGATAAAAGTGCTGGAGGGAAATACCCATTCCCCCTTTCTGCCATACAGCTGTCCACCTCTAGCTCCTGCCCATGTATCTTCGGAGGAGCCATAGGAACTTAGCCCAAGACAGGACCTAGGATCAAAAACTAAGCAAAACTATTCACTGAATTGGCTACCAAGTCTCCATCCAATGACCAACGTAACACCCTTTACATCTAAGATCTAAGCCATTTTATTTTAAAATCTACAAGGAGGTGGCATTCCTCAAGAGTTATTTCCACCATGGCTAGATCTTTGGATGTCTTCTTCTTGCATGGCTATTGGCATGGCAAAGAAGCCCTAGTTAAACCTACCCTTGTAGGGCCTCCCTTTTGTCAGACCTCTTTTACATAGCCCTACTCCCATTTTGTAGGAGGCTCTGTGCTGAAGGCCACCGCAGATCCTGTTGGGGTTCTGTGAGGTTGCTCAGTTTTTAAAGATGATCTATAGTATCTCTTTATTTTCAACTCTGAACACATATTTTTTTCTCTCTTGAACACATCCCCAGAATCTTAAACTCTTACTTCAAAATCAAATACATCACATTTATTTAAAGTGTCACTGTTGCTCTTATCTGTCATGTTAATTATAAAGATATTTTCCCCCCCTTTTAAGTGGGACTTGTTTGAAATACATATAAACGATTCTATAGCATGACTTTCTTATCACCTATTCTAATGTTTCAAATCAAGTCATCCACCATGATGCATTCTGGGCATTTTGCAAATTAGCCATTTTGAATGCATTGTGCATTCAAGGAAGTATTTAATGTGTTCAGTGCTTAGACTACAGGAATTTTGTACATGTATGTGCATGTCTGAAAGTACCGAATTGATATCTACTCATGAGGATAATCTCTGAACATTCAAGAAGTTGCCCCATCACAATGGGGTAGAGAAGGGAATAGAGAAAAATCTACATTTGCACCATGACCTTGTAATGACTTTGTAATACTATTAATTCTTGGACTGGAACTTGCTAACTTTTGAAGATTTAATTAGTTCAGCTTAGTATTTGCTTATCCTAACTTAAAGATTGTTTTTCTTCAACAGCCTAAAGTTTGAAAATCCAGAAGAAAAAAATGTATTAAACCACAAGACTCACGTAAATGATAAATTCAACTCTGGAATCGCTGTTACAGGATCAACATGAATGGAGGTCTCCCAGTTCCCAGAGGTAATTTTCAGTTCTCCAGTCCTAAATAGATTTTTCTGTATTTCAACTGTCCTTAAAAAGAACCCACCAACAAACCAAAAGCCTCCTACCAGAGATACTCTTAACTAAGTTAACACCAGGTTTTTAAGTCCAGCATCCTCGACCCAGATAGGAAAAAAAGCAACTTTCAAATCCAACACTCGCACTAAGATACCCATTTTAAATTTCCACAACTTTATAACTGATAAAATGCTTTTCCTTAAGCTGAATAATTTTTCTAGCCTCCTCGCTAAGGAGATGGAACTGAAGTCATGCTGAAAAAAAAAAAGTTGATATATTAGACATAGGGAGTGGGGATTTTTGCCTTTATGTTTTTGAATCATCTCTAAAAAAATAGAGCACATCAAAAACTAATGATCAAAATAATTTTTTTCAATAGAAAGTGTAGTTTTCAAAAAATCTGAATGTTCCATGGAAAAACTTTAATTTTGCCAGAGCTGTTCAGTTTTCCACTGGGGGAGATCTAAATAAAAGATTTCCTTTTAAGTTCCAGTTGACTGAAATGTAAACTTTTAAGTCACTTTTCCAAATAAATAAACAAGTAAATAAATCAGAATCCATCCTCTAAAGGTTTTCTTCAGCCTGACATCTCCTCAGACACAAAAGATGGACATTCATCACGGGGCAGAGATTAGCAAGGAGCTCCACAAAGAGGACTCCAACAGGCACAGTCCATACCTTCAGCAAAAACGTGTCACTGGGCTAAGATGAAGCATGGAAAATTTCAACCCAAAAGGAATGAGTCTGAGAAAGATACAAGCACAAGTGAAGGAGGACAGGCAGGAATAGCAGTTGGAGCTCAATCTCCGTTCCAGCAGCTCTTGCCAATGACTGTGAGCGCTAATAAGTAACAGTCCCCCTGTGCATGCCACGTGCAGCCAAGGCGAGATAGATGCATTCATTTCTGCCGTTAAACAGCCCAGAGTAGATACTGTCTGTGGTTGCATTAGTGGAGGTCCACGCCAGCATCCTTACACTCAGGGGTAATGTCCCTTGGGACGCAATAAGTTAAGGGCGATGTCCTACTTTGCTGAGACTCCATTTATCGATTCCTGTAGCTGCCAGCGGCTCAGGAGCCTTGCAAGCACCAGAGATGGGGTTGGGTACCACCATCCCACACACATCTCCAGCACAGACTCAGGTCCTTCTGCGTCTTCCTTGAGTATTGGGGCATTGTCATGACTTCCAGATGACCGGCAGAGAGGGGGCCTGGAGGGTAACAGCACCAATTACCAGTCCTTTTCCACTTCTACGCCTGTCAGGACTCGTTCTGGCCAACCAGAACTTCTGTTGCAGAAAGGGATGTTGCTCCTGTAGGGAGGAAGGGTTTCATGGAGCCTTTCCTCTGCGTGCCCAGCCTCTCCTTGCCCTCCTTGAGGAGCTGGCACTGCTGAGACCCGAGCGCAACCAGAGGCGACTGCAACCTGAGTCCTGTCCCAGCCCGAGAGCCCCACACAGCTTCTCCCCACACACATCTCTGTGCTCCCTCCTCAGAGCAGGACAGCTGTCCCCAGAAGGCAGCTCTCGGGACAATTTTCAAACAATCCAATATAAATGGAGCTTGTGAACCTATTTCTTCACAGTTTCTTCCTGCCCTGAAGCACCTTTTCCCTCTGTTCACCCTGCTGGGGCTCAGCAAAATGGGGGCTGTTTTCTTTTTCTCTGGAAAACGGAAAGAAAAACAAAAAAACCCATCAGCATTGCCAACTCTTGCAATTTTAGTCCCGCAGTACTTGATGTTTTTCTTCACCCCCTCCCCAGCTTCTTGCTCCAATGTATTATGCAAAAATCTCAGATTTCATTTTAAAAAGAGAAGAAAAAGGAACAAGTAGTTCATGGGCCTCCAGGTTCTAGAAAAAATCCGAGAAACACAAGCTCAGTGGATCCTGAAGCACCCTCCAAACCAAAAAAGCAAGCATGGGAGAACCAATATTTATCACATGCTTTTTTTTGTTTGTTTGTTTTTTGTTTTAAGGAGGTGACTAAAAAATCCTCATGACTTGAAGGACACAATTGATTTTTGAGCTCCTGGGGGGTTAAGCGAAGGATCAGCTAATTCCATAGGTACCACCAATGGCTTGTATTAGCCAGATTTTAGCTCCTAGTGTAGTGACATGGAGATGAGGAGAGGGTAGCATTTCCCCAGGACATGGGGGGCTCGGAGCCACATCTGCTCTGCTCGCTCACCCCAGTGTGGGACCAAGAATGGCCTTGCCATGCCCACAGCCGCAGCACTAAGAGAGGCTCAAGGACGCAGCTTCAAGCTGCGTGATCTCTTCATCTCCTGAGCTCATGCCCACCACCTCCCACAGCCTGGTCAGGGCTTCTCCCTAGCTCTGTGAGTTGTCTGGTGCAGGCGGTCCCAGGCTGGAGCTGACCCATGCTGCAGTTGGGCAGGGATCCCCACCACAGATCCTGGTGTGTGGGATCTCATGGGCACCTGGTTGAGACAAAAAGGCTGAGGATCGACATTTCTAATCAGGGCGTTGGGACAGATTTACCTGCTGCATCAGTGCCTCAAGGGAATATCTGTGTTCCCCCCTCGCTGCAAGCTTCTACCAGTTTGGAAAACCTTGCAGAACAAGAGCTCATGCATAGGTATTTTTACGGTCCTTTTCAGGTACACACCTTGGTCAGACGCTTTCTCCAAAGCTGCTCACTCCCTGCCTGGCCCAAGGGTTGGCAGCATCACAGCCCCGTGCCTGCTCCATCCCTGCCCAGCATAGCACCAGCATTTGCTGGAATTGTCCCTCCCAGGAAAGGCTCCGTGTGTAACCGCAGCGCCTGATGTCAGGCCTGGCTGATTGTCCTCCGTTGTTAGGAGCAGGAATGAGTTTCTACGCCATACCTCAGCCATCAGGAAGTGAAGAGGCATAAATGCCCAGAGAGGTTGCGGAGTCTTCCACTCTGGAGACATTCAAAACACACCTGGATGCCGTCCCATGCAACCTGCTGTAGGTGACCCTGCTCTGGCAGTGGGTTGGACTAGATGATCTCCAGAGGTCCCTTCCAATCCAGACCATTCTGTGAAATCTCAGCTGGAAGGTGGCTTGCAGCTCAGTGGGGTTTCAAAGTTGCTCTAAGGGATGGTCCTCGGGGGTCATCCTTACAGGAAAATGAGCGTCCATGTGAGACACGGGCTTTTCTGGGAGAAACAGAAGATCTGAGGAGGTTAAAACACTGTGTGTAGACATGGACAGCGAGCCAAACAATGCTCAGAGGTGCAGGGTGCACACAGAGATCATGGGCTGCCTTCACATGCACTGGGGGATCGTTCACCGACCCCAAGGATGGGCCCTTCTGTGCTTGCTGGGTCTTTCCTTTGCACTTTTAAGAAATGTGCTAGGAGAGGCCACTTCATCCCTGTTTCAGGAACCTGCTTCAGAGGGAGGAGATACACTCAGATGAGGAGAGTAAGTGGACCACTTGGAGATTTTACTTTTCTTCTGTCTTGTTTTGGCATTTCTATTTTTTTTTTTTAAATCTAAAACACAAGTCATCCAACCTGAAATTTTGTGGCTGCTGTTTATGTATGGAAAATATTTAACAGTTCAAGTCAGAAAGCCCAAAATTCAGAAACTTAAGGACAATCCAAAACTCCTAGGGTCTTCAAAATCAGACTAAAAATACTATGAGAACAGGCACCCTTGGACCAGATGCTAATTTTCTGCAGCAGTGTGAAGGAATTAAAGCTGTCCTAAAGCACCAGCTGGGAACTGCCCTGACATTTTCATGTCATCTGCTCCGCGGTCCTCTTGTCTAGGCCATGCAGGGGTGGACTGGAGGCTTTCAGGGCCCTGCTGTAATCCAGCAAACCTTGGCTGGTAGAACCAGCCCCAGAAGAGATTCCAGCTGGCTTAAGTTAGAGCAGCCACGGGGCTGCTCTAACTTAAACCACCTGCCGGTTCAGTCCTGGGCCAGCTCTAGGATCTGGGAGGTATAAACGTGGCCGAAAGCCAACTTTGCCTGCTCTCTTCCTCATCTGTCCCAACGGGAGCTAGAGGTCCAAACCCCATTTAGAGATGTCTCCAGAATAAGGCTTCAAGAGGGACACCTTTGAGCTCCTGGATACCCTTGAAATCCAAGAACGGGGAATGCCATCATTTAGCCCCATCTTCCTTCCCTTACCTTCTCTCATCACAGCACTTGCAATCACAGTATTGAAGCCCAAACATGAGGAAATGTGCAAGGACAGGTTATTTCCTCGAACAGCTGATGCTTTCTGCCCTCATTTGACTTCCCAGGCAGCCTCTCCCCTGCAGCTCTGGTGTCTCCACTCCTGTGGGGAACCAAGCGATATATACCCAACAACGTTTCTTCCCCACCCCCCCTCTTTTTAAAGAATGGAAAATAAGAAAACACATTAAAAACAAACAAAACTTTCCCCAAATATTTCCAGAGCTGCTGATTCTGGTTTGAGCTTTGGCCATAAGATCAGAACCAATTTAAACAGCCCTGATTCACCCCTATACAGAGACACACATAATCATGTGCAATGGTAGGAATTACCCTGATAATACAGCCTGAATGGTCCTGCCCCTGCCCTTGCTCCTTGCCTCTTGCCCTGCAGCTAGCAAAGATAATGAGTAACAGTGATATTAAATAGGGATTTGGGTTTTTTACCTTTTTTTTCCCAGAAAGTGGATAACACACTACAGTAGATAGAAAAATCCATCCGACTTTATTTAACTGTAACATTTATTAAGAGCAGTGAAAAGGTCAGCACGGAGCTCCCAGCGTATGGGCTAAACTCCTTTCCCCAGCCTTGAATGCGACAAGAAAGCAGATCCTTTAAGATGCAACTATCTTAAGCTCCCCTCCGATGGTTAAACTCTTAGTAATTCTAGGTTTTGGAGACAAACGTCAAAGCAGAGGGCTCTTCCCTTCATTATTCAAGTAAAGGCCCCATCAATATTATCTGTAATAAGAATCTGCTGTTGACATGGCTCACCCCGCAGTTCCTGTTCCAGGCAGTAGTCCCTGTCAATAGGATTAAAGTGGAGGAATGCCTTTGACAAGTCCACCGGCTGCTGATTCATTGCTGCCATCAGGCTGCCGGCTGGGAAAGGCACCGGCCACCATTAGCCCGTCCTGCTGCGGCCAGCCGAGCGGCAAGCAGCCCCGAAGCTTTGATTTCTGGTGCTGGAGGGGACCTCCCTGGAGCTGCAGGAGGAAACGGGGAGAGGGAAAGTCTGCGAGTGGTTTGCACCGCTCGTGTCCTACCATGTTGCTTTTGGCTGAGTGATGGGCACATCGGCTGATGGGAAGTTTTGAGGTGATTTGATGAGCAATGCTGAACCGAGTGGCACAGGGAAGCCATCCATCGTGCATGGGATGGTATGGAGCGTTCCTCAGCCTCTGCCACCGTCACCTCCGCATCGGCCTGGGAGACCACGATACACATCGAGGTGAAAAAGGAACTCGCTGCCTCACAGTGGAGCTGCTCTTGGTGCCAAGCAGCCCACGGGAAGCCAAGAGCAAGGACGCCTGAGTGGTGCAGCCCCGAGTGCAGCGATGGCAGCAGCCAGACCCCAGACACAATGGCACCGGGAACCCACAGCGAGAGGCACAAACAGGTGACTCTGACTCGACTTTCTCCTGGAGTTTGGCC
Source organism: Anarhynchus alexandrinus (assembly GCA_008711295.1). Lineage (NCBI taxonomy): Eukaryota > Metazoa > Chordata > Aves > Charadriiformes > Charadriidae > Anarhynchus > Anarhynchus alexandrinus. Next base: position 682,926 of record VUYV01000222.1, read on the forward strand.
ATGCTTTGTCGGTCATGAGGATGCAGGGATGTGCTCGAGGGACCAGGAGCTACACCATCGCCAAAATGAAACAGTGCAGGTAAAAGGTCTGGAAGGAAAGCTCTAGGCACCAAGAGCTGCAGATTGCTGGTGCGTAGTTGGGCACATCCAGTCCTTGACAACACTGACCCACGTTTTCCTTCCCCTTTGCCTCCTTGCTTTATGCAGCTCTCGATACAAAGGCTCTGTCATTACTCACTGGCTCCCACGGCCCCGGGTTTGCAAAGCCACCGGCTCCCCCTGCCCTGCAGGCTGGTGGCTGAGGTGGAGAAGCCGGAGGAGGGATGATGCAGCCCCACAGCGCCGCTTTCAGCCCCTCGAGAGCCCACTGGGTCTGACGTTGGCTAAAAACCAGCACCGAGCCACAAAAGCAAGGGGAAAAAATGTCAGCTGCCAGGGAAAATCCAAGCCTCCTAACCTTCTACCTCTCAACTCTTCAAGTGGAGCACGCGGGACACATGTGCGCACACACATACACATTAACACCCTCATCCTTTCCAGTGACTAAGCCCCTGTCTGGTTCGTTCTGTTCCTGTCCCCTCAGGTGCTGAGGCCAGGTCAGGAAGCAGGCAGCCTAGAGTAAATAGATTAGCTCTTTTTTAAATAAAACCTCTATTATTATCCTTAGGAAAAAGAATAACAACCCTCATTTTCAGGAATTGTTACATTTAATTAGGCTGCAGGTTCCACTGGGCTCTACAAACGGAGCCAAAAAAGCACGAATGTCAAAATATTCTGCACGCAAGATGAAAAGCCCTGAGCTGGGCAATCCGGTGAAAGGGAGCCCTGTCAGCCCGCCTGTCAACCGCGCTGCAGATTTTTCAAACCTAATTAAAATGATCTTTAATTTTTTTTTCTTCTCTTTTTAAAGAAACACATTTTTCTTTTTTCTTTTCTTTTTTTCTTTTTTTCCTCCACCCCCTTTAGTTTTTAATCAGCCTGATTTCCTGCATTGAGCCAGCCGGGAGGAAAGTGAAAGGGAGACCCGCACAGGCATCCCGGGGTGGAAAACAAGAGGAGCGGTGGCTGTTCAGGCGGCGAAGCCCTCGCTGCAGCTCGCCACGCACCCGCTGTTTACTCACATGTGAGATCAGCCCTAACAGGAAGAACAAGGTACCAAATTCTGTCCCTGCCTGTTTCCTGCCACCTTCGGGGGGGAATGGGACCTTTCAGGCTCTTTGTAAATAAACAGGAGCGCATCAAAGGGACACCTGACCGCTGCACCCATTTTCGGCAAAACTAGAACATCTGACAGGCGCTTGAATTTTTGGCTGACAGCTCAGACCAAAAGGGCCTTTACTGCCCTGGGATTAGCAGCTCTGATGCTTTGGAGCTGATAGAGGAAGCCAGTTTGCAAATCCTGAAATGGGAGAGCTTTATAGGAGAGCTTGAGCCACCGATTAATTTTGCTCACATCTACGTCTTGCTTTCATGGGGCCCAGCCACTCCCTCTCCCTCACTGGGATCGTTGTTTATATGTGTAAAGTTATTTGGATGGGCTGATCTCACCAAAGCGGTCCGTGGAGTCCTGCAGCAAAACGGGAGGTTGCCGAGATGGAGGGGGCAGCACAGGGCAGAGCAACTCATTAGAACTAATAACCAACACGATCAAAATGGGCATAAATAGGGATAAAGAGATTTAAAACAAGAAACTAATGCTTAAGAGAAGGTTGGGTCAACAGCTATATAAACACAAATTTCCCCTACCCTGCTCTAGTGTCTCCAAGAAATGCATTTGCTTACTTAACCATTTTTTTTTCAGCCTAGTTTCCTAGAGAAACAACTCTTTTTGTGATCGTGCTGTGGGTGTGTCCGTCTCTCTCTCCCTAATAAAACTTCTGAACTCACTGGCCAATTTCAACCAAGTTTGCCAGAAAAGCGGAGTCCTCAAAGAAACTAACTGCTTACAAGTCTTCCCGGGGCTGGGTAGACAAGAGAAAGCTGAGCCCGCGCTGAGAGAAAGGCTGCGGCGTGCACTCACTTGATATTAAACACCAGAGCATCCAACCTTGAGCTGCCTCATACGTTTCTCCACGTGAAGCCACGCTTCACCGAATCACCCCGAAGTGCGCTCTCAAAACAGCAGCATCCGAGCTGCTCCGCGCTGAGAATCTAAAATCGTGGTGACAGACAGTCCCTCTTTTCTGAGAAATGCCAATAAATAGAGTGGGCTCAGCAAGGGAAGTGGCCCCAGCCAGGTAAAATGAGGTGTCTGTGGTCACAGGGTAGCACCGTGCCAAAACCAGGTCTCCAGCCACCCAAGCTGGTCCTCAGCCCTCCCTTCCTGCGCCAAAGCCACCTCTTGGGCACTCACGGGACGGGAGGCCAGGAGCCAAGGCTGGGGTCACCTTCAGCTGGTGTCACCTCCTTCACGCAACGTCCCAGCTGTGGGGTCTCTCCTGCCGCTCGGGCGAGGAGGAGCGGAGGCAGGAGCAGCCCGGCTACCGTGGGAGTCGGCGACTTGTAAACTGAGAGCGTTTGACCCGGGATCAGCCAGAGGGAAGAACGCTCCCACAAGGTCAGTCTCCTACAGCATCAATTTTCAGCCTCGACTTGCACTTTAAAAGCAGGTCGGGAAAGGCCCCGCTGCAGACGTCTCTCTCTCACGCGAGGGCACGGGGATGCTCCTGGCTGGGGTGGGAGCACGGAGGTGAGCTGGGAGCTGCCGTACTCCTACAGAGCTCACGTGCTGGTGAGGAGGAGGGCTTGGAGAGCACAACGGGGTGAATTAACAGCCCCACCAGGGCTGCTCAGTGCCAGCACTAGGAAAAATTCTGATTAAGAGAGTCTCTCCTTCTCCAGGTTGGGTTTAGGATAGTTTAGCGCAGCCAGGTTTAGGATGCACTAAATGAAGGAAAAAAGCCAAGGGAAGCCAAAGGTTTGAATGTGGCAATGAGGTCCCGTTCTCCAAGCTGGTGAAGGAGGCAGCGGAGAGAGAAGGAAAAGGACATCTCAAATCGGGGGGAGGGTGTCTCAGTTTCAATAATCTTACCCCTACTCCCACATCATTTAAATTTGGGAAGCTCCTCCAAATAGCACAATGATCCATTTTGCTGTGATGTCCCGGCACTTCCCCCTCCCACTCATCAACCCCTTACTACATCTCATCAGATACACCCTCCCTCTCATCTGCTGAAAAAAAAAATAATAATAAAGCATCTCCAGAAGGACCAAAACCCCTCAGCCGGAGCCAAAGGAAGCGTGGCTGGTTTTACCCTGCGATTGCTCAGGGAAAATTCACCCGTGTGACCTCCGTGTCCCACAGAAGAGATGAAATCGAGACTTGCGCAAGGCGCTGCAGGGGAGGGACGGACGGGTGGGTTTGCCCTCCCGGTGACCAAGCCGGCATCTTGCGTGCCTGGGAATCATGTCCGTAGGGGAATAGATGGAGCCGGCATTTTTGGGACCCTGTGACTGGCTGTCCAGCTAGTAATTTAGCAAAGGGTGAGCAGGTAATTTCCTGTTGGACTGGTCTGTTGGAAGGGCCTTTCCCCTCCGGGGAGCTGGTGGCTACGCAGCCAAGCCTGAAGACGCGCAGGAGCAAAGCGTGCTCCCTCCTTTTATAGCGGGGCTGGTTTCCCCGCGCTGCCGTCATCCCCAGGGTGAGCAGTGCCGTAAGACATTTGAGGCTCTCCCCCGCAGAGGGTAAAAAGTCAAAAGGGTATTAAGCTGTCAGATTGGGGCAATTTATGTGTATAAACAGAGCCCTGTTTTGCTGATTTACACCCTGATAGCACATGGCCCACAGGTAACGAACGCAGCACATCCCCACATCTGCCAGTGGAAGCAGTTTGGATTGACTGACCCATAAAACTGCGAGGCCTGAAGTTATCTGGCTTCACATCTACATATACACACGCAAACAACCACAGCCAGCAAGTGCTCATGGAGTAACACGATATAAGCAATAAACGCTTTCCCCCAGCAAAAGTTAGGAGGGAGATTAGATAAGGCGGCTAAAACAAACTTTAACCACCGCGGTGGGAGCTCAGCCCGCCTGTCCTTTTACTCGGCTGAATAAGCCATGGCGTGGGGAGCCCGCGGCACCGGTCACCCTGCAGTGCTGGTTTCCCATCGGGCACATCGTCCCCCACTCTGTGAAAGCAATCTCGCCCCCAGCGTTACAAGAGAGCTGTGCCTCCCTCCTGAGCCCAGGGTCCAGTTAAGACTGGCCTCCCCTAGGGAAGGGCCCCAAACCCTTTTTTCCCCTTTGGAAATGCTCCCGTTGGGAGCCAGGGAGGTCGCTGGCATCCGTGGGCACAGGGGAGAGGGAGGCAGCTCTGGCGCCGTTGCTCCCCTCCCAGGTGGTGCAATACAGCTCCCTCGACTACATTGCATAACCCAACCCCGCTCCCTCCCTCCCTCCCTCCCACCTTCCCAGCAAAAATCACAGTTGAAATTGCCCCAAGAATCTCCATCCTTCCCCCCTCCAATGACACCAAGAAAGCAGGTTACCCCCTGACCGCTGACACCCGAGGGTGGGACTGACGGAGGCACAGACGGGTGCCTGCCCCCGATATATGCCACGGGGCAGCGTTTGCTTCCCATCGTCGCAATTCATGCCTTCACATCGTCATGCCGCTGCGGGGATGTGAGCAGCCGCTACATTCCCATTCTGCCCAGCAGACTTCAGTGTCAATTGCATGCTTTGGGCAAAAATAACAATTGGAAAAAATAATTGCATTTATCATGTTGGCGACTCGACCGGCTACATAAGAATGTTACATAGCAAAACCGCAGAGTTCAGCCTGTTTCCACACAGGCAGCAGAACAATGACTGGCAGGAGTCCCCTGACATCAGACGCTCGTCTTTAACTCAAGCAATTCTTCCACCAACATCTCCAGTCCACCAACCTGGGATGCCACAGCAGCCCAGCCTGCAGGTGACCCCAAAGCTGATGGAGATACTGCCGGCCAGAGGACAACTTCCAACAACAACTAAGCAGGCAGGAATACTGTGACAGACCTACTCAACTATTTTGTCAACAGAGGCTGGGAAAGATGTAGGATTAAACTTCGCAAACAGCGCCACGATTCACAGGAAATTAAACTTCCCATGCTACAGGCAGCAGTGATGGGTGGCAGATTATGGCAGAGGCAAACGACGGCTCTTCCAACATCACCACAGACCACACAGATAGGTGAATTGCAGCCGTGCCTCTTACAGTGACTTTTTGCCCTGCGCAGCACTGTATGTTATTTCAGCTTAGACTTACTTTCTTCACTTAGCCTAACTTTGCTCCAGCGTAACCTGGCCGCTATGCTTGCACACTGCTTTCTTGCATAATTCAGCTCATTAGAGCATGCTACTAACCTGCTTTGAAGATACATAGATGGAGTTAAGACAGTGCTATTCCCATCTCAAAGAGTCCAAGTAAGAAAAACTACTGAGTGCCCAGTGTTATGAAAGGCTCCATCTCTTCTAACTGATGGTTGCCACAAAAATCCCGCCCATCGCCTTGGACTGTAGTTACTGGGCAGCCACTCTGAAAGTTATATTGGTCCAGTGATCCAAGCAGAAACCAGCTCACCAAAACAGAGTCTGCCCAAGCACCAAGCAAATCCAGCTCCTCAGCTGGTTGCGTGATCACTTCATCCAACAGAAGAGACAAGACGGGGTGGGAAGGGGAAGAGCAATGCTGCCCCTTTTGGATGCAGTGCCCAGCTAGAGGGATTAGCCAGAACATGAATTTGTTCCCAAAAGCATTGTAAGCAAATGTAAGTTAAAATGGGTCCCTCTTGGATACAGCGTTCAATGTCTTCTCACTCTCTGGTGTGTAAATTATGTCAGTTGTAGACTCCCTTAGACCTCATTGAATTGGCATAAAAACATCCAAATGAATCTGCCTGAGGCGTTCCTCTACTCACAAGATATAAACAGTTGGCAGTGACTGACCTGCCACTTGTCAATGCATTCTCCTAGCCTGATCCTGCAGAATAAAATTAATTTTGAGATGTTGAGCTGTTCATTCAGGAAGTTGTACTACATTGGTTTAAAAATAACTTTTTTTTTTTTCACCTTTGTGTATAGACCAGGATAAAAAGTGTCTAAGAACTCTAGGGGTAGGTCTACCTTGCCCAAACCATTGGCACTTTTGATACCAACTTGAACATGAGCAGGACTTCAGCTTTTACTTACATGCAGAAGCCTCTCACCAACCTGGCTATGCCACTGTAGCGATGCCAGTTTAATCCCGCCGAGATACTGATACTCTGTGAGCAGGTATGCCATGAGTTACTGAGCCTCACCAAAGCTCCCAGATGACGCAAGTTAATTCCTGATGAAGCAGACTCACTGAAGCCATTCTCTCCATTGGAGTGCCTCCATGCTCAGCCTCCAGTTGCTGCACAGTGGTCTGTTAGAAAAAAAATCCTAGTATCTACTTCACTCCCCACATCTGCAAACTGGGACCAACTCTACCTCAGCTTTGCTCTGGTGGCTCAACACACGGGGTCACTCAGGGCTTTGCCACCCTTCCAAGACTTTCTTGGCTCTTCCCCAATCCCTCTCTAACATATTGATACTTTTACTCACCACAGCAGCACTGCTATCAGGAACAAATGTATTGGAGACCCTCTTCTCTTTCTACTTCGAAGCATCCTCCCCACTCACTTACAGCCCAGCACCGAGACCATCCGTTCAGCTGACTTTTGCCCACTGAAGCAGCTTTCCAAAAATCTTCTTCAGCATCCTGCTTCCTGGAGTCCATTGTCCTATAAATGCAGCTTTTATTCTTTGTTCTTGCACTCACCTGCATCACCATATTTGTTGTTTGCTTGAGCCTGGCTCCCCAAGCGCTCTGTATTCCTCCCTATCAGTGACCTCTCCTCTTCATTATTTACCTCTTCCTGGCTCGTTACACCATCAGACGACCACATCAGTGGTGATTTTACATTTTCTTCTGTGTCATTGATAAAGATATTAAATGCAAGAATACTGGAGGGACTTTGCTACAAACACAGCTGGCGGATGATTTACAGTTACATTTGGAGACCTGTCAGGGAGCCAGGTTTTAATCCATTTAATGCACACCCTCTTGATTTTACACTGCTCTAGATCCTTAATCAAAATGTCATGTGGTACCCAGTCAAATGTCTCACAGAAATCTTGTACACTATTATCACTTTTATCAACTAAACCAAAGAGAGACATCACATTCTATTTTCCATGAACTCATGCTGATTGGCATTAATTACAATTTTCTTCGTTTAACTGCTCATGGACTCCCACGAACAAGGACTAACTTGTACCACCCAGCGCACCACTAACAGCATCCCTCTGACTCATCCTTGGCCACGGAGCACGTGTATTTTGAGAACAGCAATCCTGAAATACCCAAGGCTGGAGCTGGGCACGAGCGAAGTTGGCCGCCATCTGAAGTAGCACATTATGGGGACCACAGAAACAATCATGGTCTTATTGAGGGTTTTGCCTCTTCCAGAGGGTTGGAAGGGCAGGTGAGCTGCTCCTATGTCGGACACTAAACGAAGGATGTGAAGAACGGCTCTGGCAAATAGGGGAATCTGCCATCACCAGTCTTTGAGGTAGCACTGAGATCCACACTGAAATCCTCCCCTCCTCCAAGTAAAAACTTAGATGTGGTCAGAAGAGTCTTTTTCATGGGACACCGGTTGATAGAAAATGTTTGTATCATTGCAAAGAGGCCAAAGCTGTTTATTCAGCATATAGATAAGACTGAATTATGCTTATAGCAATAACGTAGTGGGTATTATCTTGCTATCACAGCTATTTGGTTTTGTTCCTTGAAGGTTGGAAGTAATTCATTAGTTCACGCCTGAGTCAATGCCTTGGTGCTTTAAACTCTGCAAGCAAAGTTCAGAGAGCCATCCCACAGCACCTACCCCGGTACTGAAACTTCTATAACCCTGGGTTGTTCCTTTTTTTTTTTTTTATTAAATCTGCAAATCATTGTCTAAGTGTCCCAAGTGGAAGCAATTCTTCACCAAGGAACTACAGAGAATAAAAGGAAACAAGAATTTTTTTCTTCAAACATCCCAAACATGCTGGTTTTCATTTTGATGTAGTTGGTATTTTTCAAAAATTTGGAGCAGCACAAAAGGTTTTGTTTCACTCAAGACAATTTTTTGAAGGAGGTACTATTTTTTTTCCTTTTAATTATTTAAATAAAACTGAAGGAAATTTCTAGGGAAAAATGTTTCACATTTTGTGGGAGAAGGACAGAAAATATACGTTGAGGTCCTTCCAACGCAATAGCTCATACACATGAAGATGAAGTCAGTAAACATTTCAGCGTCACTAAAACTGCATTTATTTATTTCCGACAAATGTTTTAACTGAGGGATTACTGCAATCTCCAGTCCTGGACTTACTACTGGAAGTCACCTGCAGCCCGTTTCATTTCGGGTGTGCAATCTTTAGTTAAGAGTAGAGATGAAAACCTTCATTACTAGCACAAAAAATAATTCCTGTAAGAAAACCTGCTTGGATGAAATAAGAGGTATCCAATGTAGCTGCCCAGAAAGCCCTTCTGAACTCTGAGCTTAACAGTCCCATACATCCAAGCATCAGAGGCAGAGCAGGGTGGGGGACGTAAGACTGCATCTCCCCAGACAGGACCATTCTCTACGATTTTGTTTTCATTTTTCCACTTGTCCTCCACTGAAGAAAATGACTGTGCTGGACAGTAGAGATGTTCCCCTGCTCAGTGCTAATTATACGCGGGCTCTTCTCTGTCCCAGGCAACAACACAGCAGACAGTGGTTTGCAGCTGTAAGAGACTCTCTGGCCCTGCATTTTTCATCTTTCCTCCACTTAAGGCGAAATCTTGGCAGAACATGCTGGAAAAACACAAAGGATATTGTAATCTCGGGGTTAATGGCTACGCTGCTGAAAACTTCGCAGAGACTTTGACTTATCTCATTAGCGAGCCAGAGAACTGCTTTGGCATTAGATGTCACCTATGCATTTTTAACAGTCCCCAACATCAGTAAATCTCAGCAAACATCCCCTCGCTGCAGCCCAAGTGCCTGCAAGGGTGCTAATCCCCAGCCAACGTTCACTTGACTAAATTATTTTTAAAAGATGATGCAGCTAATACTCCTTATTCCAGAGAATCCTGCATTGTTTTCCTTGCAAATTGCTCCTCCAAAAGGATAAAAGCTACAGCTTCTCACTTTCCACTCCAAAATAACCCTCCTCGGCTGGAGCAGCAGCCTGCGAACTTCCCCAGGAAAAGTGAGATGCATCTGGTGAGTCACAGACTGGTCCCCAACCACGGCTGAGTCTGGTGCTACTGGTCGGTGTGTCGGTCCGGGGGGGCCGTGTCTGCATCTAATCACGCATCGCTCTTTGTGCTGTGCCTCGCGTTTATGGCCGTATCCCTCCGTGTGGATGAGGACGTCCCTCTCGCTGGCGGTGCCGGGGGGGAGCAGGAGCGAGGCCACGCAGGAGTCAGCGGCATTGAAGGGCTCTGCGCTGGCAGAACAATGGGTTCGCTCCAGGCACAGCTACTGACTTTTAACAGCTCTTTGCCAGTAACCCCATACAGGATTGCATCATGGAAAATCCTAGTGGAAAGCCAGGAACAAAGGAAAGATGTCAGGCTGCTTTTAAAAGGGACGTGTTCTCCAGGCAGAGGAAGCCCTTTGGTGGCCAGGGCGGGAAGGGTCAGCCAGAGGAACCTGGGCTCCCTTAAAGGCTGGGGGCAAATCTGGAGACATACACCAGACGGGAGAGCTGGAGAAAAGGGCAACGCTCAGGAGGCGGCGGCTTCGCCTCGCTCTGCGGCGCTCGTGCATTGTCTAGGGATGAAGTGCGTGTGTCTGTGTGGAAAAAATTCCTATGCAGACGCTGTGTCCCTTTATTGAATTGTCCCCATGGTCCCCAAAGCGTCTAGAGTGCCCATCAGGACAGAGAATGCGACAATGCCCGTGAGCTACTGAGCTCTCATGTCTGATCCAACATCCCCAGAAAGGGAGCCAGGCAAGGAACGTGTGTCCCTGAGAGCCAGGGCTGGGGACACTGCCTGGACTCTGTCCAGGCTCGGCTAGCTGGAAAGCACCCAGGGCTGGTTTTATAATGGCGTGTGACACCATACCCGAGGAAGAACACAGGCAGAGCTGTTACAGGAGGTTTTGGTCAAGAGAGGCTCTGCTTTTCAATACAAAAGCACAGCGAAAGGTGCAAACAGAGCTACCGCCCCACTGCTGCAGGGATCAAAGCTGTAAGCGGTATCACATTGCAAGCCTGATGAGAAACCTTTTTATGGGGGGTTGGAAAAGCAACACTACTGTGGCAAGTATGGAAGAGAAGAGCCATGAGTGCCAGCAAGAAGAAGGAAAACTCCCAAGGATTGCCCAGCAAAGAAGCCCTACGCTGCCCAACCACGGGCTGGTTGTGGTACGCAGTAGGAACGATGTGTGACTTCAGCTCTGATGTGGTATCTAACTTATAAAGAAAGACCTGCTTCTTGCTGCTTTTCTAATTCTAAACTGGTCTTTCTTTAACCCTCCAGGGACAGCAAATGGAAGGATAGCACAGAGCAGGTGTTTGAGAGACTCCGGTTCCTCCTTCGGTGTTCCACCCAAGACACTCTCTTTCTCATTGGCAACGTGAGGACAACCCCACCAGCCAGTGTGATGTATTTAGATCTCACGGCAAGAGGAAGGGCACTTGGGTACTTCGCATAGAAGGGAAGCAGCGGAGGTTGTAAGCAAGCCTGGAAACCCAGCACATTTGCATTCTCATTAGCTATACAGAAAACAGCTAGGAAGATTTTTTGGCAATGACACTGGCCATTGACTTGCTCACTTGGCTGAAAGACTGATGCCAAGGAGCAGAAGAGCAAAGCAAGAGAGCTGGCCTGGAACCAAGGGATTTTGCAGAGCTCTCATTCTGCATTCATTGCCCTTAGTCCAGGGGTCTTAAGTGCCGTCAGTTTTAGGGCATGGCTAAGAAACTGGATTGCAAAAGAAGCTCTTCCCTATTTGCATATGGGCCTCTCTGCCTTTCCCTTCTGCTCCCATCCTTGGCCTATCAGTCTGGATTTTGGACAGAAGATCCCTCCAAATCTCCCACGCTTGCGAGCCTATGGGGCCGGCTGGCTGGAGCAGGGAGCGGAGCGGTGGCTGGTCCTGCTCTGGCAGCGCGGTCATACCCACAGTGCCCAGCCAGCTCTCACCGCTGCTGGCTGGTGACGGCTCTGCTGCAGCTCCTCATTGCAGGAGAGCATCAGCAAGGCACGCTCTTCGCTCGGCCAGCCGGCGCTGGACGCTGCTCCCTGCCGCCTTAGTCTCGGTAATACTGGCAGCGCCGTTGGATGATAAATAACAAAGCGCAGCTCGCTTGCGTGAGAGCCCCAGCACGTATCGGACATCTCAATCACCTCGTCCCGATCAGCTCCAAAGACGACAGCTCCAGCGTGAGGAGCACACGCCTCTCCTGTCCATACCATACACTGTGCTTGTGGACACTACTGCCCCGCTGCACACACCGCGGAGTAAAAGCAGTCCATCACAGAGCGCGAGAGGACTGGGAACGCTGCTGCTTGTACTATACAGTGGCATTATGTGGGATTTTGCTTATTAAGGTTTGCTACTATGTGTCGCAAGAAGAGAAAAAAACCAGTTTTTTTCTCAATGCCTTGAGAAATTTTGACAAAAAATTGGAAAAGAGTGAATCTGATGTCAGCTGGGAAGAGAGACCCTTCTCCCAGCAGCTTCATTTAAGGCTCGGAGTTGGCTACATATCTTGGAAACTTTTCCCCTCCCCAACTATCCATTCAAATAAACGTCTCAAATTTGGTCTGCCTTCATTCACACGCTTTTTATGTTTGCTTTACCAATAATATTCTAACAAAGGCATTTACTGTCAGGAACATTTACAGAAATGGCAAATAATAGAGACCTCAAACACGGCAATTCAGACCAGAATCTGGTTCTGAAAGTCACGTACTAGTATTTAAGAGAAGAAACAATGCCGTGTGAATGTTCACCCAAGCCAAAGTCACCAGCACAGCTGAGATTTCAACCATTCAGTACCAACGGGTTCATTATGAAGATATATTACCTGAATTATTTCTAGATGTTATTCAGAGAATTATTTCAAATAATTAATATATGTAAGAAAATTACTGGCTCCAAACAGAAGAATTGAACTTGTCACATTAGATCTGAATAAATGCCCTAAAACTATTCACTGCCCTGCTTTTGGATACACTAATTGCACCAGATCCAATCTTTAACCCCATTGGGGCTGAAGGAAACATTCTCCCATGGCTCTGCTTGCTGTGGCTTGGGACACAATCCCCAGGGACACCATCCCTCTCTCTGTAGGGGAACTGAGGCCTTATCTCACGGGCTCTCCGTTGTATTTCAGGAAGGAGACTCATAGTTTCACCTTGAAGGAGACTCATAGTTTCACCTTTCACTTACCCCGGGGTAATTCCTGTGGTCTTCAGCAGAGCCGTTACACCTCTTTGCACAGGAGAAGAATTGCACCGGGTTTAATCTTATCCCCGGTTCATTGTTTCAGCATCTCAGAGGAGGTGCAGGAAACACCGTGAGCGGAGGGAGAGAGGTGCTGGCAGAAGCAGGCAGGACCCGGTGCTCTGCGGCCGGCCGGCGGGGACAGCCGGGTAGCAGCTCTCCCAAAACCAGGGCAGGCTGGAGCCTGGGCTCAGCACTTCAACAAACACAGGAGTCTCGATGCCATTTGTGCCGGTCTGAGGAAGAGAAAGGTGAGCATGGGCAATACGTCCAAGCATAGAAGATGTGCAATGAATCAAACCCAGAAACTGAAATCCCCGATTTTGTGCCCTTCGCAGACAAACGCAATGTCCCTGCAGGAGCCAGAACCCAGAGCGTGCCGTCAGTGGCCTTGGATCATCGCTAGCCGGGTCCCCTCCTTCTCCTGCCCTACAACGGGGGTTAGAAAGGACAGGTGCAAGGCTGAAGGGTGGTGACAAGAACCACAGATCCACAGTATCTATCCATTTTGGTAACACCTTCACAAAGTTGATTTTTTTGTTTTTTGTGCCTACAGTACCTTACAGACACCAGAAACTGGTGTAGCTCTCTGTGCCCACAGTCCAACACAACCCCACCAACCTGTGTTTGCACCACAGGTGACTTGTGTCCCACAGCTCCTGTCCTTCACAGTCACACAACATATCTCCATTACCTGTATGAGCAGCCTGGCCCCTGGGATCCCTCCAGCACGTGTGGTGAAGCTCAAGGAGTCAGGGTGCCGGATCAGGCCTCAGGTGAAGAAGAAAAGATAGAGAGAGAGACATAAGACAAGCGCAATAACTAAGGGAAGTGACATGTTTACATGGAAGTTGCTAAACAGGCGTCTTGTTAGCTGCCTTGTGGCCAGGACATTCACTGTTCCTTGTCCCGTTATTACCAAGGGCTTGATGCCTTCTCCTGCAAGCCCAGGGCAGGCTTAACTTGGCTGAGGGCAGGACCAAGCACTGAGCAGGTCTGGGTTTCGGCTAGCAACAGAGGTCAGTTTGGGGAAAAAGCCTGCACAAGCAGGGTTTGAAGGAGGATTTGAGTAATGAAGGGGTCCAGGGGTCACAGCAGGCTCTTTGGGAAGACCCTGGCCATGCAGCTCACGGCCTGGGAGCACCCCGGCTGCCCCAAAAACAAGCAGAGCCACAAGAGCCAGGACAACTTTTCTGCCATCAATTGCACCAAGAATCGACACAAAAAGTAATAGCAATAACTGGGAGGATCTGAAAGAGGTTCTTTGCTGCCCCCCCACCACCTCCCCTCCCTTTTTTATTTGCCTGAGTGACAGAGGATTTAAATGCAAAGTGGATCTAATGCACACCCTGAAGTCGGCTGGCAGTATGCAAATGACCTGTCAGATTAAAATCTGAATGAAAGAGATAACAAGCTTATCTTCATAACAAAAGACTCTTACGGGCAAACTATTTGACGCAGTGTTGATGTTTGTTTTAACCCGTGGACTTTGGACAGTGCAATATTTCAGGGGCTGCGCTCCCCTCCGCTCTGCGCCCTCGCACGCGTGTGTGTGTGTGTGTTTGTATTTGCACTGGCAACAAAAGCAAGTGCTATGATAATAAGAAGGGGGGGGCAAAAAAAAAAGAAGCCTAGTGAGGGCTCTAACAGTTGATTTCAAAGTCTTTTTTTTTGGGGGGGTGGCTCTGCAGAGCCAGCGCCAAACAAACCAGCAATAGGTCAACTCAACGCTTGCGACCGGCGCTACAGCTGCAGGGAGAATAAGCAAACACAGCAGCAGGGGAAAGAATTAAAGGAGGGGGCTGGGGGCGAGGCGGACGATTTATTCTTCTGGCACGTGCAGAGGGGCTGGAGATGGATCAGCTGTATTTATTCTGTGAAAAGGGGAAAGAAAAGGAGGCAAAAGAGCAAAGCAAGTTTCATCGCACCAGAGAAAACAAAGATTTTCAATAAACTCCCCATCGCCACCCCCTCCACGGAAAAAGGGGGAGAAGAAAAAAAAAATAAATAAGCTGCAGGTGTTTGCGAGGGGTCTGTATAGAAGCCACGCGGGGAATTAGCAACTGAGGCAAGTTGCCTTTGGAAAAGGAATCTGCCCTGAATAGATTTGCATTTCTTAATTTAGGGATCATCAGCGAACAAGAGCCAGAGAAAGCACCCCTCTCGCAGCACCGGGGGCTTCAAAGTGAGGAGGGACGTGTGCTGGGGAGGCCTGCGAGGCAGCCGGGCCGGCTATTGAGGCTGGCAGGGCTCCCGCTGGGGCTGGGCTCCTTCCACGCTGGCGCCGACCGGACCCCCAGCCCCGAGTCCCTCCGGCCACCCTGTTTTATCCTCCGATACAATGAGGAGCATGCAAGCATTGCCCAGAGGAACCGCCACCAAATCCTCCCCTTTCACACCCTTCCCAATCCTCTAAAACCCCTCGGTTAATGTCCCGCTGCTCTGCTCTCTCCCTGCTGGGAAGTGAAAGCCCATTGAGAGGGAGAAAGTCTTCTCCCAAAGCCCTCCAGTCAGTCCTCAAAAAACCACCCAGAATTTACAAGCTTTTCCGCACGCTGCCGTTCGCCCCGATGACCATCCCCTTGCTGCAGAGAACAACAGAGATGTGCCGATACTACAAGGAGAGCAGCAGGAGCAGAACCCCAGGCCTGATCCCCTTGGCAGGGGCTGGCTTTGTGCCCTTGCACACAGGCTCACTGCCCTTGTTTCCCCGAGTCCTTCTTGGCTTGGTCCATCTGGACTGGGCTGGAGCCTGTACGTGCACCATGAAACCAAGGCAGTGCCACCAAAGCAAGGCAGTGCTCTCCACTCCTTGGAGTGAATCCTGGCTGCATCTCATACCCAAACGCTTTCCTAATGATCATATGAAAACCTTTTTCCTTCCACTTGGTTCCAGTATTTTGGAAACCAGCTTTGTGAAATGTGTCCTAAGCCCCATGGAGACACTCCAAATTCATCAAAGTGTATTCTCTCCCCCCCTTTATGGTGCGTAGGTACCGTGATGATTCAAGAAAGTCAAAATAAGCAGAGGTTAGATAGCGTATGAAAGGTTCTGAACCAAATTAACTTAGTTATGCAACTACAAAACCCAAAAGACAAGGAGATTTGTCAAGTTCTCCTACTGAAGCATGCAAGTCCTGGAGACAGAAGAGAGCTTCACAAAAGTCCCATCCACTTTACAGCTTTACCTCCCCCACAGCTATTCCTTGTATGAACATCAACTCTTCAAACCCAAATGATTAATGTGTTAAAACGTTCTGTGGCATTCAGCAAGTTGGACTGTCACCTCTCAAACACCACGCACTGGGCTGACCTGGGCAACCTGGTACTAAAGGCATAAGGGGTCTCTGCCAGGTTTCATCACAGCGCATACTCAGGCATACTCACAGCGGAAAGGAGAGCAGATCCCACAATCTCAGACAGTGGCTTACCACGAAAACACATATTGAGATCAAATGCTCCATCCACGACATGATACTGTAAGGAAGCACAGACCGATCATGTATCATTTGCAATGAAGCAGGAATCCTCAGAGCATAAAAGCTCTGATACATGTCCCATCTTAATATGTCAACTGTACCTGAAAGCAAATAATGAAGTCCCTGGATAACTGAAGAATGAGATGGGATTCCAGGACTGCAACCTCCAGAAGGACAGGGGAGGGCTGGATAGGGCCTGATTTATGTAGGATGTTGGCAGGAGCATATTTAAAGCGTTGGCACGCTCCGCAACAGGAGACATGGTGTCTTTGCTGCTTGGCTGGGGAAAAAGACACACTAATGCCAACGTAATTGTTTAAGACCTATTTCAGTTTATGTACAGTATGCAAATACAACACACCATGAACTGCCAGTGTGGGGCTGAGGAGCAGCCTTTGCATGGAAGATCTTCCCACACGTGCTCTGCAGTGCTCCCCAGGCTCAGTCTGGCGCTACAGCCACATACCCACTCCAAAACGCTCTGTGGGAGACAGGCTGGAAGGGAAACCCCAAATGCAGTTGTCTTGGATGAGATTGCAAAGCATGAAACCACAGGCCAGGGAGAGCCCTCCAGGGCAGGTCACTGTGGTCCATGAAACGGCCTTTCAATTCTGGAAGGGAAAAGAAGAAAGAAACGTTACATAGATGTTAAAACAATGAAGAGGGGATTTGGGCACTGTAAAACTTAGCCATTAGGTCCTTCCCAATCCCACTTGACAGCTCTTGCTAAGCATGAGATGGGACTCCAGCAGATAAACCTGCAGACACCGGAGAACAACTTGAGTAAAATACGCAAGAGACATAAACCAGAGTCTTTAGACAAACAGCTTTGAAAAAAGAGAAATACCTCTGCCAACCTTTTGATAATGACATTACTGTGCCCTGGTGTTCCAGGGCCGCTCTGGACTTGGAGTTGAAGAGTTAGTTTGATCCGTAGCACTCTCCATGTGAGCACAGAAGGCAGCAGCTTGCGGTAACAGATCTGCAGCCTCAGAAACCTTCATGTGGTCATGAAGTAGAAGAGTAGATCGAGTAGCTTGGGAGGAGTAATTGATGCAACAACTCTCACCAACTTTTACAGGTATAGAGCATCTATGGGTGAACTGTGATCCCTTCAAATTTATTTATGGCTATTCCCTATTCTCACTCATACCGTGGCTATTGGTGTACTGCTTATCTGTGACTGGGGGCAACACAGGCATGTGAATTGGCTTCTCAACTGGATGAGCAGAACTCCCTCTCAATATTGGGGGAAGGGGCGAATACTCACCCATGTCAAATCTATTTGGCACAAACAGTAAATGCCAGTGTAATATGTTGGCACAAACAGACATAGAAACCAGACAAGGGCAAGAATGCAGCCAAAGGGGCTGGTGTAAAAATCAAATTTCCAGTCCCAGAACACTTGCCACGCTATTTTCCACATTCCAGGAAACAGTGCTGCTGGGCCCTCTCTCCCACACCTAGGTTTTCGTAGCTGGCTTGAGCGAGCAAGCTTGCAGTGCTGCCAGCTCTTGTGTTGTTTTCATGAAGCTTATAATATACCAGGTTTTTCCTACGGCTTCAGTTTTGGCTCCCAGAGGCAACTGATGAGATGAAACCGGAGGCGTGGGGTGCTCACACAAACTGTGACCTGGGTGCCTAACTTCGGGAGGTTGGTCTCTAAATGCTCCTTCCAGAAGAGCATATACAAATCCAGAAGAGAAGCTTCACCACTTGGGTACCTAAGACAGGTGTCTTAAGGTGAGCAGCACAAATAGCCTTACATTCCTCCGCTGGAGAAATGAGTATTTGGCCTTCATAGATTTGGAGAAAGCCTGAAAACATAATTTTTAAGTATCCTACTGGTTTCAAACACAAAAAGCAGGCAAAAACCTCCAACAATTCAATCAACCTTTCAAAACCCTTCTCATTCTCAAGCCAAGGTCATTGTTTTGGCTGATGCGTTGGATTGCGACCTCTAAATCTTGGGCAACGCCACAGCAAGGAAATAACACATTTTTAGTGACTCAGCCCAAGGATTTGGGGAAAGCATAGTCCACTCTCTTCTGAACAGGAATCCTGGAATATTCACTGCCAAGATTAAACCTGGAAAAAAGAAATAAGTAGGAATGTACTGAAAATTTAGGTCCTGGTTGTAGGAGGCTATTTTTGTTATGGTATTTCCAACACTATGAATAACAAGTGTTTAACCAGCATGTCTCATTAGTCATAGATCTATTGGGACATGCCCTCACTAAACAGAGACATCCCCAGGCAGCACAGCTCTGCAGTGTTTAGGGCTCGTTCTCACCATTTGGGGCTACTCCAGACCAAGACCTTGCCCAGAACATCCAAACCCATCCTGCTGCCTGCTGAACCTCTCTGTTCAACGCAAGAATTATCCTTAAAACAGGAACTTCTTGTTTAAGGGCAATCCTGACTCCACTAAAATCGACACCAAAGCTCCATCTGCCTTAATTAGGGTCGGTATTTCATGCCATCATGCCTGTTAAATGCCTTACTCAACTTTGGTGCTACATAAACAGTAATAAGCCACGAACACAGCATTTCTGCCCTTCTTCTCCTTTACATCATTTGCTTGTTAGTGGTTGTGGTTTTAAGAAATAGCAGCGAACAAAATTCCGTATGCTAGCTAAGCCTATGGGGCACATGAGACAGAACCTCCCTTGTGCTGGGTATTCGCTTTTGGTCTTTTCTCAGCAATAAATCCAACCAGCAGGATCCTCAGCTGGCATGACTCAACACAGCTCGTTTGAACTTACGCAGTGACACACTGCTTTTCTGCAGCGGAGATCCTGGCCCCATCTACATAAGCAAACAGACTGTGTTCACTCCAGAAAGGTAAGATAATATCTAGAGAGATGACACTACCAAAATAAGGGTGGGAGGGTAAAGCCAGACAACTGAGTCAAGGCAGACTGTCTGTGACAAGCTAGAATCAATATATATTTTTAATTTTTTTTTTTTGTTTTTTAAAGGAGGAGAATCCACTGATTGGAAATCTCTTTCTGGACACTGGCGTGCAATTTAAGGCCAGAGTTCACTTTTGCAGAGCCCTTGAAGTTTTTGGCTGTGCTCATCCAAAGGGAGTTTTAAGCTGAGTTGCTTCCAGCCAGTTTTTTTTTTTCCTGAGAAATGAACAGTCTGGAGCATCCTGCTCCACCAGAGACCAAGCTACCAAATCTTAACTCATACGGCACACTGTCTTCTTCCAGCCCTTAGCTCCCTGGGCAAAAAGCAGGGCTGATGTCTGTGGGCAAACTCCATCGACTGAAGATCCTTTGGGCTGCTCTCCTATGATACTTGTGCACCAGGAACATCTCCTGCCAGCACCACAGCGTGGGATTCCCGGGCTCTCTCCCCAACTCCTGCACCACTTTGCTGACTTTCCTCACCCGCAAACCTCCAGGACCGCTCCATGCCTCAGTTTCCCTGGCTATAAGAGTAACAAAAAAGAAACTCCCACTTCCCCAGGCTTTCTCTTCAAATTATTATGATTTCTTCCTTTTACAATAGCAATGAACAGACACAGCCAAGATTAAAATCACACAGTAAAAATATATAGGAAAAGGTGGTCCTGCTCCAGACACAGCGCTGAACATAGACTGCAATCAATTTGAACTGGGTCTGTTCATATTTTTGCCAAAGCATCAGTACTTTGTAAATAATACTGCGATTCCCCGCTTCATAGAGTTGTTTTAAACCCTCGGTCATTTCAGATCTTGTATGGAATAGCAGCATGAATAGCAGCCTTTCCCACGCGAGGCAGTTTTATGCTGTTAAATCGGAGCGTGTGGGAATAGGCTTACAAGTATTTTACCTGTAGCTTCCAACCGATTGTGCCATTTACAGTCAACGCATATTTTCCCCCTTTGGTTACACAAGGATAGTGGTCAGAAGAAGGTTGGTGGCAATGTAGAAATAGCTAATATACAAATCCAGAGATAAAGAGCTTTATGAAATAAAAAAACAATACAGAAAATCCCCTTGCATTCCCGAATCATCAGGAATTGACTGACTTACACTCTTGGCCATTTAAGTATGAAATAAATAAAGAAGATGTTGTTCATTTTGTGCGTGTGTCTAATCCCACATTCTCAATACAAATGCATTTAACCTTGTCCCTTTAAAAGAGCTCTGGACAATCAGAATCATCTTTACAGAAGACTGCGCCTGCTTTTAAATTAGCTTTTTAAAAAGCAGCCATTCTCTCTTTCCCCTTTTCCAATTCCCATTCACGCTCGGCGCAGATAAACACGGGCAGGCTAGAGCTAGGAGCCCTCCAAAAGTTTAAATGGAAACCATGCTTCAGAAGAGCGGTGCTTTTCCCTCACAGCAAGTACGCACTTTGCTGCCTGCCCAAGACCATCAGAGATTCAGAGATTTTGTTTAAGTGTGTCAACAACCCCTCAAGTCACAAAAGTTTAAACAAACCAGCTTGCAAAACAACCACATCAGTCTGTGAGACCACTCATAACTCACCTGGGGAGACGGTTTCATACTTCTGTAATACTACAGAAAACATCTCATCCCCTCGGAAACATTCCTATCCGGTGCAGGTCAAATCTATTTAACCTAATTTTTGCCTATCCTGGCTTTACATCCAAGTGTCAAGTCCAGCTCCCAGCCACATGGGGAGTCGTTCGTGACACTGACCTCCGTGTCAAGCACTAACTTGGGAACCGGTGCAGAATTTGACCTGTGGCATTTGTTAATAACCTCCTTATTAATCATCTTTGTCACTTCTCCTGTGCTTCCCATCTGTGGATCCAGAAGCACTTTGCGAGCTGCAGTGAACTAAAGCGATGGCGTGAGTTAAGAAGGGTATCTCCATTTTACAGCTGGGAACAGAGGGACACATAGGGCTGTGTAATTAAAGCTCAGGAGACACGGTTTTCTGGCAAAACATGTTCCCACAGCCACAGATAAGTCTTGCCAAGGCACAAAACCTGTTCCCACCCCCATCCCGAATGCATGGGGGGAAACGTCCTCCCGTCATGGGGCTGTGGCGTGAGAAAGGAGCCCGCGGTGCCGCAGTGGTGCTGTGCTGCGTGGCTGAAAACCATACAGAAAAACCACCACAGTCATGGTCAAGGATGGCATATGCTGGGTGGGGGAATTGCAACAACAACAACAACAAAAACATCAGGGAAAAAGTTTCCATCCTGCAAATGCAGGAATTGAACCGCCCTTACAAATACCAGGGCTGCGCAACAGCACGCTCAAACAAAATTGCTGTTCTCTGTTGTGAGATGGGGCGGAAATCCAGCAGAGATGGTGTCCAGCTTTAGCGTGGGGTTTATGTGCTACTTACGGGCTAGCTCAGCTCAGGCAGGCACCGCCGTCCAGCTCTGCTCCCAGTGACACTGGCACTGACCAGACCTCAGCGGGGAAGGGGGCACCTTCGGTGACACGAGTGAGGAGCTAGCAGCCAGGACAGCGGTGGCCAAGGCCCCTCCTTGGGGGTCAGTCTCTGAAGCCCCCGAGCCGGTGGTTTTGAGCTGGAGCCCTAGACAAACCCAGGTAAAAAGGAGATGTTATATCCGAGTTCGTAATCCCAATTTTGCCTCAGTGAGATGGGGCAACGCTTCCCATCCTAACCCCTTTCAGTCCCTCGTGGCTTTGGAAAATAAGTGTTATGCACTTGACCTATTCCGTCCTCGTGTACAACAGCAAAGTGAGATCCACAGGGTGAGGTATTCACTTTTATTAGACCAGCTGGAAGCACTGGAGGGGAAAAAACAGACAAGTTATTAATACCCAAACTCCTCTTCAAACAGTGTGTGTAAGAATATTCCACACTGTGGTCTGCAACTGAATTTTCTGCTGATTTAATAATATCCTAAACAGATTTCCTACAATCTTAATTGAACATTCACAGATCAGTACTGGTTTATGTGTCTCAGGCAAACAGCCCCACAAGTTGGCCACAAGAAAAGCGCAGAAGGAGCCCTCAGTGGTCACACATTACACTGCACAAAACCTCACTGGGAATGGGGGGGGGAAAAAAAAAAAAGCTTCTTACATGACAAGAATGGCTTTTCAAATAAAAATGTTTTTTGAACAGAAACTTTTCAGTTATACATTGCTGCCTTTGCAACCAAAAAAAATTTAAAAATTAGAGTGATCTTTCAGTACCAATTCTGTTTTTTTTAAATCAGTAACTGCTCTTCAGTACTAACAAGAGTCTGGCTTTTCCCTCTTCTGAAGCACTGGAAAAATAAACATCCCTTTAAACTTTTAGGGCAAACTCAGTATCTTCCTCCCCCCGTGTCCCGTCCCTCCCCCCCCCAGTACAGTTTCCAGTACAACACATTTATAAAATGAGGAAAAAAAGCATCAGCATACTTCAGCGATGTGTATTTCCAGCAACGCTCGCTTCGGAGTTAACCGTGGTAGCCTCGAAGCGCCGCTCGGGCGAGCCCAGGCTGCGGAGAATGGGCATAAGAGGTGCGGCGTGGTAAAGGCAGGCTGGACCGTACAATTGGTCTAAGCGTTGAGATCGAAACATATATTATAAGATATGACAAGGAGAAAAAAACCACCTCCTAACAGCCCTCTATATTTGGGACAGGGCAGAGGATCCGGCAGGGAGGACGAGGCGGAGGGGAGGCTGCCCAGCCCGGACTCGCGCGGGTCCTGGCTCTCCCGCAGGTTGCTCCACGAGCTCCGCACTGCTTTACGGTGGAATCACCCAGGAGTTTTTCCACCCTGAGAGGTGCTTTTAATACAGCCGGATTAGCAGAACCCCACATTGTGGAAAACGGGTTCCGTTGGCTATTTTTAAGGGTCGCAAGGATAAAACCCGGGTGACTGGATGGGTACGATGAGCAGAGTGCCGGGGAGGCGCTGGGAGACCTGGGCTCCACGGCTGACTGCTCTCCCAGCTCGGAGGGATCCCAGCCAAGCGCACGGACTATCTCTGTATCTCACTTTCTGCAGCGGTAAAACAAGGCTGTTTCTCAAGAGCGTTAAGAGGCTAAATTCATAAATATTTGAAATTTGCTTTGAGATCTCCAAGGGACAGGAATGCGGCGTGCCAAACGACGGCAGTGCTGCGCACCTCGGAGGCATGGCGAACGTTAGCCAATTAACTGCAGATTATTATGTTTAGAGAAATTAAAATAAATCCCCGGCTTCTTACTTGGTGCAGCCAGGAGGGTGTAACGGTCCCTCCGCTGTGTAAATACCATCCCTAGGTCCATTAGCAAGGGGTCCTCATGGCACGGAGAAGCCGAGCCACGCACCACCACCATTCAACAATTGGTTATCGCCTTTTTCTGTCCCCGCCAGAGGCGGTCTGGGGAGGGCCGGGGGCATTTGCCTTTTATCCGACCCTATTTTGAGGCTCTCGTTTCTCCTTACCCCCAGCATTTCCCTTCAATGCTTTGTATTGTGGGAAGGGGGAACACAGCAAACAGCGCGACCCATTAAGAACTCTATCGCCCCCGAATATTTGCTTTCCAGCCCGCCCAGCCGTAATGGGAGCAGTGGTCAGTTTCCGAAGGACTGGATATCTCCGACTCCGGGAGCGGGAATCAGAGCCATGCAGATAAGGCTGTCATCAGAGATAACAGCAGTCAACAACCCTCAGCGTCATTATCTCAGCAAAGGGAAAAAGCAGGCAGCTCCCCTTAATATACAAAGTGCGGCGGTTATATATGTCTCCTTTACAATGATAGATGGTAAGGGATAAAGGGGGAAATCTCGCAGAAAGCCTTCAAAGCCAGCCTGCTTCACATCCTCGCGCTCCCAAATTGCGAACAGGTTTTCATACAGGCGGTAAACAGCCTCCCCGCAGCCCGCACCCACGCTCCCCGAGCGCAGTGGCTTCGGCAAAACAATTTCGCTGACATGCATCTGAGCGAGGTCTTTTTTTCTTTTTTTTTTTTTCCCTCCCCTCCTTTGGTTAATGGAATTTCTTAAGATGGAATAATGAAGCAGTGATTGTCAAACATGCCTAACTGGAAGGCAAACAAATTGGCCGGATCAGGCCTTTTTAATTTGAAAAAATAAATAGAATAAACGTGAATTTATTTGCAATGGTTTGATTGCTCTCTGAAACCATTACACTGTTAAGCCCCTTTTTACCTTATAATCAAACTCCAGGAGCATAACACACTCCGGCGTGTCACCGTGCCGTGCGAGCTGCCCCGGGATTCAGCAAGCTGCGTCCTCCCCATGGCACACGCACGCCATACGCGACCCAACGCTTCCCCGCCACAGCCTGCTGCTTCCAAACGGGGACCTGCGTGTCAGCACCTCGGCACCGAAACACCAACACGAACGTGACACGCCGTAATTGCCCTTTTCAAACAGGCAGGCCAGTTTGCGAAGCCCCAGACGAGCCCATCCCCAAAGACACACCTTAATCAAAGCCCTAGAGGAAACAGGGCAAACAAATAAGTAAAGACAGAGGGAAAAGGAAAGTGGCAAAATCCTAAATAAAATGTCCGGGTCCGATTTCTTTATGTGCATTTCTGAAGTGAGAAGAAGCACACAGAAGGGCATTTAATTAAATCAAAGGGTAAAGGAGGGGGTTGCCATGCAGCTTGCTATTATGTTACAGTTCACTAAAATGAAAACTTATTTTTAAACCTCTGGTATTAATTTGAGATTATTCAGATACTTAATTAAAAGTGCAGCATGTGTTAAATATTATTTCAACAAAGATTATCATCAAAACCCTATGTAATAAGATCCTTCAATGCTTAGAGCGATATTTTATGCAAATTTTCTATGCCACCAAATGAAGGTCTCTTCAATTTTTTTTTTTCCCCTCTTCTTCATTTGCTGCAGCAAAATGTTCCAGGCAAGGGGGAAAAAAAAAAAAAGTTTCTAGAATAACAAGGATACTACAGATAATGCAGTGCAACAAACAGCAGCTCGGTGGTAGTCACGTTTCTGCGCTCAGCTCCCTCCCTGATACCACTTGGCAATAAAGCAGCAGATCAAACGGGCTCCCATTAGAGCTAAAGGGCTGAATTGTGCTCCCACTGGGGTTACGGAAGGTGTAAGCCAGGAGTAAATTTGCCCTGGCAAAACCCTGCTGGAGTAAGAAAGGCAAGACCCTTTGTGCATCAGGAATGAACCAACTGTTTATACCTGGATCATATAAGATAACGAGGTTTCCAGGGCAAAGAATATGTTTTCTTGTGTGGGATTTCTCCCATGGCCTTTACTCCTGTGAACGGAGTCAGTGAAGTTGATGGGAACTAATCCTCTAAGATCAAGGTTCAGCACTAAGTTTTCAGTGTCGTTTGCACAGTTAGATTTATTTTTTTTTTTAAGGAAAGGAAAGATTAATTACTTACTCTAAGTGACACTATTTTCCCTAAAAACAAGCAAATAAAAACCCCAGAAAAATCATCAAATACTTACATAGACTCTGCTCTTATACAATGACTTCGTCAGTTCTGCCACAAACAAACTTCATTTATTGATTGGGGCCAGTGCTGCACTTATTCTCTAACGAACACAGGACCGTTCCCGAGCAAAGGCTTCATTGTTTAAAGCAAACGTAATAGTCGCAAGGAATTGCACATACAATTTTTAACGTACAAAACTTCATACATATGAAGTACATACTTCACAACACAGAAGAACTTCAAAAAGAATCGTGCTTGCTACTCAGCATGTATTCAGTACACTGATTTTCTAAACACCAGGAAGGGCTTCCATTTATTAGAAGCCGCTGTCAAAATATAGGAAAAGCAACTACTTTCAGTTTGGGGAAGAGTTCAAGCCATCATCAAAAAATAGCACAAAAAGTTTCCAGAGCACCAATGATCAAATATTGTATTTTCAGTCTATTAAAGAATCTGCCTGTATCTAAAACCCCCAGTGCCACACATGCACGCAGCCTCTCTCATGGATTCTTCACTTTGAATTTGCGGCTGTCGCGCAGTTTGGGAGCCCCCGCTGAAATGCCAAGCCGTATATTCTGCTGAAATCACAAGCCCTGAAAATACAGCGACGGCAAACGCTGGAGCTAGATTACAGCCACTGTTACTCAGTCTCAGGCTGTGGTCGGAGGTAAGCTGCACCAGCAACTCGAACGAGAGCTAATATGGAATAATAATTAAAAAATATCAAAGTCAACAAATCAGAGCAGCAGAACGCCAGCCGCGGCTTCAAGCTGAGAGCCAGGAGGGGGATTCCTCTTTGTCGGATAAGGATTATTAGTGCGGCTGTCCTCCCAACGAACTGCAGAAAAGGTGCAATAAAGTGCGTTTAAGACAAACAGAAAATTGCGGAACCGAGGAGCAGCCCTCGTTTGTAACCATTTGCTCGGTGCTTTCTGCCGCTCGCCGCGGTGTGCTGGTGCAGCAGCGGCTTTGACGGCGAACTCGCCGGGGCAAGCAGCTCGCCCTCGTACTCGCCTGGAAAGTTCAGAGCTGAGCACTGATGCTACCGGTATCGAAGTAACAAATCCGTGTGGGATCTAAGAGCTTTTTTGTTTTGCTTTGTTTTTTAAAGAATCGTATTAACAGGCAAAGAAAGAGTTGAAAAAAGTAATAAACATGAGCTTTTAATACTGAGTATGTGCGTGTACTGAAAATAGGAGCGTCAGAAGTGCTGAAATAACAACTAAAAGACAACCCATCGTGTAATCTACCCATAGCTATATCTTGAAACAAAGATCTAAGCATAACACGATATATCATCTTGGGTTTCATACGTACCCCCCAACACAAATAAAAAGCTACTTTTACAGGAACTTGTATGCTCTGTAGACACATTTAACTCAGATGCTCTTCCGGGGGGGGAGACGGTGGTGGTGTATTTTTTGTGCAAGCAACACAATATTATTTCTGGGTGGTTGGGGGTGTTTTTTTTTTTGGGGGGGTGGTGGGGGTTGGGTTTTTTTTGGGGGGGTTGTTTTTTTTTAAAAAAAAAAATTATGGGGAAAGTTATGTAGGAAACCACGCCAGAAGCCTCCCTGCTACCCATCCACAATTGTACACGCAGAGAAAAACAAACAAACAAAAAACCCCCCACAAAANGGGGGGAAGGGGTTTGAGCAGCAGAAGCCGGCGGCGGCGCTGCCCGCGGAGCCCCGCGCAGGCAGGCGGCAGCGGCAGGAGGCTGCTGCCCTCTATCGGCGCCGGCAGCGCCGAGCCCTCCTCCGGTCCCCTCCTCCGGTCCCCTCCCTCTGAAACACCACCGCCCGGCTCGGCCGCACCGCCGCTCCTGATGTCACGGGCCGCCCTCTGACAACGCGGCCCGACGGACAACGCAAATATACAGCGCGATGAAGCCCTTAAACAAATACGGAATGCCCGAGTTTTGGCCCACCAGTCTAAACAATGTGATACTGGCAATAATAGCGCTATTCACGGCGTAGCTTTCCCAGCACGGCTCTTGTAAACTTTCGCTATCTGAACTGTTAAACAAAACTCCCGGCTTTATCACCGGCCCTTTGTGCTTTATCTCACTGCTTTATGCGCTACAAAATGATCCCAACAAGGGATCAAGACCGTCCGGGTAAAGGAGAGGGAGCATAAGATTCCCACAAAAGCATCTGACCAGATATTAAAAAAAAAAATTAAAAAAAATAGATGGGACTTGCGATGACTAAAGTGGTAGGAAAAAAAGAGCTTAGTAAGAGAAAAGGCACAAAAATTGACCTGTAAAAGCACCGTGCGTCAGTGCAGCCATTTCTCACGCTGGGGCTGAACGCTGTGCGCTCACCTGGCCCCTTACAGCAGAGCTAACACGCAAGCGCATCTACGCGAACGCTCACCTTCAAGGAGCACAAACGTTCCTCTCGATCCTGTCCTCACTTCCACCGGTTATGAAAATCTGGAGAAAAGCCACAAAATTAAGTTAAACCAGCGTGAGTTTAGAATCAGATTTCCAAATATAGTCATTTTAAAGAGTGAACTGTTGCTCCTCCTAATAATGCATAAAATGTTGGGGTCAGTCCGGTTTCCACTGAAGCCCTCATAAATACGCATATACAGATTGGTGCCTAAATAGAATTACATGTGTGTGTGCACATCCAGACTGTATTAAGGACAATAAATATGCTCGTTCTCTCTGCACAAACATGCATATTGGGGTAAGCACTGAAGCACACAAGAAAACGTATTTATTTTTCAGGCACTTAAAGTAGCTGGTGAGACCAGGCACCGTAAACTTATGGGGGAAAAGTTAAGATTATAATTTAAAGCAACTAAGATTGGACGGATGTTTTCAGAACAAAAGTCAGACATCAGCTCCCAGATGTCAACCTATCCCATCTTTCAGGTAATAGCTAAGAAAAATAAGCCAAACTGTGGTTTTGGTACTAATCTGAATGCACGTGTGTGTGTTCCTCTGATGGGGAGAGTCTCGGAAAACATTAATGCTTCAGGATGCCCTGTGAGGCTGGTCAATGCTGAAGAGCTGTCCTCTACCTAACACTTTATTTCATAAAAACCAAACCAAGTAAATCCCTTCCTGAAGGTCTTCAGCCTTACCTGCACCCATCTGTTAGTTCGTAACGGCTTCAAGAGCAAAGGCTGCTCTTAATTTCTGCGTCTGGTGTGAGGCAGAGGACAGAGCTGGTTTTGAAACGCGAGTTGCGGTGAGAGCGTACGGTGCTATGAAAGCTGAACAGGGTCAGTATCGCTTCGTGCTGGACTTTGCAAACTTTATCCCATCTTTTTACTCTGCTGCTTTTAGAAACAAATTAGCTTGTACAGAAAGTAGGCAGTGATGTGAGGCTTGCCGAGATGGCACGGTGAAATATATTATAAAGTCACGCTAGTAAAGATTTCCGTCACAGGGAGGTCAGCTTTCAGCGTAAAGACACTACGGGAGCAGTTACCAGCTCCTGCGGATCATGTTTTATCTTCATAAATGAATGCGTCTCTACAGTAACCGTACATTTGTTTGCCTGTATGGAGCTCATTAACAGCTGGGTCATACTTGAAATCCTAGAGTTTACGGCATATGCAGGGGAAATTATTTTTCAGATGATCTCTGGTCCTACTTCTTTGCAGACATTCAGAGCCACCCACATAGCCCGCACCCCGCCGCCGGCTGGGCTGCATAATGCCGATCGATCGGTATTTTTAAACTGCCCACGTCTATAAGCGGCTTTCCATTAAGGAAGAGGACAGCTGTTGGTCTTCACCAACCTTAAAGGGATACCAGCAACACGTCTGAAATGCATTTTTTTTTTTTCCTCTGAAACAAAGCGAGGAAGAGACACACCTCCTTTCAGAAAAAAAAAAAAAAGAAAACCAAAAACATATCCCAAACGGCAGCGTGTCGGTTATTAACTGACCGCACAGTTCGACACCGGTTATCCGAACCTGCTCTCCAACACGGGCTGTGTCCCCACCGTGTCTATTAATTACACTGAAAACTCCTTCAATTATTTGAAACCTCGATTAGCCAAAATTCTCCCCTTCTCCCCCATTATGTTGAGATAATTGCGGTTGTATGGAGCGCACTCGCAGGCAGTTAGAAGAGCAAGCATTATCTTTCAGCTGGTACAACTATCAATAGCAAGTGTACAGCATATACTACAAAGGCTTTATTGTGCATATGGAGGGAGATAGAGATGAGATACGGTTCCGGGAGGCAGTTTGTCTAGTGGTTACAGTACAGAGTTGGGTGTCATGAGACCGAAGTTTTAATTACTACCTCTGCTACCGACTCCGTTACTCAGATAAACCGCTGGCTGTCTCTGCGTGCCAGCATCCCACCCTGCAACAGAAGGGCACTGGGAGAATTACCCACCTTTGTCGAGTACTTTGATATCCTTAGATAAACAGCCTTTTTTTTTTTTGTGCGTAACTGCTGAGTGTTACTGTCCATTTAATTGCATTTTTAAAACTCTTTGGAAAGAAAGGACTGAAAAAAAATAGCCAAAAACCATTTGAGAGGCAGAACTTTGGCTGGCGGAGGCTGGCACGGAGTGCAGCAGAGCTGTGCTGATTTAAATCAAGGCAGACCTGGCCCTTTAAACACAGCTCACCAAACGTAACGTGACCGGTATGAACAAGCTGTACCTGTGCTAGGTACAAACTACCCAACGCAGATTCGTACTTGTTGCTGCAAAATCGTTACGCCTTACCACAAACTGGTACCAGTACTTGGTATTTGAGCAAGAGTAACACAGGTTGCACTAAAGCAATAACATGTCTGTGCTCAGTGTGCTCTGACCAAAGCCCTTTTCTTTAGAAAGTCCCAAAACTTCCCGCATAGAAGCATCGGCATTCGCGTCCGTCCCCCTCTTAGGTGAAGCCAAGCGATGGACGGCACGCCGCGTGCCGTTACCGGGAAGGGTGCCAGCCTCAAAAAGCAACATCTTAAAATGTGGTACCATTAATGCTTGCACCATGCAAAATGCACGAAGACAACAGAAAAATAAAGGTCTTGGAATAACGATAAGCCTCCTGATTGCAGGTGAGGGACTACACCAGCTCGCTGCGCAGAGCTGTAATTGCACGTACAACACACCCGCATGCGGTGCAGACACATTTGTAATCGCCATCCACCAAACTCCTTAAGAGCAGGCAGAACACGGCCCTGCGAGGTAAGGAGACAGCACCTGCCGCTCTGCTATCTTTCTGCTTTGTCTTATAAGCATCTAAAATTCTGTTTTAGGGCTTTTCTTTTAAGGCTTTTCCATGCGGCGATTTCTGTAAATCACCCTTCGCGGCTCGAGTGCTGAGGTGAGGGGGGAAAATCCCGCGCTCACTTAAAGCCTTTTATTTCTCTTGTAAAATGGACATCTTGGAGAGCAGATTAGCCANGGCATTACTGGTGACCTAATCCTTCCTCTCAGAAAAAGAAAGGGGAAAGAAAGCCTCTTGTGATCTCCAAGGAGGAACTTGCCTTGTAAACTAGTCTCCTGTTTGAAACGGAAACAAGAATGTGAATCCTGATACAGAGAGGCTACCAAAGGCAGGGAACAGCTTAACAGACCGGAGATTTTCCCTTTCAGTGCAACGCAGGGTATTACACGGGTCCTGCCGACGTTAGAAAAACAGGAGGCGAAAACTTAACAGGTTATAAGATCCTTTGGCCACAACGGCATCCAAATATGGTTATTTTTATACACTAGGCAGGAGCGTAATCTGTGTCCAAGTTTATAAACTGTGGGCTTGTAGTTCATTAAAGGGATTCTGTTACTGGCTCCTCTCTCTTAGGTTATTGTATCCAACCCCCACGACATGCATTTACAGCCCTTTCAAACCTGCCCCTCTATAAAACCAGGAATGCTGCCCCTGCCCCCTCCTCCCCTTGGGGAATGGGGGCAATCAGTGTTAGATTAACTAAATATTTGAAGACGGGACCCGTTTTTACTGGCAAACATTATTTGGAATAAAAGTTTGCACTTCCTCAAGTGCTTAGATAAAAGAGCCCCACGGCAGGCGCGCTGGCTGCCACTGTCCTCTTTTCAGGTAAGAAAAACTGAGGTCTGGGGTAAATCCATGACAAAATTGAGAACAACCCCCCAGACCTCTTGATTTCAACCCCTCCCAGCCCCCCCCACCTTCGCTGCACCAGGGCAGACAATTGGCCCATTGAGCCCGGTCTCCTCTCCAGCTTCAACCAGCTACATCACTCCTAACAGCCAATTTACCAGGCGAATTTAACTTCCCTTCTTGCATGCAAATATCCATGACCAGGCTGCTGCTCCCTCCATTTTTCATTGTCCAGAAATACTCGGAGGGGTGAGGGGCTTTTTTTTTTGCAGTGTCTTTGAACTTCTCGCTCCGTTCTCGTGGGGCACTGCAGCTGTGCCCAGAGCACCGTGGTGGCATCACTTCTGTGCCCTCCGAGCAGAGGATCTGAGCACCGCTGGTCCCAACACACGGACACAACAGTCACAAAAAGCTTCCAGGAATACTCACGCATTTATGTGCTTTTTTCCCCCCACTCTCCAGGAGCACAAACACCAGTGAAAATTCATTTTTTAAATTCCAGGTAATGTCTTCAGACTTCTTTTTTGGCATCATACCCCAGCTCCTATCCACGTATCCGATGTCCATGGCTTCCTAAAACATGGTGGCAGATGCCATTCTGATAGGAAACCAGAAATTCCTTCCTGACCCAGCAGGTTACGTCATGCCTCTGAAATGCAAGATCAAATCCAATCCAGCTACCTGTCCGTCTCCAGACTGCCTATCAATTAGCATTAGATACTAATTTGATTAAATCAGTATGTTGAAATTTTATTTGATTCCACCTAAGGAGTATAATTCCCCCTGCGTGTTCTCTGTAACCCACTAATTTTCCAATGGAATGGGAAACACAGGTTGGGATTTGGAGGCTATTCCTTCTACTTGTTAACATGTGAGCTTAAAACCACAGTAAAAAATAAATCCATGCAACTTGGTAGAATGAGACTTGCCAGTTTAAGGGAAAACAGTTTTTTAGAGAATAACCCAGATGAGGAGAAAAAAAAAAAGTATACATTTAACTCTGAAACCTGAAGTGTTCTTTGAGGGAAAACGAATACATTTTAGCCTTAAAGGGATCACAGACTGCAATTATATAATTCTTGTCAACTGATGTTAAAGATAGGCTGGAAAGAATGCATGCTGAGGCCCTGCAATAAAACGAGCTCCTTTACTCCTTTCAAATGTTTGCAAGCCTTGGAGGTTATCCAAAGGTCGAATACAGGAAAAGTCTTGGTGAACAGAAAACATAATCATGAGCTTTTTTAATATGGGCTCTTTTTGTAATAAAATAAAATTATTGTAAGGGAAGGGAGGGCGGGCTCTGTCTCCTCAGATCTAGGGCCAGGGGGCTGAGTTTTAATCAGACGCTGCTGTTCTCCCCTCCTCTCTCCTCCGCAGCCTGTCACTCCGCGGAGAGAGAAGCCAGCGGAGGTGCACCGCAGAGGTGCAAAGACCCCAGCCTGGCACTGACAGCCCTTGACTTCGCTGCGCTACAAGGACAATATTTCCCGAGAGGGAGGTGGAGAGAGATCTTCATGGCCAGCCAGCTCGGCGCAGGGTAGCAGCGGATCCCCGACACCCTCCCCTCCCCTTATATCGGGGGTCTGTCCCAACAGACCCTGTTTCATGCAGAAGAGAGCTCCACACGATGCTGTAGCTGTTACCAATGTGCTGCCATTTCTGGGGTGCACCTGAACAAACGCTGTGTTTCCCCACAGAAAGACCACTGGAAGGTGGAAGGAAGTTATATGGAGAACATCACATCCAGCTGCAACTACACAGGAGTTTAGGCATGGGTTGTCAATACTCTTATGGATTTTCGGGCAGAATCCAGGGCTGCAGTCTTTTTTTCCAAAAGCGCTACAGCTTCACTCATGACCACCTGTGGTCAGAGAGCTGTTTTCTGTTTCACCCGGCGTACTTGGTGGCACTGCCTGAACACCCCACCTGGGCCGCAGCAACAAATCACACACAGGCACTCGCACTACCACCTGCATCTGGTGCAGAACTTTTCTATCCAACTATGGATTTGACCCCATCTCCCCAGCCTGCTAAACACAAGCCTGGAGCAGCAAAGCATGAAGTATTTTGGCAGGAATTCATGAAGTAGAAATTTGTTGAAGGCATCAGGTGCTTCCGAGTTGTGATCATCCTTCACAGGAAAACCTGGGAGACACACACCAAGGCTGGCTTTGTTCTACTCCCATACTCTCTGTAACACTTTATCACCGTTTATCTCTTATGGTGACTGCCCCATCACCCGACTCTTACTACAACACACTTACCTATACTTCAAAGGCTGAGAAAACAATCTTACAAACTTAACGCTTTTTCCTCTCAAAAATCAGAAGCCTGTTTTAATGATCAGTCTGCACTGCCTGGGGAACCTCATTCATGCTGACAAGTCCACCACTGTTCTGAAGACATTGTTTCCCATTTCTTGAATTTCTTCTGGACTACTTCTGTCCTGCATTTCACCATTATCAATCTGGATGGAGAGACCTTTCCCATTCCCTGCTCCAGATGAATAAACAGAATTAGGAATATAAATAAATAAATCAATCATACCTACCATTCCCATCTAGGCAAGAAACACACTTCAGAGATGGAGCAAGCTGGGTAGATGCTAAACCCACCTGCTCTGTTAGGATGTGAAACTAATTCACATTAGCTGTCCTCCCATGGACCATCTCTTGGCCTACAGGCATGAAAACTTGACCCTGTAATTTAGAGTATTTCTTTTTTATATAATTTCATGCCAGTAGCATGTTTTTCAACATGAACAGCGTGCTTCGGTCTCCCTCATCTTTGAGGAAGAGGTGCAGAGCTGCCATTTCACAAAACCAGGAGACAAGGGCCTTCAAAACGCCACGAACACTACTGTGCACGGAATATGGCATATCTTTATTTTTAACAGTACGGGCAGTCACAAAGGAGATGTAATTGGCAGCTCTATCGTGTTCCAGGAGCGGTCATGGTGTCAGGGTACCAGCCCCCCATTAGGTGTGACCCAGAACACTACCTCTCATTTCATTTCACCTCTCCCTCTTTCACCCAATCCTCCTCCTGCTGAGCGGCGTCCCTCGGCTTTAGCCACGCACTCCTCCTCTTCTCTCTGAGCTGAAAAGTCAAGAGAATAAGTACGTGAGCACTGGAAAAGTTGCTAGAAAGTAAGCTGCTGATATTTAAAAATAAAGGTCCCTATTCACAGGCTGATTTAGAGAATTGTTTTGGCATGTGCCTAAATCCAGCTGATCTCCACAAGATGTAAAAACACACCGAAACCCAAACACACGTTGAAGCACCCTTCCTGAGTGAAGCTACTTGCCCAAACTGGGGGATAAGTTAAAAGAAGACATCCTATAGAAATGCCACGTACTCAGGACAGCTCTGGGGCCCAGGAAACAGTGATAGCAGCAAGCTGACCCCGCAAACCAAAACGAAATCGGAGCCCGGGGAGATGAGATCCAGATTTTTCTGTGAGCAGAAAGAAGGTGGATGCTCGGTGGTGCTGCAGGCAGGCAGCTTTTCAAACGAGCTCCACACATGGGAACAAACATGTCCAAGGGCCTCACACCCAACGGGGAGCTGCTGGGTGCCGAACACATCTGAAAATCTGGTGCTCGGAGCGGGCACTGAGCCCTGGCAAATCCGACTCCCAGCCCTGCTGAAAATCTGTCACCACATCGTCAATGTTAAAAGACAGGTTTTTCAAATGGGAAAAGTGCGTTTATCACCCTCAGCAAACTCACGAACAACGCAAGGCATAATTGCTCAAATGTCAAATAAAAATTCTCGGCTGAGTAAACACCACGCATGGACCTTTTTTGATCCCCAAATATGAATGCTTTAGAACAGGATGAGCATGTGGCCAGCGGGGCTGTAATGGAGAGTGCTTTGTATCCTTAACTATACCAGGCGTGATAAAGTGCCCGCTATCATGAAAAAAAGCTCATCTGAAAGACAGAGGGAAACCAGATGGGAAAAGAGCACAAACTCTCAGCAGGAATTTCAGGGATTTTTTTTTTTTTTTTGATAGCTTTCAATTTTTCCAAAATAAAGAACTCTCCCACAGCTCGAGACTAAGCAGAAATACGGTCCCATCCACCTGAGGCATGCAAAGGGCAAGGCTGAAAGGCCAGGTTCAGCTTTGGTGCTGGAGCTGCAGCCTCCCACGCCGCCGGGTACCCGCGAGCCTGGCCAAGGGGAGCATGCACCCACAGCCCCTTCAGCCCAGCGCGAACCCGAAGCCGCCAGGGTGTCTACCTCAGCTATTGCCGATTGGAACACCTTGGCTACTTCTGATTTTGCTATCCTTTCTGCTGCCCGGGCAAACACATCAGCAACTCTTTCTGCCTCTGGGTTTTCTGACGCTGACACCACTGTCGCTGCTGCTCCTCCAGGGGTGACCACCTTTCCATCCAGACCTGCTCCCTCTGGGTTGCCCACCTCCCCTGCTGCCGCTGCTTTTTTCACTGCCTCCACCTCGGCTCGTGATGCTGTTGCATCCTTCTCTGCTCCCCCTGGTGCTGTGACAGCCAGTGGTTCCACGTCCCTTGCAAGGTCACCAGCGGCCAGTGCATCAGGAGGACCCTTCCCAGAGGACAGCACAGGCCTGCAGAGCTGGAGAGCTGGTCTGGATCCTGTTGGCAGAAATAGAGAGCGTGAAGCAGCACAACTATGAACAAGTGCATTTCCTACCATCACTGCAAGTGGACCAGTGACATGTCCTGGAGCCAGCAAGGGCTGCTTTTAAACAGGCTGTCTTTTCTGTAGAGACATGGAGCAAGAAGCTGGGACCCAGAGCATCCATGTGGTAGCACAGCTTTGACTCTCGCGTCCCAGCTCCATGTCCTCCTGTGGGTGGCAGCCACTTTTGCAGCCTGAACTGAGGCCAAGCACACAACTGTATACTAAAACATCTTCAGTGCCTCATATCAGGTGGTTTGTGTGGCATTCAGAGACAAAGAGGAGAATAAAAGGAAGCTTGGCTCTTTCCCAAGATCTGTTTGCTTAATATCCCAGGAAAAAAATTATAATGTTTTCTCTACAGAGAAAACAGCATGAATTCCAGGGAACATACAAGTCAAACGTGTTTTTTTCAAACTGTCATACCCTGGTGAACCTCCTACAAAAAGAATCCAAGGGACATCCCCACAGGCAGGGAATAGCAGGCTCGAGGCAGACAGACATGGTGTGTCTTCTGCCAATGCACGTCACTTCTGACCTGCAACATCCTCCCTGCTGCAGTCTGTGCTCCCCATACACAACCAGGCTGTTACGCTTCAAAATCTCTGCTGTCGCACTAAGTTTTCAGTTGGCATATTCCTCCCAATACCACGGGAGGACCATCAGCCTGGGTGAAATTTTGACAATCAAATTATCATTTCCGGTAAATGCACAAAGGACATTGTTAGAGGAGATCCATAACTGTCTAATATATATA
Organism: Anarhynchus alexandrinus; assembly: GCA_008711295.1. Taxonomy (NCBI): domain Eukaryota; kingdom Metazoa; phylum Chordata; class Aves; order Charadriiformes; family Charadriidae; genus Anarhynchus; species Anarhynchus alexandrinus. The sequence goes on from VUYV01000222.1 coordinate 719,768, forward strand.
TATATAAATCAACTTTTGTATTAGAAAGATCCCCTATCAAACGTAGCTCTCCTCTCAGGTCAAAACATAGGTTGCAGTGAAGTAAATGAGTACTTCCCGCAACAGACTTCCGAGGAGTCATACCATAGATGCTACTCCTCCTTAGTAATACCTGCTCCAGTCTAGAAGTCAGGACAAGTCTGAGAGGTGACACTGGATGGAGTAAGTTGTATGAATTCAGAGTATGAGTTTAGGAGTCAGAAAGAGGCATTGGGTTTGCCCATACCCACTGCTTTGGGCAAAAAAAAAAATCACCATTTGATTAACTTCCCTGTGCTTTGCCCCATCTCTCCCACAGAGACCAGCGCAGGCACTGGATTAACACACAACAAACTTTTGGGCATATGACTACGCAGCAATATAAAGGGATTCCTGTAGCATGGAGGTGTCCTCCCGCTCGCCTGTAACCCTGCCAGCGCAACACCAGGGTTTGGCACAGCTCACCAACCCCCTGCACACCTCCACGGGCAGTCCCGAGAAAAGGACAAGTAACACTTGTCAGATGTGCTGAGCAACTGCGATCGGCGGGGGACCCTGATGCAAGCACATGGAGGATACTGGCTGTTCCCAGCTCACACATGCTCCGCAAACCACTAGCAGGGAACCGGGGCAGGCCTGATGAAATAGCGACGACACCACTGCTCAATGCCATTTAGCATCAGTAATTGAAAAAGAGGAGGAAAAAATAAGGTGGAAAGCTTTGAAAGGATGGGATGGAATACACAAGAGGTGCCGGGGTAGGAAAAAGGGGAAAATGGGAGCGAAAAAAGGGAAAAGGAGAGCTGAGAAGGTAGAGGGGGAAAACCAGAAGAGGAAAGCAGGCTGCAGATCACCGCTGCTCAGAGAAGGAGAGTTGTGCCCAACCATGCTTAAAGAGAGAAGACCAGGGGTCGAAAGCCACCTGAAGCACCCTGCCACCCACACCTACATCCTTGTGGACACAAGTCAGTCACTTGCTCATGCCATTGAACAAGCTACCTGCATATCTGCTTCATTAAATAGTAACCTCGTAGGTCTGCTGACAAGAACATACTTCTCTCTCCTTTGGTAATTAGCCCTGAAGGCTGGTCACGCTCACTGGCCATGAAACGCTGTAACAAGCAGCCTTTTCATGCCACAAGCTTTACCTTTGTCCCTGTCTGTTCCCATCAGCCTGGCAAAGGCAGGCACGATGCCTGCCTGACACGGGCGCTCCTCGGCCGCATTCATGCTCTCCCCCTGCCCAGATGTCTCTCAACAGGGCAGATATGAGCTCGCGGGGACAGTCGGCCGGTGACCGCAGAAACCGGGAACTTTCAGCCTTTTCCTTCTGCTTGGGGAAAAACCAAGGGCAGACTCAGGAGTGGCAATTCGCTGCCGGTCAGCTTGAGAGCACCGCAATTCGATATGCTGGGAAGAGGAAGGGTCTTACACGGGGCTCCAGAGATGGAGGAGAGGAAGCACGGGGTTTTGCGTAAGGAGCCGGACAGGCACTGAAGGCTCAGCCCTTCTGGGGAAGGCTGGGCACACCGTTTGCTTGGCAAACCTCACCCCGGGGCCGAGCGGCTTTCTCTCACCGGTGCCACCGAGGGCAGGACTTCTCTACCCACTGCACGTGCCAGTCACCACAAGGCTCTGGCCCCAAGTTCGTGATATAGTCGTAAAAGCAATAAAAGACCCAAATCTATTTTAACAAACATAAAACGCCTCCCAAAGTTCCTGCAATGTGGGCTGAGTTAAGCTAAAGCTGACGTGAACTCAGCGTAAGGGATTTAATTTTTTTTTTTTTTTTAAATTACTCTCCTTGTCAAAAAACAAAGGAGGCAGGTTAGTAACACTTACCCCTTTCAAAGATGTTAGGAGCCTGAAAAGAAGCATGCATAGCCCAAAGCTCTAGCTTTATGATTACATTTCCCCTCCAAAGTTTTGGAGATAAATTCCAGGCACCTCAGCAAAGAGAACAGTGCAAAGATTAAAAACAAACGTATTCCCAGTAATTCTGGGCAGTCTGTTCCAGCGGTGAGACCGTGGACCTGGGAATGAACCTTCAGCTGTGCTCCGACTTGAGATAAGACCTTGAGCAGGTCCCACCTGCCTTTCTGGCCTGCGGTCCCTCATCTGTAATACTCTGCAGTGGCGATGACTGAGGATTAGCAAAGGTTACTCCTTATTTTATGGTGTCTGAGGTCTGGTCACAGCAAGTACAATTTTTCAAGAAGTTTGCTGCCTGCACAGTTTTTGTATGTGTACATATTAGCATTTTGACCCACATTTGCACGGGGGCCAATTTAACCTCATAACCTCCAGTTCAACCTCATAACTTGCCTCTAAACCACCAGAACGTTACCCCTGCCGTCCCCAGGACAGTAGGCTGGCAGGCTTTAGGATCAAGCCACCACCCAGCTGCGCCACCTTGTCAAAGTCCACCACCTCCCTGCCCGCATCACTCCGACGCCAGACCTGCACACTAAGAGCATTCCCAACCTGACCCGCTTTTTCTGAGCCCTCGCGTACCTCGCTCAAGGGCTGTGCAATTTCGGTGCCTCCCATCTGCCGTCCGAGCCCTGCTTCCTTCCGTCAGAGCCCAGGCTGAGGTCTGTTTTCTGCTCGGCAGCAATTTCGTTCATTCGGGGAAGCGGTTTGCAAAGCCCCTTGTTAAAAATCTCTCCCACCGCTTGGCAGTCGCGTAGTTCGCCCCCAGCCCACTTGTTTATGTCTGACTGATGTTCATTGCTTCAAAATGAGTTTGAAGCTAATGCTGTGTCTCCCAATTAAACGTTTGATGGAATGACATCAAAACCAAAACAGACAGAAAAAATTATTTCCCTTTGATAGACTGACCACATTGTACAAAACTCACTATTATAAGACTCTGGTTACTTAGAATTTTGCCAGACTTTAATCTTTTGAATTAAAGCTTTCCATGCTGGTTGTCTGCCCCGGCTGGAATTCGGGGTGAAAATTTCAGCTAATGCAGTTCATCCACTACAGGAAAACGTTTTACCCAAGTTAAAAAAAAAAACAAAACCAAACCAACAAACAACTGATATCCCTTGCAAGCGTTTGGTTGAACAGTCTCGGCGTTATAGTTTGGAGCACTGCTTTAAAATTTGGCAGGAAGGTCACAATGGTACCAGGGAATAATTTTGTACAGGGAGAGTAACACACCTTTGGCCAAGCTACGAGCCCCTGAAAAATCAGTTTGCACATACTCTGTAGCGATTTGTGATAGTTTGACAGTGAAAATATTTTTCAAAGCCCCGACTTCACAATCTGAATATTCTTTTTGTGCAGTTTTGGTTTTCTTTAATGTAATCTATAAAAATAGCCAGTGACCTTTAGTGACATCTAAACAGGCTCCCGATTTCCTTCCATGGTTTGAAGACTTAAACAATAGCCCCAAAGAAATGACTCGATACTACACACACATGTACTCGATGCCTGGGAAATTGCTGGTTGTTGGTCAGCAGGAACAAGAAGGAGATTTACACAATTGTAACGTGTGGTGGGCTCAGGCAGTTTGGGGGATTCAGGCACGAAGGCCTGAGATGCAGCAAGCCATCCTCCCCCCAGCCACTGCCCCACATACCAAGGAGAGCGAGGATGCCCATAAGTTTTGGGTGAAAGACGACATGGTGAAAAAACATGCTGGGTTGCCAGGGGACTTGGTGGCTTCCCTCAACCAAGCTCTCGGTGTAACGCCTTCCGTGCACCGAGCCTCCCAACTCCTTAGCACAGGCTGCTAAAATCTTTCAGCATGGCAGAGTGGATGATTTGTGCTCCCGAACCAGAATATTCCTATAGGTAGGGTGTGAGCATTAAATTACCTTTGTTCTTAAAGGAGGAGGAAAATTTCAGAATCCTATTAGGCAACGTTCACCCGACACCAGCTTTTAACATGTGTCCTGTAACCCCAGCCAGAAAGAAACCCTCAACAGCTCAGCTGGTGGAACTGCTGCATTTCGACCACAAGCAAAATGTTTGAAACCTGAGAGAGGAAATATGCAGGTTTCTGACTAAATCAGGATTCTGGAAGTGGGGTCAACCTCCTGGCAGACAGTCACAATACGACAACTGCCAGCGTCCAAGGAAAGCAGACAGTTTGCAACCGAGTTATGTTGTCGCTCTGAAACCCCTGTCTCCTAAGAACTTCTTTTCTATATACCTGCCAAAGCTGCTATTTACCCAGCATAGCCATAGCACTTGGGTCATTAAACAATACTGATGGCAATGCCCAGAGAACTCCAAGCACCTATTGTAGTATCACCGAATTCCTCCTTTGATCACCATGGTCAGAAATATCTGATTTTTATCACTCTTTAATAGCTCCCAATCAGCTTTAAGAAGTTACCACAATGCTCATGGTAGAACCTTTGTCAGGCCAGGGTAATCATTGACAAAACCAGAACAGCAGATCTCGCTAGTTCAGCGTTGTCAGTCATATGTGACCTTCTCCATGGACTCGCTACCCCAGGGACAGGGTTTCAGCTTCCATGTTGAAGACCACGCTGCCTGTGTCAGAGTAGAAAAGGCTGAAAAGGTAAAAGCCATTTTCCAAGCTTCCTGCGTAAGCCTGCAGAGATTAAAAGGGAAGAAAATTTGAAGCACGTTTGAGTCATTTCTGGAGGACACACACTCCTAAACATAAAATAGGAGCTTTCACGTTTGCATGTTGCTACTAGATCATTCATAAGAAACACATCTTTCCCACACCTAAGCTTTTCCTCATAAAATTCTGCCACCCTTCACCTGTGTCCCAGACAATGCTTACAAATAATCTAGCAATATATCTTGTAGTTGCTGTTATGACCTAGAGATACCTGTACTCGCTATGATGCTCTAATTGACACGGATCTAACTAAACCCCAAGCAGCTGCTTATTCAGCATGTGCTTAGCATTGAAAGCTTCTGTTTCAGACTTGAAGGGCTCATATGCCTCAAAGTTTGCCTAAGCTCTCCCAGCTATACTAGTTTGTCTAATAAAAGACATTATCTCTACCTATAAGCTTTGTCCAGCAGTAATCGGAGAGATGTATCTTGTCTGACTCCAAAATTTGTCAATCAAAAGGAAATGGAAACCCAGTGCTCTGACAAATGCTTCTGAAAACAAAATGGTCAAAAGAAAGTAATCTGAAATTAAGTTTATAAAACCCGAGCAATTATAGAAGTTAATATTATATCACAAACTTCTGTTTTCTGTATGCTGATATGTTGCTCTCAAGAGGCTTTCTTATTCTTGAAAACTCCCAAGAAACTCTCAAGAACCAAAAACATCGGAAATGAGCTTTAGGAGCAATACCCCATGGACTTTACTAGGTGAGCCCATGACAGCTTGATTCAGTGAACACAGAAAGGGTTATCCTTGGTTCTGGATGCATTCTGTAAAACTAGCGATGATTATAACTCAGTTGCAACATATTTAATGAATCACAATGAGCAGCTGACAGGTCACTTCAGCAGAGGAAAGATCAAATTTGCAACAGCGATTTGAAGAGGGAGTATTTTTAGGTAATCATAAGTTACATAATTACATGATTAATGCCCTAGTTTGTAGGTAGTCAAAACCTAGTAATAATACATATAATAGCCCGTCTAATCCAACTCTTTAATGTGTAGTTATAATCCCATGTTCAGATAAGAATTTCTCTCTTTATTACCTAACTGGTGATGTACACTCCAGGAATTTTTGGATCGGCGCTAAAGCACCAGGCATTATCTAGAGGCAACACAGTGGATTCGAGGGGCAGCTGTACGGTGTATCTGCCAACTTTGGTAACTTTCTAAAGGGTTAAACAATAATTGGAACTTCCAAGACTTGCACGTTCCTGAGGAGTGAGAAAAAAAGGGAAAACAATCATACACTTCTAAATGAAGCACTTCGAGTAGGCAGGCAGGTGTAAGCAACTTAGGGAAGACAAAGCAAACACCAAAGAGCGTACTCACCTCGCCTGAGGTAGCAGCTGTGTATTCTGGTGGAAGCACTGGATTCCTACCCCTACCATGTGCACACATTCACATCCCTCAGTTACGGATCACAAACCTGTTAGTCCAGTTACTTCATCTTGTACAGTTTATGAAATCGTAAGGACTTTCATTCTCTGGTCCACTTTGGGAATTTTGAAGACTTTCAGTGCTCCTACTCAAGTCAGCCACGCAACCAGATGATTAAGCTAAATTTCCGTAAAAGAAAATCTTTATTTAATACTTAAACAAAAACATTGAGCTCTAAAGCATTAAAGTGTTATTTAATGACCATTACGGCAGTACGAGAGCCAGATGCAAGCTGCTCTGTGCTGTCCAAGCTCAGCTTCCCAGGAGTGATGCTCTGCATGACACAAACCCTCCCAACAACATGGCCAACAGCACAGAGGATCTCCACAACGTTTGACTGTTCAATGGAGGTCAAGTCCTCGACCCAACCTATAGCCAGAGAGAACATCCATCTCCTCTTGCTCTGGGTGGGACAGAGGGACCAAAACTCCTTTTTGTCCATCTACAGTAGGTACAAAAAAGAGTAATTGAACTTTTTCTCCAGAAAGCAGCTGTCTCAGAGTTAGAAAGCAATGCCTGTTTACTAGGTAGCCAATGAAATAGTTTAGGAGTAATAAATTCTGAACATCCATTCTTCTCAGGAAAACCTTTATGAATCAATAATATATGGATGTACCAAGCTTTTCATTTGGTGAGTTCTAATTACCAAAAAACCCACAGAAGCAAGCAGCCAGACTGCTCTTGGGCCCTCAGAGGGACACCTAAAAAGCTCTCCTCTAGTCAGCACACAGCATCAGAGAAGCAGAGTTGCAAACACTCAAGCAAATCCCTACTGGATTCTTAAAGGAAGCTCTAATCCGATCCTACCGTCTACTGAGAAATTATGTTTTTGAAGGAAAAGGATCTGTCTCCCATCACAGAATTTTCCTCCAGCATCTGAGCTGAGCCAAGCGCAAATGAAAGCTTGAACCTATGCCCAGCATGATCATCAAGAATTGAAACTTTTGAATAAGGACAACATAAAAGATGCCAATAAAAAGCTCTTTACTGCAAGCCCCGTTCTGATGCATAAATCTCACCCCACTTCCCTTCCAGCCCAGCTAAAACCTGGGCTGTGCCAAATCCTCAGGGAGACCCCACTCACAGTATTTCTGACACAAGCCAGGGAGCAGTTGAAATTACAAAGACAGTTCTCATGAGAATCTCAGATCAAAGAAACCTACCTCCATTTGCATGAACTTTTAGATAAACATCCAAAAAAAGTTTAAAGTTCACTGAGGGACTGACCCTTTTCTGTAGTTACCCTCACACAAACCCTGCATTTGCCATTTCTCTTTATGGGTGGTAAGGTCTTTAGGGCAGGCACCAGGACTTCCTATGCATTAGTAAAATGCCAGCACCATCAACCTCTGGTTCTAAATGGAGCCTGTGTGTCCTGCCACAGTGTAAATAATATTTGTAACCCATCCAGCTCTAACACATGACTTCATGATGACCCTCCCCTCATCTGTCCATGCTACTCTAGGTTATTGAGGTCAAATTTAGTGAGGTTTAACATGTGAAAGTGAATCATACGTGGTACGCCCAAATGACCAGAGACTGGGAAACAAGACACATGATCAGGTCACATCAGAATAAAACCGAAAACCTTATAACAAAACTCATCTATGTCTCATTCCTCCTTTGCTTTAACCACCAGATGTTCTCCATTCAACCACCTGCTACCTTCTCCGAGATTTAAATTAGACCCAAAGTACTCCCAGAGACATGATCACAACACAGAAATATCATAGGAGAAATATACTTTTGCCTTGGCATCCCGTGTCTGGGAAAAGATATAAAAATAAAAAGAACTAGAAATCCTGTGATGACAAGCTAAGTTCGGGCACCCTAACTAAGAGCTCAAAATCTCACTCTTTCCCTTGTATTAAAGTGAGCAGCCTCACAAAGACTCAAACCATAGATTATCTTCAGGGTTATTGTGATGTGACTATGAAGCTTTCTCGTCAGGCTGCCAGTGGGGGAAAAAAAAAAAAAAGCTTTCTGAATCAGGCCCTTATCATTTATACCACATTACAATCCAAAATGAAAAATGACTTGCTCCAGATTTGATAGAATAAAGCATCTTGAGATGCCATAGAAGTACCCAATTTTCAATAAAGACATTAAACCTAAGCTTCAAAAAAAGGGAATAATTACATCGTTTTTTGCTTTGAGTTTTAATGTTAAAAGTGTCAATTTATAAAACTAGGTGAACATCCACAATTCCTAAGCAGACTGCAGCTAATTAGACCCCTTTTGATCTTTTATTTTGCCTAGAAGCTTATTTAACAACTTTACACAAAACTCAAGGTTTTGACACACTAGTGGACTGGAGGAGGGGGGGAAGACCACAGGAAAGAAAAACGCTCTCTGCTGCTTGCTAAGGTAGGAGGCTCGTCACTTCCCCAAGTGCACGTGCTGTCAGCGAACCTGGGAAACACTTTCTAGCGATGAGAACGACTCTTATTTGAGCTCTCTGGATGGAGACGCGACAGAGAACAGAATATTAAGAACTAAATCAAAGTACAGATAGAGTTGTTACTAATGCTCCAGATTTACATACACAATTTGTGCGTACGAATTACTTCTTTAGGTGAAGGAAGAATAAACATCACGTCTCCAGAGCAATGGGATGGGTTGCCTATAACTGGGCACTGGCTTTGCAGCATTCTTTGACATGAAAGAGAATAAGGCACGGCAGCTTCCTACCTGAGCAGCATCCACATGCATTGCAGAGGGTTGTCCAACAGGGTCTGGTGGGAGCGAGACAGGCAGAGGTGGTCAGAGAAGCAGAGAGCAGAGCCCATACTGTGCTACACTGCATCAAAACAAATCTTTGAGTGAGTCGATTCCACCCTGGGGCAGTGGAAGGGAATAGACAACCTCTCCAGATCCCTTCCAGCCCTTCTTCCCATGAAGGACTGACATCAAAATAACTATGAGAGCCAGATGATACAGAAGCCACTGGGCCTTCAGCACTTGTCATTTCTGTGACCACATCACAACATCCCTCTCCCTTCTGTAACAGGGTACTCTTGCCTCTCAGACCTCCGTGTCTCCCAGGGACTCACCACAGCAGTGAAGTCAGGATTGTTAAGGGCAAAGCGCTCCTTGCCCTGCCCTGAAACGAAACAATATTATTAGACCTGAAGGACCCAGGTTTTTGGGCTCATGCACGCAGACCCTGAAGGACCAGGGAGCCAGACTGATCCAAGAATGACTAATCAAGGCCTGGGAAAGCAGTGATTTATTTCTGGACCTGGAAGATTATTTTTGTCCTGTGTCATTGCTTTATCCCTTGGAGGGCACTTTATCAACTGCTGTGCAGCAAAGAGGAGGGAGGAGTTGCAGACAATCAGAAAGGGAACACCTTTATCAGCCTTTGGACTTCCTGCAACTGTAGATGGGCAAGATGGGCCAACAGCATGGAGCTGGGTCCTGCCTCAGCCAGTGGGAAACACCTAGAAACTTGAAATCCTGTGTAAATTGGCTTTTTGATGGTTTGGGAAAGTGGGCAGTAGTGTTGGATAGAGGCTTGTAGCCCATCACACTAAATAACATCTAGGGTCAAGCACAACTATGTGAAGGTCAGATGTGCGTGGCTAGATGTTTGTCCAGCACATGTGAGACCTCAGTTTGTCCATGGAGAAGGCCCACATCCTTCCACTTGGGAGCAGCAGGAAGACCGACACACGGGACTCTCAAGTCCTGTGAGCTCCTGAGACAAAGCTGTTTAGAGAGAGCAGTGATACTGCACAGGGGTTGAGAAACAACCAACAGCAAATACAAACAGCTAAGAGGTGAGCCAACCCCTCTCCCCTTCTCTCCTCCAGAGCAAAAGAGCTGGTACTAACATTCACCCCGTGCAACACAGCTACGAGATGAGACCATGCCCACTGTGGGTAGTCCCCACCCTGCCTGGGCATCCCGGTGGGTATCTCTGCACTCTTTGGCAGAGGATGACAGTTTCACAGCATCCACCTACATTGCAGTATCCCTCCCACTCCCCTGGGGTGAGGGATAGCCCTGAAAGTGGGAAGCCAGGCTAGGAAGCAGGGCATGGAGAAGGAAGAGTGACAGAGGGAAGAGACAAGGGATGGAGGGAACGAGCTGCTTCAAACAGCAGAGCTGCATCTGCAGTAACATGCTCCTGTCTGCAAGCAGTTCCCGTCAAACAGGGAGCCGGAGAGATTTGAAACAACCGTAAACACCTGGATTTACTGATTCAGCTGTGTTGGTTTCTGTGTCTTACAGGAACAAACCTGGGATCTGGTCTAAACATCAGTCCAACACTAGTAACAGCCCTCCAGTCCTGCCCTGTCACCACTTACTTTTAACTATCTTCAGTCTTGAGGTGGGAAAGTCCAAGTTTACCCGATAACTGAGTTTATCAAAGATTCCTTGTTCAAGCAGGAATAAACATGCTGATGACAGCTCTCAGACCCCACTGAGCTGTTACAGCCTCCCCACATCCGTTCTACGCAACCACATACTCACCCAGAGGACCCCAACCACAGCCTCAGGCTGTGCTCTGACTGTCCCACCCCACACTCACAACCACCAAAGAAAGCTTAAACCATTGCCTTCAATTTCTTGAAAAATTGGTCTTCCTCACCCAGATCAGAGGCCATCCTGGCTTGCAACTTCACTTCCTCTTCTCCTCACTCTCCTCCAGGTGCATCAGCTGAATGGGGCTTCCACAGAGGGAGGGAAGAAGGAAGTGATCACAGACAGTACCTACACAACAGCAGCAGAGCTATTTCACCCCTCATACTGCGCATCGCAGTATTAATGATTTCAAAGGAAACGATTTGCAAAGCTAAAAGCTTAATGTAGTAACAGAAATCAATACCATGGCTCAAGAAAATCTCCTGATGCTGGAGACTTTAAAGCATCATTTGGGTAGACAGCACTGGGGCATTCCCTCCGGTAACGGCAGCCCGGCAGACCATTAGAGGGGGCGGAGGCTGCCTTAATTTATTCTCTTTGTCATTCTAATATAGATCTTCCCTTTTCAAATGGTGTTCATACCTTTATACTGCAATCTGGGTTCATAAATAGAACAAGTCCTAAAAGCTAGAATCAATATTTTCCACATCGTCTTCAAGGTGGGAGGAAGAGAGGACACAGCAAAAAGGAGAAGGCCAAATGCCCTGCTGGCATAAACAGCAAGTTCCTTGACACTGCAGTTTTACCATTTGAAACATGAGTCCAAGTATGGACTCAAAGTCACTTAACTAAAAAAAAAAAAGAAAAGAAGAGACAGTCAACCTTGCACCCCCAGAGCAGCTCTCTGCAAATAAAGCCAAGCCTTTTCCAAATGTTAATAACTTATCATGTATCATTACTAATAATACTGGTAACCAGTACTGTTCAGATGCAGAAACTTGAGCAGGGAGGCTGAGCTACCCAAGGTGACAAGCGAGAGAGAAGAGCCAGCTCACCTGCCTGCTGCCCATGCTGCCTTTGGCACAGAAGCATCCCTCCTCCTTTCCCAGTGCTCCGTGCCTTCCAGACACGTGAGAATTGCAAGTAATTTACCTGGAACTATCCACAGACAAAACAGTAATTATAAAGGCTCCTTTTGCCTGCAAAGGCAAGTGCTGTTTTAAGGTACAAAAGCAGTTCTGTGAATCCATGGAAATGCTGATCCCTGGTTTCCGAAGAAAACTTCAAATGCTGTGAGAGTCTGGTCTGTCTCTCTTTAAGAAAGGATTATTTCCAAAGTTTGCTTGTTTGTTTTTGTATACCAGACTCCTGCCCTCTGAGCAGAGGTGGAGTATAGGAAGGCATTTCCCTGCCTTGGCCACAGTGGGCTTGAAAATCTTCCTAAAGGAAGCAAGCTCAATAAACAACAGCAAACAGTCCAACAGGCCTCCTCCTTGGTTCCCAATAAACAAGGAGCAGAAGGAAGTAGATGGAAAAACACACCACCACTACCCCAAAAAAATACTGGAGGGAAGATTTTGAAAAAGCGACTTGTCAGTGTTTCATTTTGCCCCTATACGTCAATGAAATTTGAAAGAATTTGCATGTTGTGGGGAAATTCCAGAATGAAAACTGATCCATGCATGTAAGTCTTATGCAACTTTAAGAGTTAAACAAGAATTAGCTATAGACAGTTTACAGCCACTGGAATGATGCCCAGGTACAGAAGATGATCTCCAAAAGCAGCAGGGACAAGTGACAGGTTAGTGCACAGGGTTATGACATCCCACAGGTCACCCCTGGGTGCTCTGTGGTGTCCCTGTACCCAAGGATCATTCATGTGTCCTTAGAGGAGAGTGTGCAGCAAGCACAGAAACTTGTCTGTAATTTGTTTTTTTTCTAATCTAACTGTTATGGGTTTCTCAATTTGACATTGTCCTAAGGGACAGAGATACTCTCTGCTTCCATTACATACACTTGCCAGATCCGTATAGCTCTATTCCACAAGAAAAAAAACCCCAAGGATTCCAATTGTTTTAAATAAAAAGCCCAAGCAAATGAAAAACAAACCCTCTCCTGCCACCTACTCAACAAGCACATGCAACCCTACCAAAACACACTGCTGCTAATGCTTTGCAGCAACACTTGCTCAACACCAAGCAAAGCACATATAAGTCACTAAGTCAGTTGGTAAAATCAGATTTAACATGTCAAAATATTTCAGTTTCACCCAAACACTCTTAGTTAGTTAGTGCTAAATATTCGTGCCATCTCTTAATCCTTCTGCCAGGCAAGCCAGATTTCCTGCTAGAAAACAAAGCTAAGTGAAGTGTCTAAGATCACAGAGGAATGTTGCCTGAACTGAAATAATAACTAACATCTCATCCCTCAGTCTGTCCTCCTCCAAAAAACGAGGCTCCACTCCTTCCACTTCAGTACATTTCACCTTGGCTTTTATCCACTGCTTATTCCTCTTATTTCCTCTCTCCTAGAATCCAAATAAATCTGCACAGCACTAACTGAGCTCCTACAAAGCAAACGGTGGAAGAAAGGCGTCTTATCCCCTTACTCACCAAACAGCTCAGGCAGCCCGGGACAGCGTCCTGCCATGTGTCCCCTGGGGCCACGCACGGCTCTTGAAGTGACTCCCTGGGGGAGCACCCACCATTTCCGCAGGGTAGCCCAGTTCTGCAGCTCACTCGCCCTCCCTGATACTTTGGAGGGCAGCTGCTCTAGCACTGGGGCTGGAACCTGCAATTCTGGCTTGCTGCACGGTCTCCTGGGTTTGCTCCAGTCCCTCAACCCTTCCACCCCTTCTTTGGAGCTGAGACACACCAGAGAGCATCAGGACACGTGTACAAAGCGATGGCTGAGAGTTTGTCCAGAAAGCTCGATGAGCACAAGTGCTTTTGTTTTTACAAGAGGAATGTCTACAGGGCTGCGTTTAGGAAAAGGGCGAAGAAACATCTGTGTACGCACACCAGCAGCACAGGCACAAGCTGCAGCTGCGAAGCCCCTCGGACTCGGCTGGTGCTGCCTGCTAACTGCTGGCATAAATATAGTAACAGCGTTGCACATATGGCAGGCTGTTTAATTTTAGAAATCAAAACTATCAAGTGATTAAGTTAGTCATCCTTCCTCAATTTGGGACCAATACAACAGTACCAGAGGCAGTGGTCATAACCACTGTGGTTTGCGAGAGAGAAAGAGAGCGCATGTGCGCGCTCCCGCGGTGGCAGGGAACACCAGAAACCCCGTCCCTGCTCTGCCCAGCCTTGTTTTTCAAAGCAGGATCGGACAAAAGGAAAAAAAAACAAAACAAAACAAAGCCACACAACCACAAAACACCTTAAAACAGCCTTCAAATGAAAATCGAGCGCCTGCAGATCTGCACGCGTGTACGCGCACAGCCTGCCACACGCTCTGGATGTGGCATGGCAGAACCGCTGCCCTCAACGCGCACTTTCAAGAAGTGAGAAGAAAATAACGTTGTGCCAATTGGCCTCCGGCTGCTGGAAGTGGGATGTGTTCAAAATCACAGTCAGGGATTTGAATTTCCAAAGGGAAACTATAGCGAAGAGGGAAATGGGAGCTCAGTTCAGCCGGCACAGCTGCCCCAGCGCAAATGTGTCTGGGTCGGGAGTAAGAGCGAGCCCCGCGCTCGGACATTGCACGGATCCTTATCACCGGCTGACCAGGTCCTACTGCGCTCAGCAGCCCGGCCTGTGCCAACGCTCACGCACCCTCCCCTGGACAGGAGAGGTCTTGATGCCCGGCAGGAGCAGCGGCTTCCTTCGCAGAGCCCCACGGCTTATCCTCAGCTGCAGCACCAGTCGCATCAGGGGGATGCAACCCTGCAAAAACCCATCGGTATCTTTCCCTTCCAGTGAAAACCGGTGAAAGAAGAAAGCAAACAAGTCATGGAGGGATTTTCTGTTTCTCTAGACAAACACACTAAGAGCAGTTCAAAAGAGGCTAATTAAATTCCAAAATCCCTGTGCAAATACATTAATAATGATTTTGAAATGAGCAGTTAACCAAGGAAGTTTTCAAGGTGGGAAGTGTTTGATACAGAAGAGCGCGTGAAGAAGAGCCGCTCAGCCTACGTTAGGGAGAATCTCTCTGGCTAGCACACGCGTTCGGGGGAGTGGGAGAAACCAAATGCTCCCGGGCCCAGGAACAGCAGTGTCCCCAGGCTGCCGGGGGACAGAGAAGGCAAGTCATCAAGTCACCATGAAGCCAAACAAACACTACATGGCATAGTCATGAGCCCGAACGATCGCTGCGTAGCCCCATCGAAGAGCTCTTCTTACGTATTTCCAGGATGGAGGAAGAGCAAAAGGTATTTTTTCTCTCCTGCTGTCACTACAGGAAATTTCCAAACACCAGATAAATCTTTTTTCTCTTCCCACACAATCCTAGTCAAATCAAAGGAAAAAAAAAAAAAAATCAGTTGCCTGTAACAGATGCATAACAGTTACTTGTGGGGAAGGGGTTGTCCCATAGTCACAAAAACCTCTTGCTTTATTTTTCCATGTTTCCGCAGCTTGCATCAATAACTGCACCGATGGAAAACGTGTATGAAATGCTACTATTCTAATAGGAACCAGAGTCTGTCCTCTCTTGTACATGAAGCATGAAATGATGAGAAATGGATAATTTCTTATACTTGCTCTTATGGCAGGGGGGAAAAATCTGATGTTGTGACATGGCCTCCACTCCCACAGTTCACGGAACCTCTCAATTTTAAATGCCATTGTTCTCACAAGCAAGAAGGGCAATAGTTACATTCTTCATTTAACGATGGCAAATCATGATCCACAGAAAAGAAGGGATGTGTCCTTGTGAAGTCCTTGGTAGAGCAAGGAATTAAATCCACTGGCTGAGGCCCTGAAAACCAGGCCATCCCATCTTAGTCAAATCTCCAACCACGGTCACAAGATTACCCCTCCTATTCTCTTTCCCTTATTCTCTGCATGTACTGGGTCAAATACAATTAAATTTTTTCAGGCAAAATCTCATGAGATGTTGATTCATATGCTTGTTAAAATCCAGATCCATTATACCTCTCTTTTTGCTTTCATTCACTAATTTTATTGTCCCATAAAATAAAAGATTTTCTGATGAGATATATTCACCATGCCGCCACTACTGCTGAAGGCATACAGCTGCCATCATCTTCCGGAAACATGTTTGTTTGGTTCATAAATCCTTCTTTCAATATTTTGCTAAATACAAAAATTACGCATACAGGATAATAAATTCCAGGATCATTCTTCCTTTGGATTTGACAAACAGAACTGCAGTTATTTCCCCAGCCCTGAAGTACCTCTTTTAAAGAGCAGTCAGCAGTCTGATAACTTTAGATAAACCATTTAATTTCCAGAAGGAGCCTTGTCTGTATACACATACAAGTTACAGTCTGCTGGGTGTTCTCCTGTTCTCCCTGATTGCTCCCTATTGGGAAGCAGAGGTTTTGGGTGAGTGTGTAACTGGCAGTCTCTGCTTTCTGCATCACAAAGTTGTCTCATTCAAAATTTAAGAATCACTTTTATGAGCCGTAAGAAGCTGTATTTGTTACTTACCCCAGCGGATATCCGAGTCTGCTGTTCTGCAGTTTCAACAACTAGGAGAAGAGCCCCAACAATTGTTTTGCCACTGCATGATTTGTAGGAAACTAAGAGAGAAAGTAGGAAATAAAGATAGAATAAAAAATGACCAAGAACTGTGACAAACTAATTTAGGAGGGAAAACAGTGAAAGAGTGGAAAAGCTATGCAGCTTTGACTCATGTTTAAATGCTCCAAGAAAGGAGAATTACTCTGAGGTAAATCCAATTGCTAGAACCATAAGAGAAGGAAGGAAGTTGGCTGCAAAATCCCACTAGACCACCAGGAAAAGCCTCCAAGCAGTTCCATTTGTTACGCCGTGGTGAATCCTGCCTAAGAAAGGGATAGAATTCACATTTAAAAGCAGCTCAGATAAAACAAATCGGAGGTGTGCTTACCATATGTGAGTGTACATAAGTTGCCTTTAATCTGGCTAAAACTTGCACACTGATAGCAGCAAAGACGTAGGCAGAATATGTCAGCAGAAGCTGCTCATCTACCTCTCCGTGATTTCAGACAGAAGCAGCCCTTGCTGATACACAGGTTTCTGTGAGAGCTCCGTGTAACGAAATGCATGAAAGACCTGAGATGTCCAGAGATGGCAGAAGACCTCCAGCATGTCAAGATTTGTCTCCTTATAACCATCTAATTTACTTCCAAGCTTGCCCTAGGGCTGGGGCAGCAGAGCACATGAACGAGTGCTCCCCACAGCACGAAGGAGGACAACAATTCCCACCCAGACCACTTGTCTTCCCTTCTGAAATTTCACATGGGTACATCACAACCTTTTTGCACAACTGCTGCAACATACATGTCCTCCTGATGTGGAGCTGCTGAGCATCTGACCAGGAAAGATGGCCCTGGTAAAGGGCTTGCACCATTTGGGTTTGCACTAGGGCCCTTTGCTGGGCATACAGGTGGCCCCTCACTCTGCCAGCACAGGGTTCAGAGATCCTCCATAGACAGCAGCCCTGGCTGATGAGCACAGCAGCTCACCACCAGTGAAGTGGAGCAGGCAGCAGAATTTCTGAGGGCGTGAATCTGCCATAATGGTAAAGTAATGTTTTGCCCACCTAATGCTTCCTTTTGCCCTAAAGCTCTCTAGAAACAGCCAGTATTAACAAGTGCAGAGTAAGACCCCACAAAACCTCCTGTCTGGAATCTAGGGACTGCTCATCAAGAACATCAGTGCTCTTGGGCAAAAACATTGTTAGATTTTTTTTGTCTGTACTTTTTTATGCATCCTGGGGTGAGGATTTCACCCCACTGTTCTCACTACAACTAACAGTACCGAGCTCGTGAGGGGGAATGGTCACAGACTGAAGACCCTGACTGCAGAGATTTTACAGTCTTTTTCAAATCAATGACTATAGACATGCCAGGCTAATCCTGATTAGTAACAAACACCTTCGCTGTGATTATATTGATAACACTGTGCCACCACATTGAGGTGGACCTCGCTTAATTCCCACAGCTGTGTCTGGTATTTTAGCCACTACTTCATCCTTTTTCTCTCTTGTCTACTCTTCCACACACAGGTACAACTAAGAAAAAGCGAAAAAAGCTAGGAGCTATTATCAGAATTGTAGACTCCAACCACCGCTAGTTCTCCCCCCGAGGACTGCATTCCTGTTGGTTCTCCCTTTTCCCACCTGAGCTCAGAAGTGCTGAGACACCTTGTTAGCGTGAGTCTATCTCATTGTCTGGAATATAACAGGATAAAAAAAAAAATAATCCCAAGGCTAGGTTGCTTGAAGAAAGGTGCTACATAAGCATTTCAGGTACCTGCACTGCACAGGTATTTGAACACCTTATGGGCTGCTCTTAGACAACAAACCCTGGCTAAACGCTTCTAGGTGAGTGGTGAGATGACAGCCAGCCAGGATGACCTAGCAGTGTGGCGAGTATGCAAGTACTCAGACAAACATTGTGGGACAACAATGGAAAGAGCTGGCACATGCAAAGCATCAGTTATTTGGGAACAGAGACACCTCCTTGACTGTGCTAAAGCATGCCATACCTGAATAAGCCCATTTCCAAGGTAGCTTTCATCATGTGCAATACAGCAATGTCAAATGCCAAGGAACGTTTCATACATCTGCAACATACTGTAATGTGAAAGAACACAGAGGTTACTTACACCAGATATCAAGCATAAACAATTATCTGCTTTAACCAGCCGTCCTTTTTGTCAGAAGAGGTACAACGTCAGAGCTCAGACGCTCGAAGGTCAGCCAAGCTGGTCAGTGGGCCACAGCAGGGCACCCTGGCTCCTATTCCCTGCTCAGAACGGTGTTGTCTGATAGTCAACAGCAGGTGAACCCAGGATCAAGATTTTGTTCCTCATTCAACATCGACTCACTACATAACCTTGAA
The DNA here is from genome assembly GCA_008711295.1 of Anarhynchus alexandrinus. NCBI lineage: Eukaryota > Metazoa > Chordata > Aves > Charadriiformes > Charadriidae > Anarhynchus > Anarhynchus alexandrinus. The sequence goes on from VUYV01000222.1 coordinate 738,231, forward strand.
CAAGATGCTACACCACACCTTCTCCACGTGGAAATGGTAGAATTCACCCATTTCCTTGTGCTTGTGTGTATGGTGCAATTGGTGCCCATGAGGTACTTTCAGGTCACCGGCTCAAGGGTACCAGGCGAGAGCAGAGCCTGACTGTTGTAATACATCCTGGGCTTATGCTACACGATGTTAAGAGCCTGGGTCAATGTACGTGAATTTTTTCCAGCGCTCCATGAGTTCTTCTGCATAGCAAAGTTAAAGCAAGCGAGAGAAAGAGAGACGTTCCCATTTGATTGGCTGTGACTAGCTGCAATTAAAAACTATAATTTATTACCCTGGATTACGAGTATAATTTCAATGCAGAGAATTAAGGTTTTCTTCTGAGATGGAAATAAAGATTAATTTTTAATTTCCTTTCTCACTGCACATTTAAGAGCAATGGACTCCATAGAAAACTACAGGTCAAAATAGTTTTATGGAGGAATGACAATGTTCCGTTGCCGAATAATTTAATGCTCTTGCTGCCTTTTTAATATTTGACTGCAGCTCCCTCATGCGAAACAACGGCAGCAGACGCTATACACGTTTGCTGCAGCGCTCAGGTCAATGTGACTTTGAAACAACAAAGTTTCACTGCTCGGGACTTGGGCAGGTCTTGGAGCTCCCTGACGCAGGGAACTGCCTTCCACGAGGAGGACACAGGCAGCCTTTCCCGCGGGGCAGGCAGCTGGGCTGGGGATGGGAAGAGCAAAAATGAAATGAAATGAAAGCCTGGGGGAAGCAGAGAGCACCAGAATGGACCAGTACCTGGGGAGGGGATAGGTGCACAGGACATGCACCTACCTCAGATGTGGACGGGTATGTTCAGATAGAGCAGGAGAAGCATTTCCATCCGGGAAACGCTGCCGCGGGACAGCGGAACTCGGTGGTTTTGCCCGCAGGCAGAATGTGCTATTCCAGTTCCCACAGCACATCAGCAGAACACAGGGAAAAAGTGTGAAGCACGAGGTCCTGAGTTCTCTTGGTCCCTGGCACCACGACCAGGTCACCACCTGCCAAAATTGCTCCCAGCCCCTGGAGAAAACAGCCTGGGAAAAGCAGGGAAATCCACACCGTTGCACAGCACTTCCGAGTGATCTTTCCAGGAGAATCCAACGCAGCACGAGAAAGGAAAGGAGATCTGCGTGTATCCATTCCTCCCATAAAGAGCATCTCTCAGGACAGGCTCTTCTGTTGCTGTTCACAGAAGGAGGACACCATCACATGCCTTAGGCCCAATACTTGACCCTGGGCAACTGGCAGTGAACGGAAACGTCACTGAAATTCTGAAACACTTTAAATCATTGCTCTGGTAGTAGCAATTAACAAAAAAACACCTGCCATACTAATGACTCAGATCCCAGTTAATTGAATAACCCTGTGCTGACAGAACTGTGTCCTAGATGGCCTAATAATAGGCCTTTCCATTGCAGGGTTTTTAAAATTTATTGGCATCTTATAACTGGTGTCCTGGGTTATAAATGGGATTAGATGCCTAAGTGATGCAACTGCTGCTCTCATGAGGGTTAAGCTGAGCACTGTGCGGGGTCACAGGGAGGAACATCCCCTGGGGACAGTACTTTCAACAGGGACCAAACCCTTTGAGTGCTGAAGATCCCTAGCTCTCTTGATGGCTTTTAGTTGAAATCTGTTTGAGGAGGGAAAAGAAGATTTTTCTGTTAAATCCCTTCACCTATGGATCTCAGAGGAGGTTCAGACAGAATAACGAAGCCAGTTCTCAATGTTTCAGTGGTCCCTCTCCCTCCAGGGCTCCTAGGAGGCATCTAAAGTACATCCATTTTCAGTGTAGAACATCAGCAAAATTAGGCAGCCAGTTTAGGACAAGTCAACACCAGCCTGCTACTGGAATCCTGGCGCATAAACTGACCCTGTGTGAAATGGCAGTTTCATGAGGGATCTCCTTGGAAGCAGTGCACGGCTCTTTTTGCTCCTTACGCTGTACACTCAGGTCTACCAAGCCCAGGCCTCAGGAGGCTGCGAGGGGCTAGTCCTGAGTCAGGAGCCAGGGATGCACACCACTGTGTGACTAAGTTTAACCCCATTATTTTAATTCTGAAGAACAAAACCACCAGAAAGTCCCTCCCACAAAAGTCAAACGATGCCACTTTCTTTCTGCAGTCCCTCCCTTCCAATATTGACATATTTTCTCATCCCCTCCGAGGCTAACTGGATCAGCTTCCCGTTAGGCTGAGCACTGAGCTGCAGACTAATACCACGAGTTACAGAATGGAGCTTTTATGGCCATAAGGGACCTCAGGTCACTCATGGTGGGTAGCACGCAGCAAGGACGTGCTCCATCCCAGGCCAGGAGAACAAGACAAGCATTTTTCAGGTTGCCACCGTCCAACTTGAGGAATCATCCCCTTGCCAAGGAATTGAGTCTTTTCTGGGATGCGAGGGTTTATTAGATGTATTTCCTTCCCTAGCTGGCTAGGAGAAGGCAAAAGCTTGATTGCTTCTTGCCAGACTGGGAGATGCCAGGAATCATACAAACAAAACGTATTCATGCATATTACAATGCATCTGAAACCCACACGTCTCTACACAAACCGTATCTCAGCCTTTTCATGTTGAGTCTCAAAACAGAAAATATAGCACCCACAAACACAGCTTCCCATAACCCTCGCTGCCCAGACAGCATGACCGCTTTGAGTCTGCTTCTCCTGCTGAAGCAGGGACAGCTCTAGCCGTTTGATGTATATCTGCCCATACCACCTCAGGCAAAGCCTTCTCAGAGCTCACAGGAAAAAGCAAGATGAGTAGTTGTTTGGGAGCCCTCTACAGAAAGCAGAGAAGCTGAAAAAATTAGGGCAACTGAATGGGGAGCGCTTCTTCCTTCTAGTCAGGACTGGTCCCCAAAGCAAATCTCTTTTTCTGCATGAGATTTTAGAAAGAAACTCTAGCCAACTGCAGTTACAAGAGCTGCTCCAGCACTTCTTGCAGCAGGGGTGTTAAGTAACACCCAGGCTGATTTCTACCTCGGGCATTTATCACGTCCTGACACCTTACAAAATTCTCTGCAGATTTCCAGTTGCCTACGTTATTTTCCTGCGCTGTCTGTCCTAAACAATTGTGCCCAGACATTGTTCGCTTTAATCAATCACGTTTCTATTCCCTTGTGGCTGCCTTTCAGCAGTGACTGAAGCACTCGCTAACTACTACAAGTTTTCTTCTGATGGCTGAAGACTCACAAATCCTGTGAAGGGGATACACACCAGTCTGGATGCGACTGGACTTTGGGAGGACGCAGCATTGTTCAGCCCAAATCACCCAGAATTTTGGTCAGTTTTTCAGAAGTACCTCAATGGGCATAAGTTGGAACATAGGAAGTTCCGTTCCAACACACGGAAAAACTTCTTTACAGTTAGGGTGACAGAGCACTGGAACANCGGTCAGTTTTTCAGAAGTACTTCCACCTCTGCTGCTGGCGTGCTTGTGGCCACCTTTGCCAAATACCCCAGATCTTTGGACCACTTGGAAAGTCTGGACTCCAGCTTTGGAGCTCCAGGGAAGCAAAGGAGACACAGAACCACCAGCTGCTATGGAGCGTCCTTCTCACAGGCGTTCAACATCAGTCCTGTCTCTAGTAGCCCACCCCTGGTATAACCATTGCCTGAGTGCAAAGAGTGGTATGTNCAACTCTGAAAATTCTGTGATTCTGTGATTCTGCTGCTGGCATGCTTGTGGCCACCTTTGCCAAATACCCCAGATCTTTGGACCACTTGGAAAGTCTGGACTCCAGCTTTGGAGCTCCAGGGAAGCAAAGGAGACAGAACCACCAGCTGCTATGGTGCGTCCTTCTCACAGGCGTTCAACACCAGTCCTCTCTCTAGTAGCCCACCCCTGGTATAACCATTGCCTGAGTGCAAAGAGTGGTATGTGTCTCCGGAAATGGAGTTTAGATGTTTGTCTTATCTGAACAAGTTCAGTGACTGAACACGCTGCACAAAAGAGCGTGAGCAACCCTGACAAAGCAACTGCCGCCTCCTTATCACGGTCTCCAAAAGGACTGAAAAGAATCAAGCGTCAGAGACTTATCTCTTGAGAGATGCTCAGCGCCCATGCCTGGCTTACCGATCAGCTCTAACTCCCTTTTCACTAGAGTTTTTCTGCCTTGTTTTTGGCCACACAGTACAGCCTTGCCACTTCCTGAGGGTGGAGGAGTGGCGAGGGGAAGGGGGGTGTGGAGGATGGGCCCTCTTTGCCCATGCTATTGTCTTGTATTTCTGGACAATGGGATGTTTTTACCCCTGACAATTTTACCGTTGTGGTAACTGTAACAAGTGGCTATCCTGGTATCACAGTAAGGTTCTGAAGTTTTGGGTGATGACAATGAAACAGAGGGCTATGGACAGGTTTCCTTGAAGCCACGTAAACCTGGGCTCCCTTTGTATGGCCTCCCCATCCACTCAAAGCTCAGTTTGGGGTCCTGCTGCCAGTGTGCCAGCTGCAGCAGTGAGAAGTGCTCACCCTGAGATGGGAGAGGGCTCTTGGTTGTGGCCTACTGCCACTTCCAGAAAATACAGACTTGGCACATGTCCCATGCATTGCAATGATTGTTCCAGTCCCTGTTGGGCTGGTGCAGCTTTAAGACTTGTGGGAATGAGTATTCAAGAGAAGGGATGTTGCAACTGGCTCCTCCACTTCTTCCAATTGCACTAGGCTGTGTGTCCTATGCCTGCCACAACACTCCTAAGCAAGGTAACCTACCACATCACAGAAACATTGCCTTTCACGACAGTTTTCTCAATAACCCTCCAAAATACTGCTTCTGCTATGAAACATGCCAGATCCTTGGAGCCCCTTCCCCGCCTGCTCTGTCAGCTGGCATGGGATTTCCAACAGCACCAAGCCCTGCTCTAACAGCTCCCAACAAAGTCAGTGGAAAAACACCTTGCAGGAGCAGAAATCCTGAATCCTGGCCAATCCTGAATGCTATCGGGAATCCTTCGCTAACGGACAGAAAGAACAAACACAGAGATACTTGACTCTGGGCCATAAGAGATCAGGCCAGAGGCACCAGTGAGTAGGAAGGATGACAGCAATAGCTTAGACGGGACAAGGCGTGCAAAGCAAATCACACTTTACTCCAAGAATAGCCTCTGGAAACTAGTACGAGCCTTTTAGGTTATGGTGTTACTCAGCAAGAAGAGAGGCATCACAAATGTCTCTCCTAGATAGCGAGACACACCTGCCAACTGGCATTTCTACAGTTTTGGTGTCTGGAAATAATGACTTAACTCTCTAAGTCGGAACCTATCTGCCAGAAACAAGTTGGGGTTGGTCCCACAGCAGCCCCATTTGGGATGCAGTTACGATGGCTATGATCTTCAGCTGATCTCCTGAGGTTCCCCATGTTCAAGATGGTAGAAATTCAAAGGCACATAACATCAGCTCCAGCAAAGGAAGATTCTGATTCTCACTCACACTCAAATCCTCAACCAAAGTATCCTAAAACAGGTCAGAACAGCCTCTGTCTCCACTTACAAGGGTTTTTGATCACCTTTCACTGTCTCACCCAAAGTTCTTGAATCTAGACTAGCAAATATATTGATTTATACAGACCTATAAACTAATATACATGCTTTTGAGACCACTTTTTGAATTTTGATATTACTTAAATAACAATAACTTTTTTCTTATCATCTCTGGCACTTCGAATGCAGAAAAAGTGTAAAATTAGCATCGTGCTTTATTCTCAAGAAAACCAGCACCTCTCCCCTCAAAAGCTCAGGGTCTAAGGCCAGACACATCATGAGAAGGATGTTAAAAACACCGTAGAGAGAGTTCTAGCAATACTACCTCTTCATTGCATGGCTATTCTTATTTGCCATTTGCCCACTTAAGCGCGGGGGGAAGAGAGCAGCGTTTAAGGACTGTGCAGAGCCAGAAGACCTGCAGCCCAGCCCAGCCCTGCTCCTCGCTGCCTGCACACAGCCCTGAGCAGGTCACCTTACCCCTTGTGCTTCCCCTCCCTCTGCCCAACCGTCTGCCCTGGCTACGACTGTCCCAGGCTATTTGTAGCGAGGCGTATTTCCCCGAGGCATATTCTGTGCCTTGTTCAGTGAAGCCCTGCTATAATCGAAGGTCTCTAGGCACTTCTGTAACACATATATTCAGTAATAATATGAAATGGATACTAACTGGTTGTGCAAATATCTCCCCGTTCATTTCCATATTTAAAAATTTCTCCTCCAGAAAACAGAAATAATCAACGCAAATGTCGGTTTGTAAGCATGCAAGGCTGAATTAACAACAGATGATGTTTACGGAGAGGTCTTGCTGGTGGAGCTTTGCACAGTTAAAGTTCTTTTATCAGCCGTTTCCCAAACAGCCCCCCTCTCGTGCTGTGATCAGCTTAACAGATACAAACAGGGGTTGGTGGGGAGGTTTCAGCTGCCAGATAACAACTAATACTTGAACCCCTTTTTGTGTGCTGCAGAGTTTGGAGGTTTGGCACACTGGTCATCACAAGCTCCACTTCGGTCATGGCTTCACCTCAATCCATGCAAGGTCAGAATGGAGCTCCACAACAGTTGCTCAAACCCCTCTGGCAACAGTACCAGAACCTGAGCTACAATAAAAGCTTCTCAACTATTTTTCATTAGGCTTTTTCTGCGGGAGGATATGAACAAGGACCCACTAGGCGAGACAGTGCTCCTCTCCATTGTTGCCCAGTAGGGCTGCTAGCTTAAATCACAGTCTGCCATTTCTCAAGCTTGCCTGAAACAGGGTGACTTGGAAAAGGCCCCAGACCCTCACCCACAGGATCTATGCCATAGGACATGCTTCAACAAAACAAAAATGACTGTACAGCAGCCTTTGCTGCAGAGAAAAGGAAATACTTACATGTCCCTGAAGTACCATTTTGAGACTGGGGGTAACTGAGAACTACCAAAAAAAGAAAAATTCAGCAGAGGTTGTAGGTGGTCCTGGCTGGCCACTGCCCATGGGGCACCCATGTTCCTTGGCAATCCACGTGAGAAGAAACTTTATCACAGCTCAGGCCTACTGGACAGAACTCTGAGAAAAGGACATTTTGGTTTTAAATGTTTTCCTCTTACAGGCATTGAATGAAGAGAGAAAAAAAAATAACAAAAACCCAAGTTCTGATGAGAAAGATAAATTCTCAAAAACAGCGACAGACGCCCAGAGCAGATACCGGAGGAAAAACGCCACCAAGATCCGATTAGCCCAGTGAATCAGCGCTGCGGACAGTATCTCTAAACCAAACAACTCTTCCCTTTTACCCTCCCACACTCTTCTTCCCATCATTGCAAAGTTCTCCCAGCCCACAGCCCCTCTGCCCATTGCTCGCACACACGAACCCTGACCAGGCGGCTTGATGCTGTCAACGTTGGCTCACGCAATGTCCGCCATTGATGCTGATGAAGTCAGCTCTGGTGGAGGCACGAGGCTGCCAGCTTAGTGAGCTCCACACAGCCAGAAGCACGCAGGCAGATTAGCTCAGGAAAACTTATATGCGATTCGGTCACAGCTGGGCAGAGGTACCTCAAGTGCCTTCCATCAGTCAAAGTAAGAGAGGAGAGCAGCACGGGACGGACTGCCTCCGCTCTCAGCCAGCGTCCCTGGGAAAGGGAAAACTACAAGTGCTGCGAAGGGCATTGAGGGGACCCTGCTCTTCCACAGCACCGAGCTGCTCCTTTTCTTATAGGCAATGAATAACAGCCACAGTGAGGGTCACAGTAGTGACTGGAACAGCAGCCATGAGAGGAAAAATTATCTCCAGAATAACCTATTGTGGTCGAAGAGGGTAGAGGCAGGAAGAGGAGTGGCAGGAGGATCCTGTCCTGAGCTGACAGAGGAATTCAGTCAGGTTTTAGCTATTTACAATCCCCCTGCTAATTAACTAGCAGACCTTTCGGTGACTCTTCCCAGCAGTGAGACTATTACCATACAACTGACCGTAAGCAGCGTCGTACCCCTCCCATGCCCACCAGATCGAGTCATAGTTCCCAGACCAAACTGGTACCATTTTGGTCTCCCCAAACTCAAGAGGCAAACCCAGGAGACCAATCCCAGAGCAGATGAATACTTCGGCCTTGCCAAACCACTGGCAGCAGCTTTCCCGTGTAAGCACAAAGCCAGGCTCTACTGGGCAAGCTGCGAGGGGGCCACGCGAGCCCCTCCGGCCGCAGAGCGAGCCGAGTGCCACGACGCACAGCGGCTCTCCCAGGCCTCTCTTTCTTCTCTGTTCTGCGGCCAGTATCAGCAACATCTCTATGGAAATAAGCTTTAATAGTTGCTCTGGATCCAGCAGGAGGAGCTGGCTAAACACACATTTTTGTCTTAATGTAGGGCCTAAATAAACAGTCAAATAAGAACTTGATTTTAAAAAAATCCTGTAGTTTAGAGGATTCCCTCAGTTCTCTGTATTCCGTTTTATTCCCATGGCAACTGATATAAGTCTGATCTGCAGCCCAAGTATTTTCTCCTGCCTACTTTTCCAGTATAACTGGAAACGCATACACATAAATATACATACAAATTTGATGTTGGCTTGTACATTTTTTTTGGCCAACACTGCAACACCTTTATCCTAAGTAATTGGTGAAAAATTACTGCATTCTGTAAATACACACATCAACCCCACTGATATGGAGGCAGAACAGCTACACAGCTGAGGGATCCAGAGCTACCCGAGGCTCCCCATGGTACAGCCGATGCCTGCAATGCAGGGGCTTGGTTAACTCTCAGCTTCCAGCCACGGCAGAGCCCATTCACGCAGACATCGGCGCACAGACTAGCCCGTTGGTTGCCCACGCTGACTCAGCAGTAGCCCAGCTACTTCTACACACTGACTGCAAAGCCAGCAGAGTTCAGCCAAATGTCACCGGCACCAGCTTTCCTAATGTTCGTCCTCCTTTAAGGCCTTGCCGCTACAGCCATACCCTTTGGTGGGAACATCAGTTTTTATCCATAAACTGGGTTCTGGTCCTCTGGCTAACGAAGGGCAGGTTCAACTACAATTCACTTACCAGTTATGAGCTGGAAGCAAATGGAAAGACCCTCACTTTAATTATTTGGTTTAAATAGCCACGTATAAAACCATCATTTTGGTTTTTGGGTCTTCACTTAAAATTTTGTCTTCTGCTAGCAAAACTGCCACGCTGAGCCCTCTTGATATCCTACCTTATGGTAGCAAGAGCCTTGCAGGACCAGCTTTTTATTTTACACCCCTTCCAATGTATTTAGCAGGGTTTGGATAACTTTTCAAAGGGCCCATAGCCCTCTCACTGACACATACATTTCCTGAGACTCTTTAAAAACTTTGTAAAATATTTTGCACCTCAGCACCTCCAGCCCTTATGCGAGCTCCACATCCGTTAAATAACAACAAACCAGCTTGCTCCTGAGTTGTGAGCATGCTCTTTCAGAGGCTAGGAGGCAAGCAGCAAGGACTCTGCAAAATTGTCAGATACGTGCACCTGCTTATGAGTGGATATTTTGTCCCATATTTTCATAGTAGGAAAAGAAACCTGAGGTTTTACCTGACAGCTTCTTACAATCCAGCCAGTGTAAGGTATAATACAGTCTTTTTTTCCCTTGCTTCTCAGATCTCAGGAGCGTGTGCCAAAAGACTGTCAACTTGTTAAAAGTACATTAATGCAAATTCCAGAGCTTTCAGTTATGTTTATGCTAATAGAAAGCCTCCCGCTCTGTGACAGGCCCAAGTGAAGAGTCAGTAACAGGAAAATTAATTCCAGCTGTTGAAATTGATTTAAAACTAGCTTATTCATAATAATAATAATAAGAAAAAAAAAAAGAATTCCTGAAATAAAAATAAAAAAGGGAAATACAGAAAGCACAAAATCATGTTTACTGCATGAAAGCAGAAAGGGTTCTCCTGTTGGGAAGAAATCTTCCAAATTTAATCAAGCCTGGTTAGAAGAAAGCTCTAGCTTGTTATCGGGTTGTAAGTGTAGATTAACATGAAAAGAATTAGCTATGTGCACAGCCTGAATTTGCAAAGGAAACACAAGGGTTTTGTGTGTATTTTGTTTTATATTCCTTATGTCTAATCCACAGGCAAGGAGACCAAATCCAGGCTGCAATGGGACAGGTAGTATTTTAGATGATAATGGTTGCGTACTGAGCATACCAGAGCTGCTGGGTGGGAAGATTAGCTACCCATGACCGCTGCATTTATTCACTGCCTTTACATACGTTTTTGCTGACTTGAGTTCTGAGCGATTTCCATGTTTAGACAACCCCAGTCTTGGGATCATATACCCCAACTTTGCTGGGGTTTCAGAGTTCAAATCAAGACCTAGTTGTGAAATTGCTGGCTGGCCTGCTGTTTCTAAAATGATCTCAAATGTTCATATCCTTGATCTAAATATCCATTTTTTTTTTTTTTTTTAATTTCCCAACAGTGATCCTCCTAAGGTCCTTGACTATGTAAATGTGCAGCCCCAAGAGTTGAAGGAACATAACACCTTTCAAAATTCAGTTTTGAAATGGAAGGGGAGGCAGCCTTTAAAAATTTGTTCAGAAATAGACATTCAAGAATTCAACACCTACAGCTGGAGCCAGATTTGAAAATACATGGTGTTCTCATTTAGCCAAAGGAGCTGAGTTTCCAAAGCACACAACATCCACTGGCCTCTGCTGTAACACCCCCCGACTACAGGATCTGTCTCTTTCCTAATGAGCACTTCTGAAATACCTGAGGTCTTATTTAGGGTCCTGCACAGATGTCAAGGCCTATTTTTTGCCACAGTCGCATCATTTGATTAGGACCATATTCCTTTCTGCTTTTGAAGGGACCGATCCAGAGTTCACTGTAATTTATACAAATCTCTGCATTGACAGCAGCAGAATTCACATCCCGCTTTTGGGGACAGTCTTGCATTTCGTTACTGAAAAGCCCTAATAGCCTTCCACAGACTGTGTTCACTGCCTTCATCTCTTAGTTCCATATCACTAAGGCTTCTCACCTTGTATATATTTGCATTGCCTCCGTTTACAACGCCATACATTTTTCACAGGGGTGGACGAAGGGGCAAAGATGGAGAGATGCCATGACTTAAGTGGATCTTAACCAACTTATGACACTGAGGAATTCATGAGCGTGGGTGGATGTGAGGATAAAGCGTTGGACCAATTTCAGCAAGAACCTTGAGAGAAGCCAAGTCAAACCCATGGTTACGCAGGAAGCTAATAAATGACGCCGGCTCTAACCCTGAAAGAAAAGAAGCGTGCTGGTGAGTTTGCAGGAGGTTGCTTCCTTTCGAGGAGGAAAAGGGGGAAGGAAGTTTCTCTAGAAGTCCCACTAGAATTTCAGAAATTTGCCCCTTTATTGTCAACTACACAGAATCAAGATAAAACTTACAGCGTGCCACAGGTCGGTCAAACAATGAAATGGGCAGACTGACTGCCGAAATGGAGACGCTGTCGGTTCGGAGACTGACAGTACCCCTGACTCACGCCATCAGAGGAAGGAAAGAACAACAATAAAGCAAGCAGGGGCTATTTCTCAGAGGGCACCCCATGACTTCTGCTAGCACATGCCAGGAAAGAAGGACACTGCGCATTTTAAACCGAGGAATGTGCAGCTAGAATCATCATTTGAACTTAAAAGGGCCATTCACAGCTTTATCTACCAACTATAGTCAATTCATGGGGGGAAACGAAGCATTGCAAATTAAATGAAAACCTGATTAGTAAAGGAGGCGGAGGGGATATCAGCCTTGGCAGGACTGATACTTCTTTCCTGAAAAATGAGGTTTTATGGGTGGAAGAAGGAAGAATTTTCTCTAAGGGCTGGTGTTTCCCACTACAGCACTCACTCCGTCCTTGCTCACCCCATTTTGGGCTTGTTCACCAGGCTCAGGCCATTTTCAAGCAGACTGCCAGGCTCCTGCTTCTGCTCTAATGCGAGTCAGGCTTCTACCTGCCTTTAGCTCCCTTGGCCCAAAATCAGCAACGCAAGCCCAGGAATTCAAATACTGCCAGTTTGGGGAGGGGGGTGGTGGTGTTTGTTTTTAATAACAATCAGCTTTGGGTTATTTTTCTCTGCTTTCTGGATCATGAGTCTTTCAGGCATAACCAAGTCACACTTTCAAATTACATGGGGGGGATGTGGGGGGGGTGGAGTTGACAGAAACATAAGGACTAGAAACATGCCTTTGAAATGAAGCTAAAATTCTCAAGCAGTTATTTAATTCCTGAAGACTGGGCACTAAACAACGAAAAAAATATCACTATCCTCACTAGAAAACGCTGGTGCTACAAATCCCCTCCTCCTACATATTTCTTGTTCACATAAAGGAAGTTTGACTTGAGAGCCGAGTAAAGACAATCAGGATTTAGCCCTTCGACTTAAAGAAACTGTTACTATCCCAAATCCATAATAGAGAACAAAATCATGAGTCTATTTTCCCCAAGCAAATGGGGTTTGCTTGCAGCAGGCAGGAATGACATGCAGTAAAAAGTCAGGAAAAAGTCAGGACCAAAGCCCAGGAGGAATATGCACACAGGGCAAGGTTAGATGGACTCCTCTGCGCTGCTTTTGCAGGGGTTTTGAGCCCACCACTCTAGTCAGAATGGTGGCGAAACACAGGGATTTGAGAAGGAGGGGTGGGGAAGTAACCATCACCTCAGTAGCTTCGGGGTTGGACTAGTCTGAAGTGATTGCTGCGCCTGCAGGGAAGACCAGAATATGCGAGATCCCACACGCACAGGGTCGAGGTCAAATTCTCCATGTGCTGCCCTGTTCCACATCCCTCTGCAGAAGGCTGGGCTGGCCAGACAAGCCAGAACATTTCAACCAACCTTAACGTTGTCCACAGCTAATCAGATGTTTCCTAAAACACTATTTTAGCTGTGCAGCACACATACACCTCCTGCTGGATCAGGCCTTTATTTCAAAAAGCTGTAGCTATGGAAGAAAGGAGCTGAACTCTTTTACAAGGCATTAAGTTTCATTTGCAATTACTTTAGATTTTATTGCACTACTGAATATAACAGGTTCATTAACTGGGCCAGCAACATTGCATCCATATGCCTTTTTAATAGAGCTTTTCTGTTATTGTTTCCTTATTGGTCTTTTCCCTTTGCAACATGCAACTGGATTTTACTGGCGTCCAGCTTTTGCAATAGGTCCCAGGAGGCTCCTCCAAGAACCTTATTTGTTAATTTGATGGCTGAACTGATGGTACGAGGAATGAAAAATACTTTATGAAATGCCTGAGATGCTACTTCACAGCAGTGGCAACAACCCAGCAAATGTCCCCCAGCGTACGCCCGCCAGGCGAAGCAGTACCCTGTCCCGTTCATCCCTGGAAGGAAGATACCCCTGGCTAACACACCTGCTTTTCTCTGCACCTCACCATGACTGCAGTTGGATGGACGGAGCAGAGCCATAACAAATCACCCCGTGAGTCACAGTGGAGACCCCTGTGTTGCGCATGGATGGAGCCGCAGCAGACAGCGCCACAGGGACAGAAGACAGAGCTCCTGCAAACATAAGCTTCAGAGCACCTGCAAGATTTAAGTGTTGCTGAAAGACAGTCAACAAGTGAAAGAATTGGGCTGTAAATTTGACAAGCCACGGAGTTCCCATAGAGATAGAGAACATAATTTTTTCAAGGACAAAGCCTCAAAAAAATCTGGTTCAGTCCAACAGTTTCCATCAGGAATGTGATGACCAGGTTTCAAAAGAACTGAGCGCCCACCAGCATCCACTTTGTGAAGTGCTTTCAAGAGCTTGAGCTCCTTTGAAAACCTGGTTCCCCAAGCAAGATACCAGCAGCTGATGGTTAAACGTGAAGGGCATACACTGTTCTCTTGCTCTTGCCTTGTTAAATAATGCATTTCTTTCTACAGTGGATAAGCACTGAAAAGCCTCATGGAAGAAATACATCTAAAGGAGGGATTGGAATAGAGAGATAAGGCGATGGTGGAGAAGGGAGTTCCACTTGCAGAATTCTATGTCAAGAATTTTTTAAATGAAAAATACCCCCCACCCAAGATACCAAATTATCACAAGCAAACCATTGCGCATAAAAAAGGGCTGATTCTGACAGATATTTCTGACTTGGGGGAAAGTGGGGAAAAGATTTCGGGTTTTTGTTTGCCACGACTCTTCATTTCAATGTTCTGTTTAACTTACACTTGGACAAGACTTGAAAATGAAAATAGTAAATATTGAAATTAGATGTTTCAGTTCTTCAGATCATATGTCATCTGGGGCTTTAGGTTTTGGGGTGGGAAGGGCTATTTTGTTTTAAGGTTTTTAAGAAGAGATATTTCTATCCTGATTTAGAAGATTACTTGATTTTGGCTATTTTTCTTGTCCTAAGAAATTCTCCTGAGATGGGAAATCATGGTGAGCTCTGTTCTAGACCCAAGTACAAGGCACACAATATCAAAAGGCATCACCACCCGAGAGTACTTCCTTTTGCTGAAATAGAATCCCAAAACATTTGCTTTGCCAAGAATAAGAGAAAGAATAGAAACAGGATGCTCTTGCTGGGGTTACAAGCCACCATTAACAAAAGCAACCTCCCCATCTCCCAAAAGAGAGCATCTCATGCAGGCTTATTGACTCAGGACTGCTCGAGTAGAGCGAGACACACAATCTTGATAAACCACAGCACAGATGAGAAACCTTTACTTCTCTCCTCAGCACTTTCTCCCCTCTTACCTCCTCAAATTTTCCTTTGCATTATGTCACAGATAACAGCGAAACACAGAAGAGGTTTGATCCAAGGAAGCCCTGCTCTCATATATCCATTTAACCCTCCCCAAAAAACCCCTTCATCTAACTTCTCACCTCTCCCCCTTCTTCTCAAAGCCCAGTAAGCCCTGTCAGCAACTTTGCCACCGGTGTTTACTCATACCCTGGACGCTGGAAGCGGTGCAGGTATCTCCACAAGCAATCCGGTACCAAATCTGAACCCTTCAGTGCTTTCTGGAACACCCAGAGCTATCTTCAGAATCCCAAACAAATACATTAATTGCTTTCAATTTATCAGCCTCAAATCATTCTGTCTAATTACCATTCATCTAGAGTTTGTGTTTTTAATGGTTTATGGGTATTGTTGGTAATCTTTTAATTTCTCATTAAAAACAATATCTTGTACGCACTATGTGTGAAAAGCCCTAATCCGATAAATCAAGCAAGAGTAACACAGTTAAAAGGAAATCAGTGGAACAATATTTGGGTTTATATATTTCTGCCAGTCAATTTGTAATTAAAAGTTGCTACTTTAAAAAACACAGTTGTTGCTGTGAAAGCCATTATCAGTCGGCATTTTCATATGAATACTGCTTTAATTAATTAGCAAAAGTAAATACATTATATATCAAAAACCGCTTTCCCACTGAACCCATGCGTTCCAGAACAAAAGGCTTAATAAACCACACAAAAGAGGGACAAATTAGCTGATCCCACCCTCCCTTTTCAGGTTTTGAGTCTTTTAAAGTTCTCCAAGGTTTTTTCCCCCCACACTTGCTTTTTTTTTTTTTTAATACATTGTTTGTTTTTCTTTAGAAGTGCTTATGGGGGAGAAGATGCTACACAAACACAAAACATGCCATTCAAATTAAATGATTTGGAAATCAGTTTTGCTGGTTCTTAGAAAACAAGAGTGTTTATGATTATTAAAAACCAAATGTAATTACGATCACATACAACACAGTCCCTTTGGAACAAATTATTTGCTGAACATTAAGGGGTTAGAGTTTGATTCACAAAAGGAAATGATGTGTCTGAAAAATTCTTTTGTCTAAGGGCTTTCCAGAGACTGGAGACAGCAGGAGAAAATTCTGGTTTCATCAATAAGCTGGAGAGAAAGTGTGGATGAACAGTGTCATTTCAGACCAAGGCCTATGATAAGAACACCTTAAAACATCAATAGCATCTCTTATCTCATGTGCCCTTAACAAGTAAGAAGGGTCTCGCCGCCTCACTAGCAAACAAATCACTCACCTCATCTTCACCTTCTCATGCCAAGTTGCTGAAGGGCTGCAAGCAGGGTCCATCCACGGGTAAGGAGCAGAGAGAGGAGCGAGCGCCGTAGCTGAGTGATGACTGTGGCCAGAGCTGGGCTCCCACAAGGCAGCATGCTGGTGAAAGGCAACCTGATGGTGGGACCACACACAGAGATGTAGAACATGACCTAAACAAAGAAAACCAACTGAATAAGGCTCTGTCTGTTGGGTGAGGCAGAGTAATTCCCCCAATTTCATTAGACTTACCCAGACAGCTGGAATTCACTGCATAGCGATGAACAGCAACCTCAGTAGGCTGAGCCTCACCACCTTTTCAACAGCACAAACACATAATGGTCAACAGATGAGGCCAAGAACACCAGAGTGTGAATACCAGACAAAGTAGAAGAGGAGGACAGTAGAAAAATGTGATTGCCAAAGGGACAACTTAGAGTTTGCGTATCCATTCCATGACAGTACTGAAAGTTTTCCAGCAAAGGATACTTCCAAAAATAAAGATCAACACTAGGAAGATGATGATGTTGGGCTGGCTAATTATATGTCTCTCAACAACCCATGCAGGCATCCAAAACTTCACTAACGTAGGAAACCCAAGGATGCACTCTGACAAAGAGAGTTTGCAGTCACCAACTCCAACCTTCTCCCAGCAAATTTCCTTTCTCACCAGATATTTCATCTCTCCCGCTCCGTCCTGACTCCTAGCCTTCTTCCCACTTACACCAGATACTCAGCACGCTTCCTCCCAGAGTAGATGGCAAGCAAGCTTCCTTCTTGAATGAATTACTGAATCCTCCTCCTCTATTCTTGGATGCATACAAAGATCTAACCATCATTCCCAGTCCCATATGTTCTGCCTTTTCTTATGCTTTTTCTTCCCTTGTGCTCCTGTGCTGCAATGTCTTTGGAGAAGGGACAGAGTTTTTTTGCTCTGACTCATAACTCTGCAGTGCCACGCACACCAACAGGGCTCTAATTAATCACAATTCAAGATGACTTAAGAACCCAGATGATTTTGAGGGTTGTCCCCCTGGCTTGCTCAGTTCCTTCACACCATCACATTGCAACAGCAAATTTCTTCAGACTTTTCAGACAGGAAATGTTCATCTCTCACCTCGTCTTTCATCCAAGGGCTTCCATGAAACCCATTTGATACCCTGTGTCCCAGCCTTGATCCCTCACACACCAATTCTGTCTAAGCCATAATTTGAGGAGAGACACATCTGCTTCTTTGGAGCACAACCTGGACATCAGAACACTGCAACCTTTCTGGGGAGACAAAATTCATGCTGCTAATCAGTTCTTGGCTTCTTGCATGGCCTGAGACCAGCCCTGCTATAATCTCTCTGGGGTAGGATGATTGCATTTGGGCGATTACTCTCCCAGCCATGTTTTCAGTAAGATAAGGTATTTACTTCTCAATCAGTGCATAGTCTTGTTAGGTAGGTACCACTAAATCCAGCCAGGATCCTCCAAGCAAAGGGCACATTTCAGCAGACACAGAGGAGGTGTCCACGCAATGCAAAGGGATGAAAGAGTGGAGGGTGGGATGCCACGAGCAGCGCCGTGCTGAGGGATGTTTCAGCACAGAGAAGCGTGTGCCTCGTGCAGCCCTTCAGCACAGGCATTCTTTTCCCTTCACATAACTGCATTGATTTTTATCATTGTTATATTTGGTTCAGCCGCCCATCTGGAAAGTTCTTGCCTCCCCCGGCCCCCATAAATAACCAAACCCAGCTCTAACCAAAGGCAGTTGACAGAATCAGCCCCATTGCCCTTTGGCAGTTCTTCCAGGAATTTTTAGGGTTTTTACCAGTCAGGAAAAGGCTTTGATGCTTTGGAGTCAGGATTTTATGAAGATCATTTTGTAGGGTTCAGCCAACTCATGAAGTGTCAAATGGGGGGCATTCTTTCATCTCATTGCTGGATGGGGAAAAGATCCTCCCCTCTTACCGGAATGAGGACTGGAGAGGGGGGAAACAGAGAGATGAAGGTTCATCCATAGAGGGGAGGGTTTCTTTTCTCTTGGTAGAGTCCACCCACCGCATTCCCATCATTCTGATTGCTGCAGTCCTATCTGTCTGCTCTCCAGGCTACATCAGATAAGAGGAGAGCTGCCTGTTCCCTCCGGTTCTGATCCTGTGCTACAGGGGCCTCCCAGCCGCAGAGCCGGGCTCTTCTTCATCCTCCTTTTCCAGTTGCCTTTTTTAATGACTGCTGCATTGGTAGGGATGGTGTCAGGAAACCTGCTACTTGCAAAGAATGAGACAGTAATCAAGACCAGCCTAAGAAAATTTCATCTTCCACTTTGCACGTAAACACCCGCTACGAGAGAGAGCAAGGAAATCCCTGTGCTTTTTCAAAATTTACGTGCAAATTCTTATCCAACCATGCCAGGGCTGTTGAAGGCTTTGTTGCTGTTTCACTTTGAGCGAATCCCATTGCGGACAGCATTCACTCACACTGATAGACTCTTTCTGAAATTTGCACCTCCGTTGCCTCAATAACTGCAGGTATCACTTGCTCAGAAGCTGCAGGCACCAACTAATGTCTGTTTGGCAGAACTTAGAAGGGCTTCTGCAGGACTGTGGGCTACATAGCCCATCTTCACCTACTAGCTGGTATTATTCCACCTTGTTCAAAGCAGCTGAGTTGCACAACAATTGGGTTTGTGTCCTCTCTCATGGGTGGGCACAGCTGCATTGTCCCGGTTCACCCCAGTGCAAATACCAACTTCTTTGTCTGGGTAGTTTGCTCAGGTCAGGCTACTCACAAACTATTCCTTTGCTGACTGCCCTGTTTGCTCTGACCTGTCACTCATGGCCTTTGCGCAGATCAGGTCCACAGTCACACATGTGAGATTTGCAAATGCCAATCTTTCTAGCACCAAACCCACTGAAGACCATTCAAGACCAGGGAAAACACTGAGACGCTCCATCATTACACTCAGACTCAGTTTATACGACCGTTGCTCCAGCTGAGAGGCCCCATGGGTCTCTCACAACCCCAGCAGCCAAGAAAGGTGTTTGTGGGAGAAAGTCTGAGCAAGAGAAAAATCCAAGTTATTTTGTGGGCATACCCCCCAATTTATCATGTTGGTACATAGAGACATCCCCCCTTCCTGCACCCATGGAGACTATGATGATATGTTAGACAAAATGTTTAAGTTGCTCTTGATTTCTTGCAGGAGGAGGAGAGCAAGTGGTAATGTCACAGTGCTCCGGCAGACACCAGACACACATCTTACAAGAGTGGAAATAGCAAGCAGGACACATCCAGAAGCTTCCACTCCTCCTCTTCTGCAAAGTAGAAGCCAAAGGCAATGCCAGCAATAGCCTCAAGGGAGATTACAGCAAGAAGGCTGCCCCTAACAATATCCTTCAGTCTGCTTCATTCATGACCTTGCCACAACCAAACACAGAGGCCACAGGGTTTGTCAAAATCACGGTCCAACATGAGGCACGCAGACAGCATGAACACACACACACTGCTGGCACGGCGGGTTCTGCTACATCTGCATGGTGTTGCTGAGGCTTAAGTGGGGAGACACGGCAGAAAGTGTTTTAAGATGGTCACATGCCTCCAACACATTGCTTTCCAGTGGGACAGCCTCCACCACACCCAAGAACACGAAACAACTTCTGAAAGAAGCCAAACAGTCTCACAGCCATTTCTCAGACAACCAAATACCAGTGATCTTCACCGGGAAATTGCCCTTTGGTGCTGTTACATCAAGTAAGTGTCTACATATTAGGTCTTTTGGGCCTACTGCTAGAGGTGGAAGACTCAGGTACTTGCAGCACCAGAGTAGGTCTGCCTCCAATTTCCAGCTCTGTATGTATGACCTTGAAAGAGTCATTCAACTCTTCAATGGCTGAGCTGTTTAACTGCAAAACAAGGCTCACTCAGCTTTTGGCTGGCTTGTCTGTTTAGACTGTAAGCTCTTCAGGGCAGGGACTGTCTCCTATTAAATGATCATAACTCTCCCTTAATTAGGGTCTTCTACGCATCCAGGACCCTCACAAAAAAATGTCATAAAACAAAGGCTTCCTAATAAATTCTGGGGAATTCCAGATTCTGATCCAAAACCGCTCAGTGGTTTTCCCTGCTGAATATGGTGCCGAATCCCTTGTTAGAGTGTGTGTGTGAGAGAGGAGGAGGGAGACTCCTTATAATTTAAAGAGATTGCATAAAAGACAGTTTAAGTCCTTGTGGCTGTATATTTCTTTTAATTAGTTTATGCACAGTGCATTTGCATGGGAAGATGCACAGCGTGTGGACGGACTTAATTAGGAGAACAATACGTTCCCTCTTAAGATAATGACTTGAGGATTATGAAAATTATTATTCCAGATCCATCCATGGGTCATTCGAGGTTCAGTATCCAGCGAACTTTTAAAATGCATTGAGGTCAGCAGTTTGGATACTGTCAGTAAAGTCACTTGATTTTACTGTTGCTTAAATGATTAATTATGAACAGCGGCTGCAGGCATCCCCCAAGTTACACAATAGCCTGAGGACTTGCTGCTTTTCACATACGCTATCAGCTGCTCTGGAGAGACTGATGCACTAAATGGGGCTATAAGTTTCACCGTAGTCATCTGCCAGCAAAGTCTCCTCTTGAGCTCTCCCCCCTCCCTTTCACGAGTCCTTTTGCCTTTTTTATCCTGGCTGGGAAGGCGAGAAATTTCTGTCTCTGTTCATGAATCTTTGTAGCTGGAGAACCAAGACAATTAGGTGAGTGTTTTAGGACACAGCTCAGTAGCCCACATGAAACGAGATGCAACACGTGCCATTTTAAAGCAAAGCACCTATGGCCAACTGAGCTAAAGACATCACCTAAGTGTACCTCAGCTTTAATTCTAGTTCGGTGGGTCTCAAAAAAAGGCACCTTTTCTGCCTCTCTGAAGCACAATCTACCCTTAGGAAAGTATGACCATTTAAAAAATCGCTCCTGTATCTTATCATGGCAGATGGAAAAATAGTCCTCTTTTGAAAGAGTTTCCGCAAAGACAATGTTTCCCAGCCAGCTCAGTTCAAATAATCTGAGAGCCCATCCCACTCTCCCTCTTCTGAAAATGGTTGCCACTAAGGTAAATGGCCTCCCCGCTGCAACAGGGCATCCCGGAGTGTGGTAGCCCACTATCCCAAAGCTGGACAACTCCAACTGCCAAGACCATGGAAGCTACTGTCCTCAAGTCTGAACCACCAGGTGCAGAACAGACAGAAATGCCATCTTTCACCTTAAAAAGCAGAGCCACATACACAGTTTAGGAGGACATGGACACCTCTTTCAACACCAAAAACCATGAACCATTTAGGAATCACAGCAATTGCACCTTGAGTATCCTTTCCTGCTTCTTGCCCTACAATGATAAGGCAAGTTTTCCACTCAAGTGCAATGATTGTGAATTAAACCAGTTTTTTTTCAGCCGCAGTGACAGCAAAAGCCTGGGTGAAACCATTATGCATAGTGTTGCTTTTGGAGCTGAGGAAAGAGCAGTTCTGGAGGGATGCAGACAGGACCTCTTCAGCTGTGCCTCCCCACTGGAAGGGCAGGCAATTAACAACCAAAAAAATAAAATAAAATCCACATTTCGCATCAGGGCAGGGGGAAGGTGGAATTTGAAGGAAAAAGATGACAGAGACAGTGAAGGAAAGGAAATTTCAGAGAATCATTTTGTGGGCTCAGCACAACTCAGCCCATTACTAAATACCCCAGCCTTTGTACACTTTCTCCAAAATTTCAAACCAAGAGAAAGAAAAGTCTGTCAGCCCCAGATGAACGGCACCTCTGCACTCACATTGGCAAAGGGCAAAATCTGTGACTGGTCCCAGCAGCTCCCTGCGTGTGGACATCCCACTGCAGAGCTCTCCTTGCCGTTCTCATCAGGGCCTGCTTTCCAGAAGGGAAGATGGACACCTCCACCCTAGCTCAGGTGTTTGTCAAGCAAAGCCACAGATCCCATTTAAGAACTGAGGATTTGTTACAAACAGCAACCAAGGGCCTCTCAGGAGCTTGTGAGAATTTTTCTTTTTTATAAGAACACACCTAAAGCAGCAGATGCTCAGGTCCCTTTCTGCAACGGTGTTCCTTCACGGCAAACCTGAAGCAGCAGCACGCCTGGGAACGGAGCTCTCGGTGGGGACAGCCTGGGAGCAACAGAAAGTCCGGGCCAACGTTCTGCTGGCCTCCTCTCAGATACAAACATACCCTCTGCTTTTCCTTGCTGTCTTTGACATTTTAAGGTTTCCCGAGGCCACAGAGGGTGCCCAAGACCAACCACGGAGGGCGAGTGCCACAGACTAGCCACAGCAGGTGACGTTGCTCATGGAGCAGGACAGGAGGCCATGCAGAGCTGCGGGCAGGCTTGGCCAGCTCTCCACAGCACAAATCCCCAGGCAATGGCCAGGCAGTGGATCCAACCACCACACCTACGATCAGAGAGCCCAGCAAAGTCCAGTGCCTACGGAGATGAGGAGCAGGGGAAAGAAATTGAAACATACTATTAATTATAGAATGAGGAGAGAACAGCCCCTCAACTCTGCAGGGTCAATAGATAAACAGTTTGTGAGCATCACTCATTACTCAGCCTCTGTTGTTGATAACATGGCACCCAAAGCACGCTAGGCACTGCACAGGGCAAGCAAAGATGTCCCTGCCCCAAAGAGATTACAATCTAATTCTGATTTTACAGTCATATTTCAAAAGCACAGTGAGATCAAAGCCCAGCTCTCCTCCCCCAGGCACTCATTCTCTCTGGTGGAATATATCTCAATCCATAAATCAGAGAAGCAGCACGTCTCAGTGAATAGTGCCATTCAGGATACAAAAGAGAATACAGAGATGCCAAAGGTAATCCTAACATCATGTTGGTGCTCACAAGAGTAATCCTGGGGTGTAAGAGAAGGGGAAACATACAGTAATTATTATTTTCCCATTGCCAAAGCAGACTTTTGTCCGGCCACAGTGCAACCAGCAGTAACAGCATGTGACAATAATCCATGACACTCTAGAACAAAAAATTTTTAAGAAGAGCTCATTCTAGAAATTAAATGAAACTTCAGGAAACACTAGGTGAGATGGTCTGAAAATACCTTAAAAATCGGGACAAACATCAGAACAGAGAAACACTCGTTTGGGAACGGACACCCCGAATTAGATCAGCAATCCCAAAGGCAAATCAATGTCCGCTGTTTCCTGATTCGCTCACAGATATTACCAGCAGCATCAGGGCACACTTAAGCACACAGGAGTAAAACCAGTTGTCTCCCAAGCACTATCCCCACTGCAGCGTCTAAGGGTTCCCCCCCCCCCCCCCAAAGAGATCTGCAATTCAAACACTAAATTTGCCCCTGAACTGCTTAGTCTGCAAGCTCCAGTGATCTCCCTGCAACGGGACGCGCAGGCAACAGATGTTCAGAAACCGAGCTGGCAGTTTGCACCACCTGAACGTGCGGCGGGGAGCAAGACAGAAAGGATGCACGTTGCCTGGGAGCATCTGATAACGCCGTGCCCTTCAGAGCCTGCACGTCGGCGAAGGGGCAGGAGCGAGGCTTAGAAATAACCAGAAGCTTTCTTCTTCTTCCATGAGTCACTCCTGCTTCAAGGAGCTGCAGCTTTGATTATTAACTGGGCTAGTCAGCTAGATATTTAAATGATTCCCAAAAGTCATTAAGAGCCCAATCAGATATGCAGTGCTTGACTCCAGCACAGGAATGCAGAGAGGGAATTATTTGCATAAACTATGCTTTAGAGAAAACCTCCATGTATTTTATATTTCAGGGTATGGGGGAATCTGATTTAACCAGGTTAAAGAGAAGAAAAAGAAGCTTAAGCAATTTAAGGGACCACATTAAACATGGAAGAGTGAAAAAAAATAAAACCCACCCAACATGGGCTATCACAGGGATTAGGAATAACAAAATACAGTGTCAAAGCACTCTTCCTCTCTATTCTCTAAGCAACAGGCAGCTCCCTTAGATTTCCCCTGACTTTTCAGGGAGAAAATACAGCCTTAAAGTCAAAGCACTGCCTGAAGATTTATGCCTATATGATCAGAAGATCTCATAACCCTTCTGTCCTCTGTCCCAGCTTGAGATCACAGAGATGAGCTAGTGCAAGAAGTGAAGGGGTGTGTAGGCACAGAAAGCCTTACCTTTACACCCAAAAGCAGCTTTACCTTCACCCAGCATCCACTCCAGAGCCATGACAATGACTACCTTCATCAAAAACTCAAAGCACATCTTCTGTGGAATTGTTTTTATGGGAAATATGGGGTGGCAACCCCTACAGGGTTTGGCATGTCTGAAGGCAATACCAGAACAGAAAGTCATAGAATGGTTTAGGTTGGAAGAGACCTTGAAGATCATTCAGTTCCAACCCCCCTGCCATGGGCAGGGACACCTCCTACTAGACCAGGTTGCTCAAAGCCCCATCCAACCTGGCCTTGAACACCTCCAGGGATGGAGCATCTACAGCTTCTCCGGGCATAACATGGGGCCATCTTCAGGGACAGGCAGAGAGCTGACCTAACTTTGCCTGCAGCTTTTTTGGTGGTTTGTATCCCACCTTGCATCAACATTATATCCATCCTTAGCAGGGAGTTCTCCTGCCCCGTCCTGCACGGCCTGAGCTAGAATCTAGCCCTGAGGGGTTATCTCCCGTGGGACACCGTGCAGGGGCTCATTCGGAGGGATCACACCCAGTACATTGCATCCTTCCCACTCTAGGTTACAACTGGAGCAATGGCAAGCAAATCTCTTCCGTATCTGCAGAAAACAGAGATTCCGGGGGGCTGGAAAGCTGGACTACGCCTGGAATTTGTAACAAAACAAGAAGGGAGGTGAAAGTGGCTCTTAGGAGGCTCTGTGGGGGGCTGTCTCTTTAGAAGCAAAGAGCAATCAGCCACTCACGCCAACTTCCGAGCCCGGCAATTTCAGGCAGAAAACTACATGTTCTCATGAGGATCCAGTCACCAGAGCAACCCAGGGCTGGGCACTGAAAGGCTTTACCCATCAGTCCCCCCGTCTGTACAATGGGGGTTAAAATATTTTACTTCCTTCTTCCCATCAAGGGATGGGAGCTGACAGATTAAACACGCTCGTGCCTACAAAGCCTTCCTCAGAAAGAAACTGCCATAAGGAGGGCAAAACCGTTATTGTTATTGTGATTAGAAACCAAAGTCCTCCTGTGCAGTTATTTAATTAAACCATAAATACAAACGGATAAGTGTCTAATGAGCCAGCTCTACGCAGTATATTTATATTCCTCTGAAAAAGAACAATGCTTAAACTAGTTGCAAATAATAGTCCTCTCTCCCAGCCTGGTTTTCTCTGCAATCAGGAATCAGGCCGCACAGTAGTTTGCTGACAAATTGGTTCATGTTATGAAGATAATGAAGGCATCAAATTACTTCGCAGTCCTTCCCCCTGGAAGCGGCGAGGCTCTTGCAGGGAGAGATTGCCAGGGTTTTATTTGTGCCTGCATGTGTGTGTCATTTGCGAACAGACGAGCCCCAAAGGCCCGTCAGCCACGGCAGGATGGCTCGCGCCGCGGCTGCCCGGCAAACTCCCGCTGCTGTGCCGGCCTTCCGGCCACGCACCCGCCAGCCCTGCGAGGGAGGGGAACGTGGCAAAGATCCACAGCCCCGAAAGGTGTTGCTTCCTCCAGTCCCCGCGGAGATGCCCCGGGATGCTCTAGGAGAGCTTGCGCGGGTACCAGAAACCCTTCGGTCGTGCGAGGGCAGCTTTTCTCTGGGTCTAATACGCTTTGCTTTCCAGGAACAAAGCCTAAAGCAGCAGATCCAGCACAGCATTTAACCAAGCAGTTGAGTAAGGTCATTTTCAGAAGAATTTAAGCACTTGGGTAGATCACAGCCTTTCCAGACGGTGGCTCTGGAAGTTTTTCTGCCTCTCTTTCCCTTTCTGCCTGGTAAAAGGATGTTGAACTCCTTCTTTGGAGGTGGTTCCTGAAACTCAGGGGTAGAAGGACAGCAGGGTGAAAAATATTCCCTCCCTGAGCTGTTATTAATAAATAATGTATTCTGAACAGGTAAGATTTCAGCAAACTGGATCCAAACAGCTTTTTTAAAGCCCCTCCAGCCACTATGAGCATCAACAAGCCCAGCAAAGCTCTTTAGTGATCATAACAAATGTGTCAGGCTTTACCCTACGATTGATTCGCTTTTGGGAACACAAGTTAAGCTTTAAATCTATATTTCATATATAATCAAGCAGCCAAATCAGCCTTTTGATATAGAACCCAGACCAGCCGCTGTGTCTTTATCTCAGAAAGCAGGAGGGCCAACAAAGCTACAGCCAGGGAAGTGACAGTTCTTCTTTATTATCCTCCCTGGTCGTGCCCATCTTCTCATCTCCCCTATCAAATTTCTGGGCCTTTTTGATAAAAAATAATTTAAGAGCGCGCTCCGCAGGAAGCGCACGAAGGTTACAGATTGAGCAATGCCTGGGAACCCCTCTTCAGAAGGCGCAACCATAAAACGGGCCTGCGAACGGGAGCAGCACGCCAGCCCTGCACGCAGCCCCCTCCGGCCGCACCGGAGAGGATGCCAGGGTCAGACACTATGGGAAAGTTCTCCTCCCTCCATGGTCGCTAACATCTCCTGCTGCTGGTACAGCCCAGATGACGGAGGGTTTTCAAAACCTCACTGACTGTGCACTTGTTGATGTTGTTTGTTTTCTTTCCTCTCTCCCCCTTCTGCACTGCAAGCTTCCCAAAACTGCCCCTTTCTCCACTGTGGGGTCAGGCAGAACACTGCTCCTGCGTTGTTCCTTATGAAAAAGGGCTTAGTTTGGGGATTTGTTTTTTTGTTTTGTTTGTTTTTTAAAGTACTTTCTCCACCAAAGCAGCTTTCCCTATTGTTGGTGGGGGTTTTTTTCCTCCCCTTTTTAAAATTTAAACAGTTCACACACTTGTTCTCTCCTCCTTTGCTGGGGTTACAGTTTCACGTTACAAATTCGGCAGCAGTACCAGCTTCAGGGATTCCCTTCCGACTGCCCCTGCCCCGCGGTGTGCCATCCCCTCCGCGCGCTGCTGCGGTGGTGCGTGGCATCAGCCTGACAGGGGAACCGATCCGCTATAACAAGAAACACGCGGGACACTAAAGCAGGATTTTTTTCTTTTTCTTCGGCAGCCGGATCAGTTCCCTGAGGCGTTTCACTGACAAAACTGCACACTCAGCACCACGGGGATGGCTGCTGCAGGGCGGGAATGCCTCCAGACCGCGACGCCAATGAGCAGTTTTGCAGATGAACCCGCATCTTGCCTTGGCTGGCTCATGCCTCGCTTCAGCCTTCGGCAAGTGAACTGGAGTGGAGTGTCTTTGGGTCACTTATGTCTAATTATAAAGAGCTTATAAAACATAGCCATTTTGACAAACCTAGGTTTTTACTTCCGCCCCTTGCGGGACATCTCAGATTTAAAGCTTCCCCCAAGGATCAAGGAAATCTGAGGATTTGGTTTAGGTGCGTTTCATAGGCAGCTACCGAAGTGACTGGAAGGATTCCACCCGCCTATGAAAGGTAAAATGGATTTATGTTCAAATTCACTGTTTAGCCCTCTGTGAATGCTCCACAAATCAACGTGGTTTTCACTTGCATGAATATCCCACAAATCAACATGCAACAGGAAATTTGAAGTTGAGGCTGGCACCTCCGTCCGTAATTCTTGCTGTCAAGGGGGAAGAATAGGAGGAAAAGACCTAAAGGGCATATTTTGAGTATCTGGAAAAAATTGGTCAGAAGTTTCTGCCAGTCATCCGCAACCTTATCCCACGCGGACCACGTCTCTGTTACAGACCAACATGCTACAGCGTTCACTTTCAATGGGCTGCATTCACAAATGCCAGCCCCTGAAAGCTAGATCAGCAGAAAGACAAGGATTCCGGAGCTTATCTATCACTTCTTGTGCCAGTTTCCCACCACTGTCATTTGCTTCTATGCCAGCACTTAAAATTTTCTTACTTTACAAACTTTTAACCTTAGAATAGATGCAGCCCTGGAGTTGACACCTTGCCTGGAGATACCAGGTGCCCTTTCCCTTCCCTGCGTTGCAGTGTCCCACCACAAAGATATAAGAAAAAAGTAATTTTTCCTCTATGGGAGAAAGTAATTTAATTCCAGATGATTATGTTGCAAAGGAACTACGTTACGTTTTTTGTAACTACACTGCAGAGCTTTGCCAAATTCAGCTTGCATTCTTTAGTTAAATTATTTCACAAGATGTGACAATTTCAGCACTTCCTATGCCCCGAGCAAAAGTTCCTAAGCTGATATTCACAAGAGTGGACTTTGCTTGGTTATTGGAGGTTTTAGTAGGGTTTTGGTTTTTTTCTTCTAAAGTGTATTTTTGAGTTTTGTCTGGAAGTATATTGCAAATGGGTTATGTGGCCGATAGCAAACACCTGCAAGTTGGGGTCGTTCTTGTGAGATTTTTCCAGTTCAATCTGAATCAGTTCCTAAAAAATATAAGCCACGGTCATCACAAATGTATGGAGCCAATTAGCAATGTAGAGTTTTCAGAAGTGAGCTGGGATTCGCAAAACCTCCATTTTTAGGGTACTAATTTCAAACATTTTAAAATAACCTAGTTTCTTAGAAAGGGCTATTTTATACCACCCTCTGAAAGGCACCCCATGCTGAGGACCCAAAGACTAAGTACCTGAAATCCCCAGGCATTACTTAGAACGATTACAGGGGAGATTTTATTTTCCTTTTTACATAGGAAATACAAATATGGGCCATAAGTACTGCTATGTATTGTATTTCCTACAATTCCACACATTCACTGCACCTCTGTCCTGTCCCTGCAGGATATTTCACTTTCCCAGCCCCAGCAGCCTCCCCTCACTGCGCCACCACTGTTTCGGGTCAGGTATATTCATGCAAAAGTCTGCCAAGTTCTTAGGAGCAACACACTAAGGGGTTTTTTTTTTTTTTTTGTTTGTTTGTTAGGTTTTTTTCCCAATGTGCCCAATAGGGTCTATTAGCATACAAAACTATGAAATTCACTTCAGCTGAAATACAACAAGAAAAGTTTAACCCTGAGGCTTCAGACAGCAAATCAGGCAGGGGAAAGAGAAAAAAAAGAAAGAAAGAAACTAAAAGCAAGACAGACTTGCTTGGCCTTGCTGTTTACACATAACTAGCACAGGACTGCTCCGTTCATGCTTTATCCAAGACTTTGTGAAAGAGCCGAGCGCTCAGAATCATTATACGTTGCGTTTGGTCCAGCATTAATTCCTCTCCTATGCGATTGATTAAAAGGTACAAAGGCTGTCTAATTAGCACCTCGTGTCATGCCTTATAACTTGTAGCCGTCATCTGGTAGCGACCAGAGAGAGACACAACTGTGCACACACATATAGCCACAGAGGCACACCATCACCCCCCGCAATAACAGAAGTTCCTCCTATGCAATTATAGCCGGGTGCCCCCTAATTCTCATCTCTTGAGCATTTAATGCGTTTGCTCTGGGGTCTACACAATCCTGCTCTAATTTTGCCAGGGGCCTTTGTATCAAAGGCCTGAGCTGTGTGAAAGGTGATTTAGCAGAGATGGTGTCGGTGATTATTTTCAAAGGAACTGCTGCAGCCCCACCACGAGGGACACTGCAGCCTCCAGATAGGGGGCCCTTATCATATTTTCCATTCTCAGATAAGATTATGTTTCCTTTTTTCATCCTCCTTCCTGAATCTTCTTGATAACAATTGGGGGCCAGTTTAATCACGGAGGTTGAAATAACCAAAAGGGTTCCTAGGGTAGTGGTGGGGAGGGCAGGGAACAGGGCCAGGTGGGTGGGGAGGAGGGAGAAGCCTTACTGGTCGGAAAAGTTGGGTAAGAGCAACTAAAGAAATAAAGCCAGCAGAAACGGGGTTATTTCAAAGGGAACAGCTGTTAAACTGCAACCAAACGAAAAGCACATGCAGCCAATGTTCTTGTGGTCGCCCGTCAAAAACAAAAACAAAACGAGTTGTTCACGCGCCCATTCTGCGGTCTAAACAAATTAGAGTGAAAACGGGACCAGGACAGGGAGATGGATGACCTCAAAACAATAGGGACAGGCCCTTTGTGAAACAGCCCTTTCTGCTGCTGGTGGGGGGTTTCTGAACACTAATAATATCTTTGCGATAAGACGAATCACTTAGGCATGATGTGAATTGGTTCCAGGGAGCCGACCCCGACCCCTGGGGTTTGAATCTACTTGGACTGAGCATCAGAGGCAGAAGGGAGCAGCGAGTGCCCTGCATNTGGAGGGGTGCAGGGGTCTCTCTAGCTCTGGCCAAGACTGCCCATTCCAGGACAACACGGTAATGGTAGAGCATGGTGAACTCCCTGGCATACGTTCAGGGTGGGGGTAAAAGCTCAGTTAGTACTTGAATAAAGATTTTCTAAGAAACATCAGTCTGAGCTAGTCTGCAGTGACACCATGTCCTCCAAGTCCATTCTGAATCAGCACCCTAAATATTGCATCAGAAGGTGCCAGGCTTTGAGAGTGGCAGTTGCGGGGCAGGAGGTGGGGTGGGGAGATAACACATTTCAGATGGGTTATAAATTAGAACTGTTCCTCGCCTGTTGTTGTTAAGCACCCCCCTCCCATCTTTCTCCGTTGCAAAAAAACTGAAAAAATCCCATTCTGCTTTGGCAGCATTACCTCCAAACAACCTCTCAATCACCAGCGTGTCGGTTGTGTCAGCGCTAATGTTCCCACATGCCAAACCACAGGGGCCTGTTGATCCATCTTTGTGTAAAAGGAAACCGTTCCCTCTTTAAGGACTGTTTGCAGCAAGAGGCAAAGTGTCTCTAAGACACCAAAGCAACTCCAGGGGCACATCCTGATTTTGTGAGCTTGAAAACTTTCCCTAGGGGCAGCCTGGAGAAGAAGAAACCTTCCAGACATTACCACCCCAATATGACGCTGGCAGGGACTGGGCCAGCAAGAGGCATCCTGGCCATGGGCTGCACTCAGACCTAGCAAAAAAGGTCTGTTTGCAACAGCATTTGGAGGCACCCAGACCTGCCTAGGGATCGGGTCACACACGAGGCTCCCAAACACCAGTGTCTGTTCATGACATCCCTTCCAGAGTCGTGCATGGCTGGGCTGCAGGTGCCCATCAGCCAGCTTTTGGCCACTCATGGTCAAAGCTATGTTTTCTGCTCATCCTGGCCTTTGAGGCTGGAACCAAACCAAGGACCCACCTCCTTCCAGTGATGGCCAGTCCCAACCGAGCCGCTGGAGCAGAGCACTTGTCCTCGACGATACTCGCATGCGGAGTTCAAAGCCAGGCCTGTCTGACTGTAAGGCAGCGGATGGCAGCTTACCACAGAGTTCTTGGTAATAAAGTCTATTTGAAGACTCTCAGTGAAAAGTGTGTTCCTAATAAAGGATAACATTTCATGGTCATTATGCGATACACTTAACTTTAAAAGGAACAAAAATGCTGAGAAAGTCATTTTCTGAAAAGGGCTCTCGGATTTCATTACTATGGGTCAAGTGCCTGGGGAGAAGAATTAAAGAAAAACACGAACTTGTGCACAAATTAATTAAAGATATTTCCACTAATAAATTGTCCCCGTATCCCAAGGCAGAGCCTTCAGTTTGCAAAATGTGGTAATATTCAAGTTGTGGTTTTCTCCACCAGGCAAGCGGTTCAGCAACATTTAAAATCAAATGGACAGAGTTGGAGATGTGGAGTTTGGGAATGGGAGGGGGTCGCTTCTTTCTTCAGCCCATAGAAAATTTCCGGTATTTTAGCATATTTCTAAGAAAAAAGAAAAAATACCTCATTACCCCCTGAGAGACCAAAACCATGATGACCTTTTAACTTCTTGTTTTTCCTTGATGCAGCCAATTTCTCCAAACAAGATCCCCTCCTCCACATTCTTCCACCAAAATTGTGAAGGACTCTTCCTTTTGATGCAAAGACAGTGCCAGTTGCTGTAATATGAGGAAATTGCACCACAAGGGGAAAGAAAACAAAACAAAAATCCCAGAAGGAAAGGCAGAATTCACTGTCAGCAGCTTTCTGAGTAGTGGGCCTGACCCAGCCCAACGTTAACCACCCCCTTCCAACCATGGGAACAGCTACCGCAAGAGGGGCTATATTTAAGCCGCGAAGAGCAACTCTGGGACAGCAGCTGAGTGCCCTCGGTCTACGCTGTTTCCAACCCATGGCCAAAGCTTTTTGGTCTTCTTGAGCAGCTTCACAGTCTATAGGGCCACTGTCGGGGCAAGGCACCTTCAAAGCCCTTAGGTCCTGGGCTGTGTTGCAGCCGGCATGCGTTGCTGCGTGAAAATTGTTACCTTTTAAGGTGGTTTGCACAAGGGCTAATGGCCTCGTGCTCCTCAGGCCTGTCTTCTCGTTGCTCCCTGATACCACCAAAGATAACTGAAGCTGAACTTAATTTGCTTTTACAACTTTCGTACTCTCCCATTTTATTGTCTGCCTGCTTGCAGGCACTGGGAAGCACTTGCGGTGTTTCTCATTTGGAGGAAAAGGAGGTGGGAAGATTTGCAATCCTTTTGCAACCCATCTTCTGCAAAGACCACCACTGTCTTACAGATCGCTATTGGTCTACTCACAGATGGGAAGAATTCGCTCTCCAAAGACGGTAACAGAACAAATCAAAAGAATCAATCTTCCAGATACACAAATACAGCGAAATAGTCCCGTCTTAGGAGCTGGGATAGTTTGTTTGGTTTGTATTGACCTGATCCCATTTGAACATCCCCTGTTCTCACACTGATCAGGGGCTGAAACGGAAGGAAACTGCTTCAAGCTTCTCTTTTCCTTTATTTTTTTTCCCCCCTCTCCCTCCCTCCCACTTAAATTTCACAGGCACCTGAATCTGATCACAACTTCCTCTGTCCAGTGTAAAGTTTAGTCTGAGAGCGCGCACATACCACAATGCGTTGGGATAATATTAATGTATAGTATTCGAAGCCCCAGGGCCTGTATGTTTCATTAATTTCCTCCCCATTAAAGTAAAATGAGGATATCCTGTAGAGAATTGCAGTGAACCATTCGGACTGCGAAACTCGTCCTGACCCTGCTAAGAAAAACAGACAGAAGAGGAAAGAGCAGCTGATCACAATATACAGCCACCCAAACGAAACACAGGGGTTCCTTGCCCAGCCCTCCTTGCACTACTACCGTGCAAATATTTAGCTTAGCAGGATGTGAAGAGCTGGTCAGCAAGCGTTAAAAAAATACGCACTGATTTTTATTTGTTTAAAATGCGAAACATTTCCCGTACATTCTTTGCAGTGCATTAACCTCAGGCGCAATTTCCACTGTGGGATTGAGCAAGCCGGGGATCTGGGTTGCACACCACTAATTCAGATTACTGCATCTGGCCGCGTGTGGTTGGGGCACGCATGCCGATCCCTGCTGGTTAACCCAGTGCGTCCCAGCTCTGCCGGACCCTCGAGGGCTGGCATCCGAAAGAAACCACCTCTTCCAACACAGTCGGCCATTGTGGTTGTTGACGCCAGCTGGTGAACGGCTCTGTCAGGTTTAGGACAGATCCAGCAGAGCCCAAGGCCTTTGAAAGCACAATGTATCCCCTCCTCCCTGTCCTAGTGTCTTGTCTTTGGTTTTGTTCCCCACCTGGACTCTTCTGACCTCCTCTATCCAGTAACGTTGGTACTCACGCCCCACCACAGCTCACCTTTCCACCTGACTCACTCAGGAATGACTCCAGGAGGAAATTTTCCACTTTGGACTTGAAAGCACAGGTGCACACACGTGGATTTTATAAGCAGGAATGGTTTCTTTGTGGAGGAAAAGGGCAGCCGCTCAGCCAAGGTTCAAGTTCTACTGGTTCCCTTGTTTCGGCTGTTTCAACCAGCTCTGCCCAAATGCCTGAGCTCTGCTGCTCCGTGGCAGCTGGCATGACAGGTAAGGCGGGAGGTGGAGGAACAACCCCTCTGAACATCGCTGAACAAGCGAAGAGACTCAAACAGACCTTGCTTCCTTCGTTGGTTTTTTTTGGCAGGCACCTACCTTGCTCTGCCGGTTTTCCTATTTGCCCAGCAATCTTCAAGTCACACCCGAAGCAATCCCCGGGGAAGGCAGGGTGAAGCGCAGGGAGCCTGGGGACCTGTCCTGCTCAGGAAACCTGCCGCAGACTTCACAGCTAACGTACTTGCACCTAAACTTGCAATTGTTCTGGGAAATCGAGCACCCACATTGGTCTAAATTACCTTCCACTGACACAAGACATGCTTCAAAAATGCAGCTGGGAAATGAATTTCCTCTTCTGTGGCCCCTTCAACACCCATCCTTTGAAGACCTTACCTCAATCCCAAGTAATGGCTCTGCCCTGGTCCCAAGACAGCAGGTTAAAAAGCGTATTTTGGAGGCAGTGCATGTCCTGCCCTGGGGGGAAGAGGCAGTTTAAATTACCCTGCACCAGCCTCTCTGGATTGTTAACGGATCTTCACAGCCAGGCTGCAGAGGATGCCCTGGGAGCACAGGGGTTTGTGGTGCAAGGTATGGGATGAAAGCAGATCTAGGCAAATCTCAGCAGGAATGGGAAGATGTCTGCTGCCCTCCCCACAAGGAGTAAGAAAAACTCCTCCCCATGCTCCTTCCCCTAGGTGCTGCCTTTGCTTTGTGGTACTCCCAAGGGACTCGACCTCTGTATTGCTGTTGCAAATGGTGGTGGGATTCAGGAGCAGAGAGATGACAGAACTGCAGGGTAACGTGCCCCTCTCCAAGACAACAGGCCAGTTAAAATAATCCCTGGCATGCAACGCCCCCGAGATAAAAATCAGGAGACGCACCTGGACTGGATGACTAGAGAATTTGGTTAACCACCCCCCAAAATCTTTAGCCCAGGACCTCATATTCTCCCCATGAAGCCCTAACTCGAATTCATGGTCTTTACTTTCAAGACACTTCCCATGCCAGAAGTTCATAAGAAATATCTGTATTTGCCTGAACCTTAAAAGTAAAGCTCATCCCAGATAAAGCCTCGTTCCCTTATTTTCCAAGCTCCATCAGCTGCCATTTACTTCTCCTCAGCTTCCTACCAGCTCCTTCTGACAAACCCCTGCATATTCTTCATCCATTTGACTTCATGTTTCCCTTTTGCCAGCGACTTTCTTCCTCTTCCTACTTCAGAAGCACCTTCTCTTACCCATTTCCCAGTACACAATTCAAACGCTTCCTTAAATCAGAGGTGGGCTTGAAGAAGGAAGGTTAAATCCATATTTTGCAATGTTTCTGTGGTGTTTGGCTCCTAAGCAGCGATTTGGGCCTGTCTCTGCTTCCAATGCCCTAAATTGCATGAAGAATTTGGCCTCTGGGCATTACAGGAATGCATATAATAATTAATCGCAAGAGCCTCTGAGCACCATATGCGCCAGCGATCGCATTTGCACCATTTAGATTCGAAACAAGGACTTTTACGCTCGTATGCGCTTGTAAACTGCCAAGCCCCCATTCGAGACCACATACATATCATTCTCCCATTCTGCAGAGACCCGCGACTTCAGCCAGCTCTCAGCAGGGTGGGAGCAGGGGGGAGGACACACTCATGATATAATATGCAACAGCCTGATGATTACTAATATTTCTTAATAAAAAAGCATATATTAAAAAAAACACACACTAAAAAACCACAGCCCCCAGCTCATGATTTGAATAAGGGGGAGGGAAGAAGGTGTGGGGGGGAAATTGTCTTAATTAAAATTCTCCCTTTCATCCTGGTAATTACATTCAAACAGGCAACAGCAGCAGCATCGCTGCTTGTCACCGTGCCAAAAAAAGAAATTGATTTGATCACCGGGACATCGTGTTGCATTAAATAAAATTTTTAAAAATCTGCCAGCTTTTTTTTTTTTTTTTTAAAAACTGTAATTACTTCTAGAACACTGCAAAGAAGGGTGAAAACAGAGGGAAAAGAGAGGAGGAGGAGGAGGAGGAAGGGGACCCAGTGGCAGATAATACGCCAGTAATGATGGAAACACCTGTAAGCCAGCAGAGATCTAGCAGCTATCAGCTCTGGCTGCATTCCATATCCATTAGCTACAAGAGGCTGCTCGGGCTCCAGGAAAGGAGGGTGTTAGCTCTGACAACTGGTGAAAAGCTGATGAAAACGTACCAAAGGGGCAGTCACGGCGCTGCCATTTGATAAAGAGAAAAAAANAAAAAAGAGGAAAGGGAGAAGGAAAAAAAAGCCAGGAGTAAATCAGTCTAATTAATGGCTTTGCTCATTTATCGGGGGCAAATGCTAATTATTCTTTTTAATCACTTTTCTGCCGCAGTTGCTCACTCGTTTTTTTTTTTTTTTCCTGCCAGCTCTGCTTAGTGAGAGAGGCTGGTAAAAAAGCAATCCAAACCTCAGGCTTATAAATAAGGAAAGCACAAGAGAAAATGAAAGAATGGATGAAATCATTCCATGAAATCCTACCAGGCTTCTCTCCGTGTAGAAACTCCCAGCACCCTTGCTGGACTCCTACCTCTCTTCATAACCTACAGGCTAAAAACCAAAATGAAGAGCAGCCCTTGAGAGAGAGGCTGAAAGATCCTGAAAGACAGCTTTTAAAACCATCCCTTCAAACTCTGAACCGCTGCTCTCATAAACCAGGTTTCTGTCCCTTGATTATTCACCAACACGTGCATGAACAGCTTTTGTTCACGGCAGCCTGTAGGAAACAACTCTCCACTGGTTTTCCACAGCGTTTAACTTTCCTGTCTGTTGTTTTCTCCGCAATGCGCAGGGCAGGGCTGTCAAAAGCAGCGAGCAATGTTGGTTGCACATCTCCAGACACCTCGAGAGCTTGGCTTTGAGAAGGCAGCTAACGTACCCCTTTCTCAAGCCTCTTCAAGCTGGTTACCCAAAAAAGCCACTAATTACCACCATAAATCTTGTTCTCATTCTTCAAGTGGTAAGCAGAAACTTGGGTTCTGGTGACCAAAGAGACCATAAACACAGGGACTAAATCTGCAAACAAATCCAGACTTAAAACAATTCAACAAAACCACACAGCAAATTGTCAAAAAAAGCAAAACCAAAAACCTACATGCAGAAGCAAAAAAACAGTTTGCAAACAAAGCTCACTAAAAAAAGACTCCATTCATGGCAGTCTATTTGGAGTAAGACACGTGATGAGCATCAGTGAAGAGACAAAGACGAAACACGACTGTCAGACCAGACAGACAGGCTTTGGGAGCGTACCGGAGCAAAGCTGCTCTACCAAAATACAGCCAAGACCTGAGGATCCTGTTTTCCCTTACCTTTAATTTGCAGAGGGAAACAAGTTACTTGCCCCAGTCATCCAGGAGGATCCATGTAACCTCCCCCCTTAGGAGCAAACACTACCCACGGCAGCAGATCCAAGAGGACATGGACAACCTGTTAGAGGAAACTCCGGCTGCAGAGCAGCTTTCTTTGGTCACAGTTTAAAGGTCTCCAATAAGAATTTGATTCAACAATCCAGTTACTGCATAGTAAATCCCCTGAGTACTAGATGTGTGTCTTGATAGCTGCTAAACCTCAGTAAACAAGTTTTTAATCATCCATTGGTAATTAATTAGCAAACAAGAACTAATTGCAACTAGATAGCTTCTTAGATTCAAGACCGTTGTTTTACGTTAATTAAATATAGAGGTCTATGAGTTACACAAATACATTCTAACTAATGTACATGCAGGTTTCTAAAATGCATTTGGTTCTTAATAGCTTTACCACTGAAATTAGCTTCTTTTGAACAATTTTCAAGGTGGTGCCAAGTGGCACCTGTGACTGGTCCTCACAAGCACCAATGCACTCACCCAACTACGAGCAGAAACACCACCAGTGTGACCCCAACCAGGGATAAGAAAGCTCAGGAAGTCACAGCCAAGAGCCTAACGCTCAGTGAAAGGCCGAAATAAATATAAATGATAAATACCTGAGGAATTTGTATTCTACTACATTTGTAGTCTGTTCCATGAAAATTACTCCTTGAAAAATTGTCTGGTTTTCATGCCAGTCCTAGTGGCATTAAGTCAGATTTCTGCCGCCAATTTTGAAAAGAACCAAAGCTTTTGCCCCATGAGTCTCACTTTCAGAGCTGACTATAACCTCTTAAAAAACAAGCAAAACCTCAAACCAAGCTGAAGAGACCTTATTACAGTAAGAGAAATCAAAGCCCTAATTTGGCATAGCCACACCAAAGATTTGGTGAAATCAAATGAAAGTTTGTGTCTCTTGCTCTCCCAGTTTCATCTGAATTACAGGTTTTTTAGGCTCACTAATCCTTTTGTCTGTCTTCAAACACCCTGGAACCTTCCCCTCCCAGCAGTGCCATTCACTTGCCAGGCAACACTTACCAGCAGTTAAACACGATGTTCCAGCAGCAATTTACAGTGATGTTTTGTAAGATCTGGTTAGATGCTGGGGGAACGCCAGCGCGTGGAGAGAGGGAGAGATCCCTGCGCCCAGGCGGGTTACAGACAGAACAAACAGCCTGGACACTTGCAAAGAGGTTGCGTTTCTCTAAGCGCAGGACCAGATCCCATTCATCTTCCAGACTATGTGGATTCGGGCCTGATCAACACCCAGCTTTCCGTTTGCTTCTCTTCTTTCTCTGTGATGGGAATTACTGATCATAGCATCTTAGACTGTTGTCTGGGAGATGGGAACAGCAGCTATTCCCTCTGCCACTGTGGCCCGGCCCTTTCTACCATTCCCTGTGGCGTGTTCACCGGGATGGACACATATCCATGCACATCCATCCACAGCTCAATTCTCTTTGCCTTTCTAGCGCCTTACCTCCTCCCTCACCTCTCACCCCAGCTCTACACACCACCACTAAATCCACCTGACTTTCTCTTACACCTTCCCCCTAGAGCTACAATGGCAAACTTGCCTCCCTGCCCAGAGGCTGAAGTGACCTTTTCACATCACCCCAGAGCCGTACTGCATTATTAGAGGAGGTTTCCCCTCTGCTTTCTTCCCTAGATTAACATGGCAGCATGACAAGGCTTCGTCTTCCTTCCTCCTCCTCCCTGTCGTATCTACTTGCCCAGCTCAGAGGGCCGGGGCTCCAGCACGGGAGTTCACGGGCAGGGAGATAAAAGAAAGGAAAGATGACTCCTCGTTGCAGAGGTATAAAAGAGAGGGAGGAGGCAGGGCAGATAAAATTCTAAATTTACATACACAACTGGAAAACCAGCAACCAAACAGCCTGTGACCCAAGTCACAGATGCCGCAGCTCTTCGCTGCAAGGAGACTGCGTCCCTTTGGTATGGCGTTCCCAGACACTGTACTACGCACAGTTGCGAGATAATTTCATCCAAATGTGCAAATATGCAAAACAGATCATACAATGGGCTTGAGCTGAAATGCATTAATGACTATGACATCCTAAACTCCCCCTGTGCAGCTCAACCACCAGAACTTTGCTGTCCAAACTTCTCCAAGGGGCCGGCACGCAACTCCTTTTCCATGACAGAGGAAGAGGAAGCAAAATCTATGCTATATATTTGCAACGTCATATCTGCTCACGTTTACCCACCTGACAATAGCTGGACTTGAACGGAAGCGGAGGGAGAGAGGGTGAGATTTTTCATCTCAATGGGCAGGCAGCAGCAGATTTCATCTCAGCTGCCTCTCACAGAAGTGACACCCCTTTTAGGCCCCTGCGTCCCCCCCCCAAAACACACGCA
Organism: Anarhynchus alexandrinus; assembly: GCA_008711295.1. Classification (NCBI taxonomy): domain Eukaryota; kingdom Metazoa; phylum Chordata; class Aves; order Charadriiformes; family Charadriidae; genus Anarhynchus; species Anarhynchus alexandrinus. Next base: position 777,938 of record VUYV01000222.1, read on the forward strand.
CTGAGTGTGTGTTTACAAACACATCATTTATATATGCACGTCAAACACTTGCACACAGACAGCATGCAAGAAGATAGACTGAAAAGAAAAATATGTCTTTCTCCATATACTGTATGTTCTCCTGGTCTTTCCATTTCATTCTGCTTTATCTATCAAAAATATATTAACCCAAAAGCCTGTTTCCATCAAAGTCTCGATTCCATGAACATTTAAAGATAAGCCTTATCTTATTACTGGTGCATTAACAACAGAAATCTAAAGGGCTACTGTCAATCATCTCCTTTTCTCTGTTTCTTTTTCCCCTCCTCTCAAAGCAGCTTTGCAGAGGGCATGACTGGGACCTCACAGGGGTTCTGGTGGACACAAACACCAACAAGCACAAAAATGCCACTACTGTCCCAGTGAAAAGTACCATGGAAAGACCTGAGGGTTTGGCCAGGGCCAAGCATGCACCCACAGAAAAGAAAATAGAGCAGCATCAAGCAGCACCTGCTCAAACTGGGGAGGAGCACATAGCGAATTTCTACAAATACGTACCTCCTTCCCCTACAGCACAGCGCCTGCCGGCAGGTGATCTCAAGGCAATTTTCGAGAAGTTTGCACAGGGGAAACGAACCACTTGAAAAATCCACAGTCATAGAGGTCATCTACATTTCTATTTCCATTGCATCTATTTTTTAATACAACTTTTCCCCTTGCCATCCTTAACGACTACTTTCTCCTGGTGTCTAGTCCTCTCTCCACCTCATGTGCGTAAGTTTTTAAATGGTTCTTATTAGGACGCTGCATCGACGGAGGCAGCATCCAAGTGTCTTGGCAGAGATGCTTGTTTGAGGTTTTAAAATTAAAAGGTTCTAGATTACTTATGGAAAGCAGGGATCATTTTCTACAGTGATCTTCTGCAGCAGAGCAAACTCCGCAATGGGCCCGAATTCCACACCTCTGGGGCAATTAAAATATCCACCTTAATTTTGCAGCAATGTGTTTTCCTTCCCTTGCTTTTTTTCTTTTTTTTCCTTCTAATTAGAAGTTTTAATTCTGCAATGAGTGTCACTAAGAGCCCCAGCCAAAAATAACACAGCCTGTTCCAAAGGCCCTTTGAAAAGCTTTTATTTTTAAAAGCCAGAACAAGGCAGACGATCCAAGAGTGATAAATCTAAGGTTTCTAAAAGAGCTGAGGATAGCGGGAGGGCAAAGAGACAGCTAGGGATGAACAGCACGCACAACGCGGCTCCTAGTAAAAACAAACTTCTTCTCATGGACAAAGCTATCAACTGCACATGTAAGTCTCTACACCAGACATCTTACCAAGCCTTTCTATATGCTAAGGTGATGGTCACTGAGGACCTGCAGGCTCAGCACCTCCTGAACTGGGTCTGCCATCTGCATTTCCAGATGTAGGAGAAAGCATCAAGTTTGAAGGTCTTTGCCACAGGGTCTGTTCCTTGAGTAACATGAGCAAGCGCATATCCCCTTGTCATGAAATAGAGTTCTCCTTTCTGGAAACCCAGCTCTGGGACATCCCACCACTGAGATACGATGAGCACAGTGAAACCACCACATACGGTCAGTGACTTCCCACCCATGCATGTTGGATCAGTTTTATCTTCATAGGCCCAGCACAGAGAATCCACTGGTCACCACAGCCGGAGATGTTCAAGACAGTCCAGCAGTGAGCACGGGTGGAACCTGGAACCAAACAACATTTACTCCGAATGATGACTCTAAAAGAGCATCACTGCTGAAAAAGAAGTATCCAGAAGGTGCAACTTATCTGCCAGTCTTCCCTCAGGTTCCTGAAAACATCTGTTCTTCAGGTAAAAAAAAATAATAATAAAAAATATATATATATATATATCTTACTGCAGGAGCATACCACAGAGAAGCTGGCAATGAAAAGGCTATCCAAGGATGATGCTGGATCACGCTTTTGGCCTTTGACATCAGTGGCCAATGCATCGTTCCCTATGCACACACACCTATTATTTAGGCCCATCTCATCTTTTCCCAAGGACTTCCAATTCTTTCTTTTCCAGAGCCCAGGAGTTGCATAGTTGGATTTCCATCACAGGGGCTCAAGCTTCCAAACACCCCTAAAAAGAAATGCAATGTGCTGTGAAGGTCCTCACGCTTTAGCTGTTCTCTGGCAGAGTAAGAGACCAACTCCAAAGTGGCTCCCAGGGGACAAACAGATAGGCTGCTGCTTTTCTATTAAGCTACAGAAATTTCAGCATAAAACCACCTGATCTCAACTATAGCTGCACACAACCTAACACAGGTTCATAGAATCACTCAGATTGGAAAAGACACTGGGAGACCATCTAGCATCAACCTCCACTGAAAGCAAAGTTAGTTCAGACCAGGTTGTTCAGGGCTTTGTCCAGTTGGGTCCTGAAAAACTTGCAAGAATAGAGATTCCAGAATTTGAAATGATAGCCTGGTCCTACCTACACAGCTTTCTAGACTGAAGCACTGTCCTTTCCCTCAAGTGTATTGAGCAGGAGAGACAAGGTTGAATTAAAATGTGTGAAACGGTTTAATGGGTTGCTGCTAGAAAGAGAAAAGCATCTAAGTATTTCCCTGAAGTAGTTTGGTGTATCACAAACTTGCGTTCAGGTAAACCTGTCTACAGCAGGAATCAGGTCGTAGCCAGCAGCTCAAAGGAGAGTTAGAACCAGGTTGTATCTTATGGATGGTGGGAAAACAGAGGACCAAGCTGTAGGTCTTAAAAAAATACAGCGTGGGGACACAAAATTTTAACCAGGAAAACACATCACATGTTTATGCATGTTAGGTGTTTATTTTTCAATCAAGTACACGTGCCCAGATCATGACAGGATGTTTGAACTGTGCACATCAGGTCTTTTACCCACTGTTTATATGAATGTCATTCACTATCAGGCCTCTGCGGAAGATAAACAGATTGAAGAGAGATGGGGGCATATCTGAGTTTTGCATTGCTTCCGCCTCTAACTCTGCTCTTGGTGCTGTAAGGAACAAAACCTCCTGACCAGAAGAACGTCAGAAAAAACAGGGAAGGGAGAAAAAGAATTGCTCACAAACAAGGAGACAGAGATAAGTGCAAACCAAAGGCATCTCCCAAAAAGCTTAGGAGACGGGCACTCCTGAGACCACGAGACACCCGGGGCAATGTTTCTGGAGCCTGAAAATGACAGACACGAAGTAGCTGAAACTAAGACCAAAGAGACACATGATCCACTTACCTGGCAGACAATATTCAACACGTGTGCCAGAGAGACTTGCTAAGGGGTCTGCAGGACTGACAAATCCTCGCTGATGTTCAGATCATTGGGCTTCTTCCCCACTCTTAACACCTCTGAAGCCTCAGAAGCCACGAAGCCAAGCAGTAGGCTTGGACCTACGCATGGTGCAGGGAGAGGGGCTTAAAAGCTAATCACAAATCAACCAAAAATGCCTGTATAGTTTTGCTGCCCCTCATTCCTACCACCCTTCTTCACCACAAACCTTCACTTCATTTCTTCAGAAATTTGAGAAACAGCTACAACAAAGGCAAGACTTTAAGCATGCACTGCTATCTCAGACTAGCCAGAGAGCCCAGGGAGGACTCCGAAATCTTCAAGACTTCTGCATTAAGTGGTACATACCAGTAAAACACATCCACAAATCCCTTCTAGCAAGATCTTGTCCTGCTTCATTCCCCAGACATCTTCCCTTCCTTTTTCCTCCTGTGCAGGGATGCCAGAGTTCAGTGTGGATGTGAGGAGAGACTTAGAGACTATTGTACAAGCATCAAAGTATATCCTACAAATGAGAGGTTAAATCCTTGTAATTTGGGGGAAAACACCCTCATTCTGGGAACATTCACGTGGTGCAATGGACAACTGTGCTGGACACCACCAAGGTCGCTCATGCAGCCATAGGGTAGTGACTTGGCTTGCGCCCTTGTAAGAGTAGGTTTAGGGCTACTGCTTCTGAAAATCCCATTCATGGGATACCACCTTTACCATCAAAAAGTAATTAGACTAATGGTTCAATCTATGTACCCAACACAGGGTGGAAAGCTAAGAGTGAAAGGATATTTGCAGCACTCATTTCTACGTTCAAGCTTTTAGAGCACAAACTATCTTGATTGTTATCGTAAGGTCACTCACACCGACTAGAGATTAAGATGAACAGAAGGCAGCTGGTTAGGGGAACTCTCCCTTTACACATGTTATTTCAGACAGCGTTACAAAAGGTAAAAGGATAGCAGGATTACGCACAAACCCCCAACAACCCCAAAACTCCACTGTTACTACTGAATAGCTCACATCCCCAGACTCTAAAAGAAAACAGCAAGTAACAAAACAACAGCATTTAGTAAGAAAACACAGCTTTCAGGCCTGTGAAGAACAGCAACGCTGTACCAGAGAGCTCTATTGATGGAAAACAGTAGGTGGAACAGGGGACAGAGGAGCAGCGAGGATGGGGCAAAGGCATATTCTTTTGCACAGAAGAACTGATGAATCTACCAGTCAAATATCTGCAAACTCAGAGTGGAAAGACCACTTCCCTTGCATTCGGAGTAGTGTTGTGCATTTCCCTTCAGGTTCTGATACCATCAAAGCCCAGTGTCCTTCCTGTGTGGCACACTGTCCCCTGGCTGAAGCGTTGTCTTTTAAAAAGCCAAAAACATCTAATTCTATGTATTTTCACATGACTCATCCCTACCCTGACAGGTTTGAGGAGCAACGTAATTCTGTTGTGCCATGGGGACAAAGACACACATACCCCTACTTTCTGCTTTGCGAGCAGCCAGAGCATCACAGCATCATTTTAGCAGTCGCATTTACTGCAAGATAATGCTACAGGACAGCGCAGGTTTGAGCCTCCTTGGGGTGGGTGAGAGGGTAGTAAGCTGTTGTTTAGGGCATTAATCCACAGGCACAGTTGAAAGGGTGGACACTATAATAGATTGTTGTCCCCATTGTCTTTGAGAGTGGTAACTTACCCGGTGCAGTCCCTGAGGTTTTGGAATGAAGATTTTCAGATGTGCACACCCCTGGTCGCTATGTGGGGCCCACACCAGCACCATGTGTCATTCCCCATTCCCACCAGCACCCCCAGATGAGCCCCAATCCTCACTTAATGTGCTGCACACACTCAGTCTTATTTCCCACGTGGCCCCTGAAAGGCAACCTTGTGTCGCGACTCCTCCTTGGTACCGCCGCTGCAGGGTAGAAGTACCGAGTCCTAGTTTCAAGCTTTTTGTTTCAGGGTCTCATCATTTCCCACCACGAGCTGGGTGGGGGGAGATAAAGGCCGTCAGTCTGTCTGCAGAACAGGCTGGCTCTGTTTGCCCCGTGCCCCAGCGAACAGAGGTTGTCGACTTTTAATGGAGCACTCAGGTTTCCGCCGATGCCAGCTGCAGATAGAACGGCCCGGCGGCAAACAAATTCAGGTCCCTGGGGGCCGCTCAGATTCTCCTCTTATTTGTTAGTTTACCTGTAAAATACAGTTGGGCTAATTCCTGCTTGCGTGGTTGCAAAGATATGTTTCCCTCCTCTTTTGAGTTAGTAGGGGGGGAAAAAAAATGAGCAAGCGCAGCAAGGCTAATGGAGTAAGAGAGCATTTCCCATGGCTTAGGCAATAGCAAACGTTTTCGGCTGGGGATTGCTCGCCTGACACCCTGCACAGAGGTGAAGTTGTGCAGCACTTCATAATAACTAAGACCTATTTGTTATACACAAAGGTGCAGAAGGCGTCCTAATATCTACATGTTCAGATGGGCTTAAATCCAACAGCTCCTCACAACATCAGCTGTTGAATTTATTATATGCTTATTACAAGGCCAAGAAAGGAGAAGGAATTATCGGCAAATGTCTTATTCGATTTTTAAATATTAACAAAAACATTTTAATCACACCTGAAAGCATTGTATTACTGAAATGGACGAGAATACTCACCTGCAATTCAAATACCCACTTATTTCATACATGAAAGTGAGCCTGAATGCCTCCTCAGACTCTTTTTAGGATTCATCCTTGTCAACAACCTGTTGTCCAATTCAGCTGCAGAATTTGCTACTTCTTAGCCCCAAAAGATGCTGCGATTTAGACACGAGCCATGAGAGAGAAAGGCTGCAGCACTGAAACTGGATCCAGTCCGGGTTCATATGCTTGGTACTGGAGTGTTTGATGACAGCTCTGATTTAGGACTACAGAATACTTTAACGAGAAAGTCCAGGCTGTGAAGACTGAGTCTTGCAGGTCAAGATTAAAATGCACCTACAGAACCAGGAAAACTTGCACGTCGCCCGCTTACAGCATATTTTGCACCAAAGTAGTCCACAATCTTGAGCATCTTTCTCACGCATTAAAAAAATTTGACTTTTCTCTGAGAAATGGATTCTAGTACAAACCAAAAATAAACACATGCCTTGTGTCCAGCAGGCTCCACGCAGATCCAGTTTTGCAGCTGAAGCCAAATGAAACCAGAGTGAAACAACTCTGAAAATGTCATCTAGAACGTAGCTGTACATAGCTTGATTTAGAAAAAACTTGTGATAGTTTTCCACAAGACATTCACATAAGCAAGCTAGGGAAAAATCACCTAGAGAAACTCATTATCGGCTGAGCATGGCACTGTTTGGAGAACATTAAGAGAATAGTTATCAATGGTACACTGCTTGGGAGGATATATTAAGTATGGCTCACACAGGTCTGTCCTCGAGCTACTTCTGTTCAATATTTTCATTAATGATCTTCACGACTGGATAGATCAGGTGGGAATGAGTATGCTGGAGGAAAGGAATGGAATTTAAGTAATCCCAGCAAATTGGGGAAGTAGTCTGAAAAAAACAGGAAGCTATTTAAGAGGGGATGTAGAAATGTGTAAGCACAGAATGGAAAACGCAAGCCCATATAAACAGACCCATAGAGAGGCACCTTGATACTGAGCTCACACATTGAATGTGAAGCAATAAACTCCTGATTCTACAAAACCCACAGATGGGGAGGCATAAATAGGAAGATGGCCCAAGACAAACCCAAAGTTAAAATCCTACTTTATTCCGTCAGTAGATGTGAGGCTTTAGCTAGAGAACTGCCGAGTTCAGAGAAACGCACTTAAGGAAAGACATTGACCATTTGGAGAAACTCAGGAAGATAGAAAGTACTCCAGACCTAGGAAACACAGGGGAGAGACTGTACAAACTAAGAATGTTTAGTCCAGAGGAAAGAAGATTGAGCATGGATGTGATCAGTCTTCAAGTACATAAGACAGCTTTGCAAAGAGAAAAGGAATAGTCTGTTCTCTGTACCACAGTGGATGGGGATTAATAAAAAAATAAATAGGCTTCCACTGCAACACGGACGATTCAAGTAAGATACCAGGGAAAAAAGAACATGTTCCCTCTCCCTCCCAAACAACCCTAATGACAGTAAAGTCCTGTGACAGCTAGTGACAAAATCTCTGAAAACAAGTTAACTGAACACCTGAGAAGCACAACATACATAGAGCTTCTTTTGGGTAGGGAGAAGGAGAAGATGACCTTAGGATTCCCTTCAAGAAGTGATAACCCCTGTAATTCTACATACGTCTAACAGACAACTTACTGAAAAGGCACAAAGAGATGCTTATCAATGACAAATTCAGAAGAGATCTTGCTAACAGACATGACAAAATAGGGTTTGCTTTCTTAATATCTTCATATTGATCCTAAATTGGACACAGTGGCTTCAAGACTCATTGAGAAGTTGTAAAACAACAGCTGCTTCTCTTTTGAACATTGCTGCTACACTCACATGACAAAGCATGCCACAGGACTCCAAGGAAAAAATGGAGACGTCAGAAACAGACTGGAAGCTCAATAGATACTAGTTTCCATCTAATCTGGTGCAATCTTAGAACCAATCATCTAGGTTGGAAGGGACCTTTAACATTGAGTTAACCTAACACTGCCAAAACCACCACTAAACCATGTCCCTAAGCACCACATCTACCTGTCTTTTAAACACCTCCAGTGATGGTGACTCAACAACTTCATGGGCAGTCTGTTCCAATGCTCAACAACCCTTTCAGTGAAGAAGTTTTTCCTAATATCCATCCTAAACCTCCCCTGGCACAACTTGAGGCCATTTCATCTTGTCCTATCACCTGTTACTTGGGAGAAGAGATCAACTCCCACTTCGCTACAACCTCCTTTCAGGTAGCTGTGGAGAGCGATAAAGTCTCCCCTCAGCCTCCTTTTCTCCAGGCTAAACAACCCCAGTTCCCTCAGCTGCTCCTCATAAAACTTGTGCTCTAGACCCTTCACCAGCTTTGTTGTCCTTCTTTGAACATGCTCCAGCACATCAATGTCTTTCTTGTCGTGAAGGGCCCAGAACTGAACACAGTATTTGAGGTGGGGCCTCACCAGTGCTGTGTAGAGCAGGACAATCACTTCCCTAGTCCTGCTTAGAATGAGACATTACCATACTGTCCCCTCCAAATCATGCATGTAACAGAGCTCCTCCTCTTAACACACAAATGCCACAAGCTGGGACGGATGCGGCACTGCTGCACCGTAACTTGTGCTGTTGCTGGCCATCCCTCCAAGAAGGGCTGCACACCTGAGGCTGAAGTGAAGAGATTCTCCTGCCTCATTTAGTGCACAGTCACTTACCTGGATTCAATATTTTGAGCTCAGAGTGACAGAAACTGTGGTACCGCAAGCACAAATAGCTAGATTAGCCACCAAAGAGAAAGACACCCAATTTGCAAGCCAGGAGCCACAGGCTGTTTACACCACAGCATCCCAGCCATAAACGTTTAATTAAATCAGCCTTTCTTCAATCATGGTGTATTTTCTACATCACTGCTCATTTTCGACTTGTTGCAAAGCCTCTCCTGATGTTCCTTTTTTAAGGCACTGAAATGCTGCCCTGGGATGTTCCTGCAAGGGGCAGAAGCCAGGAGTAGCCTAGTGCAGAACGGCAACGCTGGGTTTGCTCAGCCACTCCTCGAGGGTTGCCTGGCTCAGGATGTATGACACCAGCAAAAGTCCTTCCAGCAAAAACTCATTCCACAGTGCTTTCTGACAGTGCTAGCCTAAAGTTCAGATGAATAACGAAAATTTGAGTTTTACCGATTTAAAACAGCAGCTGCTTTCATGGTCAGGTGAAGAACACAGAACTTGTGTTGATGCCCAAGCCGATTTTGTGACCAACTGTGGGCTAAAACTGCTCATCAAAAAGGGGAAAAGCTCGATAACATTCAGTAATTATCAACTGTTGATTCAGGTTATTCTAATACTGTATGGCAAAAAAACCCCAAACACCCAAAAACCCCACGACAGGAATGTGCTTCTGAACTACATTAAGACTTTCTCTGCTTTAGCTTTGCTTTTTTTTTTTTTTTTTTTNTTTTTTTAAGGTAGCCAGGTTACCCTTACTTGCTCCTATGGATTGGCATAAAAACAGCCGAGTCCACTAAGCGGACAATCAGCAAAAAAAGACTGTTAAAATGCTTTGCTGCATTATTGACAGCGTTATTAAATGATTTGCACGCTAACAGAAATACATGTCTTAACTGCAGTCAATTACCAATGTTATCACTTTCTTTAAAACAGCAGTTGAAATTCTCCTGGGATTTACAGACCGGTGTGCACTTACTTCAGTGCCAGGTAAAACCATGAGGCAACGATCACAACCAGGCTGGCTAATCATCCAGATAAACGTGATTCACTAAGCACCAAAAAAAAAAAGGAAAATTGGGCATCTCCACTATACTGGAATTACTCACACACATAAATCATTTGACTTACCAAAGACCTTCTGGAAAAAAAAAAAAAAANAAAAAAAAAAAAAAAGGAAAGAAAGAAAAGGACAGAAATAAAGTAAGAGTCTGGCTTTAACCAAATGAAAGAGTAAAAGAGTGCTAAAAAGTTCCACGTTAACCTCAGTGTTGCTTAACTTTCATGACCTTCCAGAAAGGGAAGAACTATAACTGGATGAGATTTACAAACAGCCCAAAGTTAATTTAGCTGGCAGGAAGGGGAAGAACTTAAGCATCACCAAAACTGGGTTGAAATTAAGTATTGACAAGTGAAAGGTAACCACAAAGAGTGTATAAACTGAACTACGCAGATACATTAACAGAAGCATCCAAGGTAAAAGATTTGGGCATCACTGTGCACAGCTCAATAGAACATGGACTGTGCACAGCAGGGCTCTGGGGGATAGGTGCTTAAGGAAAGTGACAGATATTACCAAAAATTATTAGAATGCCACTGATCAATCTTCGTTTTGAAGAGCATATTGATTTAATAAAACCATTGGAAGCATGGATAGTTTTCTATACCAACAGAGATTGCAAAGATTTGCACTTCCAAAGACAGATGACATCTGACAAAGGTAAACAAACTACCAGCAAAAAGGAAGGGAAATCATGATCTGTTCCAGCAGAACATGAAATCAACTGAAAACAGCAAATTAAAATTGCAGTTTCATAATTAGCTTGTGGGTTAGAGTGCCACAAGATACCCTGGAAAATGCATTTCAGCAGTTTTTTAAATGATTGGGTATTTGTCTGGAAAACCCGCACTTACGCCAGACAGAACAAAAATACGCATCTTCAGGCTCAAAGGACACAAGATATCCAACAAGTGTGAGGAGTCCGGGGAAACAGTTCCCTTACGAATAGGTTATTCCGTAATTATCCATGGCAGAAGTTTTTTGTACTTTCCAAGAGCGTGATGCTGGAAACATTAAATGCTAATGTTTCAGAATCTCTCCCTATCTTCCCACGAATCTGCTTTAAAGCAGGAGAGAAATAAAATGAGGTAAGGGAGCTCGAGCAACAACACACATCAGCCTTCGAGGCTCCCTCACACCCAGCAGCACGCTATGCATGGTGCGTTATAGACAGCCGCCATCAGCAGATCAAAGATGGTGAAAACTCTTCAGAGGCAGTTCTCTTCTATACTACTACGCAGGACTGAACACGGGAGCTGCAGGAAGCTCCAATGTCGTAACTGACCTCCAAAGACAGGGACAGGGAATGCTCCCTGCGCTGGCAGCATCGCAACCAGAGCAAGCAAAGGGGCAAGGCTCATCCAACGCCATGGTGAAATGCTCCAACAATTCACCTGTTTGTTATCCACTTTTGAGACTTTGTCTTTTCACCCTATGTACGATCAGTGAATCCATAGATCTCCTCTAAACTCAGGTCCCTTGGAACAGACAAGGTCTGATCAGGAAGATGAATGCTGCCTTGAACATTTTCTGATGATCCGACTCAAGCAGCAAAATATACCTGCAGGCAGAAGGGTGCGAGCTAATCCCTGTTGTGCTACAGCCCTACAGAGACAGCTGATCCTTCTGCAATTCCGAACTGCCAGTCAAAGCTTTAACATCTTAATACACAGCATGCTTTAATTAAAATTTCTAATTAAGGAGGGGGAAAAAAAAAACAACCACTAACCAGCAAAACTAATGTTGCAAATTAGCAAGCCTTACGTACAAATTGAAGGTGGTCTTTGTTGCTCTTTCATAGATCATATTAATGTTAGTACTTTAAGCAAATAATTCTGGACAAAGTTACCATGAGTTCACTTGCGCCCATTTTAGTAGTGGGAGACAAGTAACCTTTCTAGACAAGCCTCCTTTTGTTAGGGTGCAAAGGCACACAACAGACAATCCATCTTATCATCTGCCTTTGGAAGACAGACCGAATCAAAAAGGACCAAGGAACAAATAGACACATTCTGTCTGCACGGCCTCAGCGAAAGATGAAGTGGTCTCAGACTTGCTCTTACTTTTGTCCCAGGACAGAAAGGAAACGACCTGAGGAATCTGGACTAGCTACCTTTAGGGCTAGTGACTGCAGGCTCAGGAGTGGCCTTCACACGGCAGGCGAGTGAGACGGGGGAAGACACGCAGCAGGAACTACAGTCTGAAGATGCAGCTCCACCCCTGCAACATCCCACGTGTGAGAGTGGACAACCCACTGAATGCATTCTTCCAATTCTGTACCCATCAACTGGGCACGGATTTACTGCAAGAAAGATACAGTGAGAGTCAATTGTACATAACATTTTTGAAATACATCATATACCGAGGGCAAAAATTGACAAATACTGTCAGCACTTGGCATTAATAAATCAAAATGTTTTGAAGAGAGCTTTTATCAATACTGATATTGCAGCAACTTCAAAAGAAATTATGTTAAAAAACTGTGATGCTTAAACATTTATATACCTATTATAACAGCAGAATTTAATTACTAAGTAAATGCGTACTCAGATACAGTTATTACAGCAGTTCTAGGCCTCTACAAATACATTTCAGCCTAAACCCATGCCTCTTGTCCAGTCGTGTGTTCCTGACAGCTCTGTTTTCATTCCAAACTGGCAAACCGCTTTGCTTTTCCACTGTTCTAAACCTGGATGTCTCCCTGAAACTGCCCAGTCATGCCATGCTTTGCCAGACAGCAAATGAGATTTACAACTCAGCTTAGAACTGGATGGAGACCAAATTGCCCACTCAGTCAGTGGGGCTGTAAGCACAGATCAATTCTCAGAGTCAAAAACAAAACAAAAACCCCCACACTGAGGTATAAAGTGATTTGCATGTCTCTCCAAAGAAAACACTTCTCGTGCCAGAGCTCCCCAACTACATTTTTAAAAAGGCAAGATGATGTAACATTGTCCCTTCCTTTTCCCTTCTGCGTTCATTAACAATTGAAACCTACCTTAGTTCACGTAAAAGAGAAACAAGAAAGATGTACGTGAGAGAACACATCTCATGCTCTATCACACTCAACCTATGTAACTTTCTGCCCTCGTGCCAAAACGCTCCGTTTATGCCATCCCACCTTTCCCTTCGGCTGCAATAGAGTACATTTGCCAAGGAAATCCACTGACAGTATGACACTTTCACCCGTCTTTTATCTTAAGATGCAAAATGAAGAGAAAAAAGCTTCCCAGTGAGACTTCCTGATTAGTCCAACATCTCAAATCTCTTCCATAGGTATAATACTCTACACTAATCTTTGTCAGGAAGCACCTGAGGATGAGACTTAAGAAACACAGGTTTTGATGCACTGAGCAACACTCGATGGAACTCAATTATTGTCTCACTCAAACTAAAACTACATCATGCAGAGAACATCAACTCTACGTCTAAATCTCAAAGTATGAAAAAAATCAATTAAAGAAAATAAAAGCATGTTTTTGCTTACCCTCCTGCATGAGCTGCATTCTGCTTTTGGTGCACGTGCACTCCCCGTGCAAAAATCAGTTTTGAGAGTAAGTGCCCTTCTGAGCCACGCATACGTTAGAGGTCACTCAAGCACCCTCTCCCCCCTTTCCCAATACCTCAGCCCAATGCTTTAAAATGCACAGAGAGGACCAACTCTCAAATTCTTTCAACACAAAGAACGCGTAAGTCACTCTACAGAGTAAGGAATTCCAGAAGAATCAGAAAAAAACGAGTGGGTAACAAAGGCAAACCAGCTTCAAAATAGATAAATACAAATTACTGTACATAGGCAAAAAAATACATGATGCTGAGCTTAGAATTGGCAGTTACAACTCAGGAAAGAAATTTTGGAGTATTCACTCGATTCTCTACAGCTCAACATGTGGTGACAACCCAGAAGTCAATCACCAGAAAGGATACTGTTGGCAAGACAAATCATTCCTATGCTACAGTACACAACTGGGCACTTCTTGTGTTCTGCCGTAGTAAGAAAGAATGGGAAGTTACAGAATACGCACAGGCAATGAAACCACCTCAGATGCCCAGATTTTTGGGGGGAGTCATTTTGGTTATTGATGATTCCTGCTCACTAAGTAATTTTTTTCTTGCTTCAAATGATTATCTCTAGATACTCTGTTTCCATTTCTAATGTTTTCATAGAAAGTATGATTTGCATTCTGTAGTAAGGAAAATCACATTCATATTAATGCAGGTGGGCACCAATATAGATAATCTTTGGGTAACTTGATGTTGTCTAGAAGAGCTTCTGAAAGACGTTGATCTTCCCAGGTAATAAAACAGTATTCTCATAGAGGGTGCAGAGTTCAACTTAGCTTTGGTTAAAGCGAAGCTTAAGAAAGAAAATTAGACAATGGATTGCTTGCTTTAGCTAAAAGGAAGAAATATAGGCAAAACCACTGTGTGGGGTCCAAGTTTCAGCTTGTCCTTACGGAATGCTGTTTTGGGAATGAATTCACCATGAGGGCACGGATTACTCCTAATTGTCAGACTGAAGTTATAGGCACTAAAATATCAGTTTTCAGAGACAAGTAGTATAAAAGAACTGGTTCCTACACGTCTGAATGGGGGCCATATACAGCCTAATAAAAGCAATTTTGCGGTCCAAGGAGGATGGAGTCTCTCTGATTGACGTGAATGAGGCCCTTGAGAAATCTAAGAATGAGCAACCAAAACACAAAGACTGCCTGACTTCCAATCAAAGAAAAGGAGAGGAAACTGATCTAAACAGAACCTTCTAGAGCTAATGAACAATCTAGATTTCTTAAAGGATCATAAGTAATCAGATCAGCTTAGCCAAAATGCCAACGTAACAGTGCTAGCAGGCACCTCAGTCACCACCAGGGTTGTTTAGTTCAGCAGCTCTCGATCCAGACCTCAAATTACCTTTTGGTTAAGAAACACGAACTAGAACAGGCGGGACTGGCAAGGACTCAATAGTCAAAAAGACAATTATGTTTTTAAGAATGAGCCTTGGAGTAGAGGGTAGGGATCAGATTTCCCAAAGATCTTGCAGGGTTTTTCTGATTGTTTGATTAGTTCCTCTCACAGCTGATCCTGATTCTCCAAAAAGAAAAGAATGAGATGGGATTCCCTCTCCTTTCATTTATTAGGAAAGGAAAAACCAAAGACACACCAGGAACCTGTGGCTCTCTGAGAAAAAGAGGTCCCTTCGAGCATCCATCTTTGACAACCAACAGTCACCTTGAGGGGGAGGAAAAAAGATTTCAGCCTTGCAGACTGATTCTACCATCCCGGAGAAGCACTCATACCAGATGCACAAATAAAAATAAAGAACTTTAATAATTACTGTCCTATGGAAAATCCATTCTTATCCTAAAGTCCAGTAACAACTGGAACTAAAGCCAGTGGTGCATGGACAGCAGCAGATATGGGAAGGACTCCATATTTTGGCCCTGGCAACAGGCAATAAGCAGGTTCATCGTACTCTTTCTCCTCTTAGATAGTGGATATGGTGGAGCTACCTATTTTTGTACAGAATAGGAGAGTTTGTGGGGAATCCCAGAAGACTACTGCCCTTTCTCCAGTATCTTGCTTAAACACAACCTCCCCAAACCCTTGAATTCCTTCTGGATGCCCATCACCCAGCAAGACTGGCCTCGCTGCAGACTGTCATCATACGGTCCTTCTCCCTCTCGCAGGCTCAGCAGGTTTGGTTCCCTGTGCTAGGCTTTATCTTAAAATTATTCTATTTATATATTCGGTAAGTTCATTTAAAACTCTTGTGTTTGTAAATAAAGAGCTTTGCAGCTCACTCAGAATATTAAAATAAAAGGAAAACACAGAGTTTTTAAAACTGCTCATAACTAGCACTCCTCTGCTGCCTTTCATCCTTCGTTTCACAAGACCCCAGAGCACTTCACAGATGTAAATACAGAGCTGCTCTCCCAGCAGCGAGACGCCGACAGTCCTGGGGTGGAACACGGGGGTGCTGTAGGACACGACTGCATCATTGCAACTCCTCATGGTGCTGGGCTCTCACTTTTGCTCTGCCACCCTGTGGCTGCTCAACTGCACAGCTCCAACAACCAAAGTGCCTACTTGCCCAGAAAAAGATGTCTCCTATGCGCCAAGAACTCTGCCAGTGGGGATGGCTCGTTTTTCCATAGTCAGGAACTTCCAACCAATTAACACAATTGGTAGGAAGTGAAGAAAAGAGCTATTTTCAACTGAGCCTCCCCAGGAAAAAAACCCAGAGAGGACACTGGGTTCTGGACACTGGACTTCTGGGTTTGGTCAACAGACTAGAGTTAGTGGCTCTGTCCCAGACATTAAATGCACCTTAGTTTTAAATAGAAACCGTTCTTTGAGAGACGGGTTGCAAGCTTGATTCAAAACCTTCATTATCACTGCCAGCGCATACCCCATTTTTAAGTGGGGAGATTCAGTTTTGATTCCAAGTAAAGGATGCCACCTACTGAATCCTTGCTACCACGATTGCATGCTTTGACCCTCACGGCTCAAGACCTCTGGCAAGATCACAAGCCAGACTGCAGTCCCAAAATAAACGCCGAGGAAAAGCAGAAAACAGGCTTGGAAAAACAAAGCTTTTCTCACTGCTCCTCTCCCCACAACCCCAAGATGTATTACTCACTGAACATCTGCAGAGCCATAATAATTTCTAGTTTTGCAACACTGACAACCTTAGCAGTATTAAAAAAACCTCCTTACATCTTTATTCCATTTTGGATTCATTATAACACGATCTGACAATATATGCTAGTACAGTACATTCTGCAACATTTAACCCCTGTTCCCAGTTGCCGTTCTTAACTTCACGGCTTAATGACACAGAGTCAGTAGATCACAATATGACCCTGTTAATATTTTTTTAATGCCATTTTTACAAATTACAGCATAATGCACTGATTACGAGGATGAAAGGAAAGTCTCTACGTCTGTCTGGAAACCAAATAAAAGAATGTTTGAACATCTGTTCATCCTACAAATGTCTTTAAAAGCTTTGATTTTCCCATAATCATTTTGTTCCACCATTTCACCCTTTTTCGAATGTGTATCCAACAGCCTCAGGACAGCAGCCAGAGATCTGCAGTAATAGCACATTATAATCAAAGTTCTTGGGCACGCTTAAGTTCTCCTTTTGGAATTAAAAAAAAAAAAAGGGGAAAAAACACAAAACCAAACCCCAGTCTTCAGCAGATACCTCTCCAGCTGTCTGTCCTACACAAACCTCTGCTAGGGGAGCAAAATGAAAGGAGGGGGCTTTGCCACAGGGGTTTTACGTAGGGGATTACAAAGCACAAGGACAGGATACGGCGGTGGGTGAAGGGACTCGCGTGAGGCACGGCACGCATGCCGCCGCACAGCCTGCTCCTGCGGGGTGGGCAGTGGCTGTCTGAGACCTCTGCCCAAGTCACAGCCTAAGTGCCTGAACACAGCAGTTACTCACCACGCACTGGAGATGGTGTAAGCTGCAGGGCAAGAGCCCTCCCCACCACGCTGGGCTCCCAACACCTCCCGCGGGAGCCCTGCCAGCACCCGGATTTACTACCCCTTCTCCAGAGGCAAGGGCAGAGCCAGAACAAGGAGAAGCAACGAGCAAAGATGGGAAATAGGAGCACTGAGGAGGAGGTTACGTCTTGGACTGAGAGGACGGAAGAAAGATCCTGAGTTAGTATGCTAGTTTGGAAAGGAGATGGAAGATGGGGGGAAAGATTTTAAGAAGTGTATTACAGGAGGCTGGACGAGAAAGGGATAGAGGTCCAACTTTGGAAGCTGTTGCTACTCCCTCCCTTGGAATAACACAACCAAATAAACCATGGGACCCTCAGCACTGGAAGACCTTTCAGCCAAGCAGAGGGCTGCAAAACGAAGTATTCAGGACTAAATGGATCAAGTTCCATAACAACTGACTCACTGGATCCTGCTATGGNTAAGTATTCAGGACTAATGAGTTTTCAAATGGATCAAGTTCCGTAACAACTGACTCACTGGATCCTGCTATGGGCAAATCCACAGTGTAGAGGAGAAAACATTAATCAGACAGTGCTTTGTAAAAATACATCCCCCCATTTACGCTGGCAGCCTCCTCTCCAGAACTATTCAAAAATGCCTTAGAAATGAGAAAGACAAGAACCTGTAAGTTGAAGGCTAACAATTCTGGAGCAGCCAACAATATCCTACAGCAGGACACCTCTCCTGATGACTGCCCTTTTCTTTCCAAAATGCCAAGCAGAGTTGGCAGAATTTAATGACCCATTTAACATTTGGCAAGGCTATTAGAACTATGCAGATAAAAATGTAAGTTCCTTAATAATTCACTTTTGATTATTTTTTTTAATGAGAAGGGGTGTTTTTTATACCAATAATTCTTGGACTAACCTGGGATGGTAATAATGGCATTCCTTCTATGTCATCTGTTTCTCTAGCTTCCATCACTGCAGTATCTTAAGCGGAGGTAACAGTGCAGGGTACAAAACAGGATTTGATAAAGGCTTAAAAGAAAGATAACATAAATATTCTTTCCAAAGACTGCCTTTGGGGGTGTCTGGGAAGAGGAGAGAAATGGGGAAGGAGAGGTGACATGGGTGTGAAATGCGTTTTTTTCATTATAGAAGGATACATTTTCCAGCAAGTCTGGCAGCACAAGTCACATTAAGCCATAGCTGAAGTTGCCTGCCTAATTCCTCTGGGATCACACTGAAAGCATACCCCATAATCTTAAGGGATGTGCTAAAGCTTTGCTGGGACTCACTCAGCAGAAACTGTTTGGGATTATTCCACAAAGCACTAATTCTGTTCTGATTTAAAGGGGCACCATCAACCTAGTTTAGACATCACAACTGCCCCGTCTCATGACTGTCCAGCTGTAAATATGCTCTCAATAGCTGATATTTTTGCCATTTGTATCCACTTTGGTTACCTGGAAATTAAAAGAAAAAAAAGACTGAAAAAAACAGGATCACATTAGCATGATGGACTCACACCCATCAATGGACACTTGATTAATAACACTGAGTGCTATTAATATAATTATAAAATATGATTAATGAGTGTAGCAATCTATTACAGTCCTTTACTTCCACGTGCAACTAATGCACTTACATTATACATGTGGTCATCTTCTGTGGCTTCAGCGAACGGGTCATAGGCTGCTATTTAACATCAACAAGCAGAAGTACTCTTTTTGTTCAAAAGGCAGGAACTAACATTTTCCACGCTGCCAAACCCGAGTCCAATCTCTGTTCCAGACTGCTGCTTTCGTACCTGTGGAATTATTGTTAGTTTTTACGTTAAGGTGTCCTATGCTTTGTAAATAACAAAGAAGGGACATTACCAGTGCTCCCCTTTTTATGTGCCTAGGACATGAAATTGAGAGGAAGAACTAAAGCAGCCATGAAATCCCTATTAAACAACTAATGGTTTCTAAAGCATCTTGGAGATATTCATTTTACAAGGCTTATACTGCAATCTTCTATCATTATTTTAATGAAATAAAGCCCTTGACTATTTCCAGAGGCAACAACTTCTTTCACACACAAAAGACATTTTGGTTACAACAAAAGAAAATAATTCTGGAGTAGGATTCACTGCAGAAGAGGCAGGAAATTCAGAAAAGCTATATAAAACGTCACCGAAGATGGGTTCTGAACCTTTGGAACAGCCAACAGAACAATTAAGACTCTCAGTTACACGCATCATTATGTTTAATACAAAAAACACTTCTAGATATAAATCTTATTTATAAAAAAGATCCATACCATCTCTCAGATAGCATCTTACATAGTTGCAGCTGAAGGAATGCGAAACATCCATTTTAGGTTTCACCTACTATACCATGTGCTTTCTGTCCCCCACTTTGCTCGGGGGAGTAACCCCAGCCTAATCAGCTTCGCTTTGTGGGTTGCATGAAATTCACATCTTGACTAGATTTAGATTAATATTGGTGGCAAACTTTTAAATCAAGAGAAACTTCAAAACAATTATCCAGAAAAACACCGCTATTAGAACACCCCCCCAAAATGTGCTCATCTGGCAGGTGACATCCTCTGAGAGGCCATAAAGATTCACATTGCAAAGATGACAAAATAGGCAGATTTTAACAGAACAAAAACAGATCGTGGCGATTTTGGAGGGGGCACATTGTCAGCAGGAGCTTCCAGGCTCTGTTTGTGAGGAAGGAACAGGTCTAACGCATTCAGACAAGACAGAGTCCACCTGTATTCATTTCAGAGTTTGGTCTTTCAGGTGCAATCAGAGGCCTCTGGCTTTCTCAGGACTGGATCATTTTCTTCTGCGTGTCAAAGACATATCTTTTAAAGAGAAGAGAGATGGTAACAGGTTGGGCCGAATCATTCTTGCCGCTTTCATCCTCTTTGATTGTATCCCCCTTCCCTGCCTTAGATTTCTTCTTGGAGGCAACGGTAAGAAGCATCTTGGTATCCGGCTTCAGCCCGTCTGTAAAAAACAAGAACACACATGACAAACACACCCAACATCACATTTCAGTATAACTAGAAAAAAAAAAACCGAACAGGCAAGTTTACTTCTGAAACCAACCAAGGAAAATAAAAAAGTAAATCAGATGCATTAGGAAAGTCACATTTCCGCATCATGCTTCTGGAATATGGTAACCCACATGAAAAATAACCCTCCAAACATAGGTCACAAAAGTGATAACCCCAAATCCAGTGCAGTATCCGGGCTGTATCCTTCTACAGCTTAAAAAAAATTGAAACAAGCCAGACCAACTCGCCTGGTCTAAGCCCTTTACCCCACAGACCTTTCCTATTATTTACATGCACCTCCCGAAGTTTCTTGTCATCACTAAGAATACTTATAAAAAAGTGAGTCATAAACAAAACCCAACAACTGGTAAAATACTAAAATTATATAGAGTCCTAAGAAGCGGAAGGTTCTTGAATGTCTTTCATCTATTTCCCAGACCTTCCAGAAGCACAGTACTTCGGTTTTAACAAATTATACAGTTTTGTGTTTGTTTGGGTTTTTTTGTTTGGTTGGGTTTTTTAGCTAAAACACAGTATTTGTTAAGGATTTCAACTGTCACTTTTTAGGGGAACTCGAATTAACCTGTGTAGGATTCTGGGGATCTAACTTAAGTCTTTCTCCAGACATCTGTGCCAAACAAAAATATTTGTCCTTTTCTTTCTAAATGGCTAGGGTTTATTACACTTTTATATTTTCTTTTAACTCGACACATTGGTGACATTTTAGATAAGAAATGCAAGATTGCAAAGTCCAAAGAAGCGCTGTAAAACAAGAGAGATGCAAGCTCCTAAAAGACCACTCCTGAAGAATTGCTTTCTTAAAGCAGAAGACAGCAAAACTCCTTGGAAGGTTATTCAGCGCCACCCGAACACGCTGCAATGTGGTTCTCAGGCACTTGGCCAAATTCAGTTCAGGTATTTTTAACCTGTGGTGTCGCATAACCTTATCTCAAACACTTAATCAGCTTCTCCCCCCTCATATTGAAATTCAGATGCGGATTCTCATATCGCAGCCTGACAAAAAGATTGAGATGCTTATGATTTACTGGAGACAGGAGGTCTACAAGCACAGGTGATTTGCTCCGGCACAGACACGTCTGGAGGCACCGACAGCTGATTGTGAGGGGGGGGACGCGGCACCAGAGCCCACCTTCCCCTCCTGCCGCGTCAGCTATGGAGTGGTGGCGGGCGGCATCCCCACCGCACGGCAGAGGGACGGGAGGACGCGTCGAAGCAAAACCAGGAAACTGCCCATTTGCCATTTCATGACCGGGGGTTCGGAAGCCGCCCAAACGCCCCGCGGCGCAGCCACGGAGAGGCTTTGGGAGATAGAGGCGTCTTGCTTTTTTGAAATAAAAAAATAAAAAATAAAAAAATGCAAGAGCAGGAAAGAGGAGAAAAGCAACACATTTGGTATATAACTAAATCACAGTCCACACTACGGCTGCAGAAGTCCAGCATCAAGCAGAATCAACTTCGTATAGTTCTACAAGACCTTGTATTTCACAGCCACGGCAGCAGCCGTCTTCTCTTTTCAGATGGCAGAATATGAAAAAAGCAATGATTATTTCATTGTGAAAATAATTGAGACTGTGACTGTTCTTCCTTGATGGTTGAGAAGTCTGATAATGGGTATCTCTGCACGTGTAAGGTTCAATTAATCAAACTAGATAATATGGTGTGGCCAGACCACATATTTATTATATGGGTTTATTACATTGTATAGTCATGTTTGATGCAGCTGTTTCGATTTTTTAATTGGATGCTTTCATATAAATCCCATTAATATCATTAGCTTTACAATCACTCCATCTTCATCACAAAAAAAATAATTTATCATTACATGAAAAGCAACTTATTTCTTATTTGGAAAGCACCGAGAACATCTTGGGTGCTGCTAGGAAAAAAAATATAGCAACAGTCAAAGAGGAAAATAAAATAAAAACAGCAAAAAGAGTGACCTCATGCAGTCCCGCTCTCTACCTTTGCAGGATTTATTTCATATCATATCTTTTCTTCTGTTTTGACCAAACTAATCGTAAGTGTCCCTGAACAGGGTTTTGTCCACTTTCCTGGGAAGACCATTTATTTTTTGGACAAAGAAACATTTCATTTTGCTTTCTAGCTGGTTTCCCTTTCTGCGTCTTATCACTAGTACTAATGTTGCTGTTACTGGCACGTTACTGTTTAAGAAAGATGTTTAACTAAATCCTCTCAGAAAGACACACTTTAAATTAATTAAAGCAAACAAATCCTAAAACACACTTCTATTTATGTTAGTAGGCTTCGCGAGACTAATTTCCAAAAAATGCTAATTGGCGGAAAGGAGAGAGGAAGGGAGGAGGTGTGGCATTAAAATTGCAGCCAAAATTTTCCCCTGTGGGTATATCTGAAGCGAGGTACCCGGGCTGCTCCCGCGCGCCCTCGCCCGCGGGACGGCGATGCCCCCGGGAGGGGAGAGCCGCTCGCCCTGGAGCCACGGGGAGCTCCAGCTACCGGGACGGAAGAACCAACTTGGGATAGACCCAGCTGCAAAAACCCGCAGCGACAGCAGCGAGCGCTCAGACTGCCCGACACATCTGAAACCTGGTACATCGTCTTAGGTGTTGAAACCAACAAACAAAAAAGAATAAAATAATCTCAATGTTTGAAAAGTTTCATTTTCAAGAAAAGTGGATATGTTGCACACGGAACTGTGCTCAGTTTTAAATCCATTTTTCCCCCGATAATCTCACCTCCTCTACCCTATCGCTAAATTCCACATACAAAGAAGTAAAGATATACCTCACCTGCAGCCCTTAGCACCTATTTGGATTCAAATACAGTTATTACGGGCAAGAAGTTTACAGAAGAAATGGAAGAACGTGGTGGTTCCTACCAGGGAAATGTCGGGCTGACAGCCAAAGGCAGCTCAGGTATTATGACATGCACAAGGTATCTAAATTACCTAATCAGATCCCACGGCCCTCATTCTGCAAACAGATTCGGTGGCTGGCATCGTACCCTAAACAAATGGCATTTTCTGTTTCTCTGCGCTGGTGCCAGGAGGTCTAAGGGCCGCCGAGGCGCTGTGCCGGGGAGCAGCACAAAGGAGCGGGCGGTGGGAGGCAGCCGGGGGGGCACAATCGGGGCTTCATCTCCCTCCGCGGATTTCTCGCGTTACACACAATGCATACTTTACATTTTACAAAACCAAGGAAATGAAGGGAAATATATCTGTCACCGAAGAAGACATCAGACCTTTAATAGCTGAAATGACGGATATTTTTAGATGGAGGTCTAGTTTAACTTGCTTACATTAAGGGTCTAATCTCTCCTGAACAATAGCTATGTTAGCTTGAATACATAGTGAGAAATCTGTTCCATTAATTAAGTGCTGCCTGTACTACTTGGATTCGTAGCAAATGTTAATAGATTTTTTTTTTTCTTCCTCTGTTGGACAATTACTTTATTTTGCCAGGTTGCTAATGGATTAAATTGAAAAGGTCCATGTGTTAAAAAAAGACTTTAGCTTCAAAGTTGTAAGAAATGCCTTGCATACAACAGTGGGAATACCTATATATTAATATTATTAACGGGCAGTCCTCAGAGGCACATAAGATATCTGAAAGCTTAGCAAATTCATTCCCACCCATCATAACCACGTCTGTAACAAGAAGTGCCCAGACAGGTCTCATGTAAAATGTACTTCTAGCATCAACTAACCCAGGTTAGATAGGAAAATCCAGCTGTAAAATAGTTTAATCTGCTTCATTCTTTTAGTTTCAACTACTGTTAATTATTAACAAATAAGAATACAGACTATTAACATAGTATCTTTTGTTTCATTATGGTCTTGGATTTAATGCAAACTGAGCCACTTATAAATGCAAAAAAAAAAAGTGAATTTTCAAATTCAAACGAGAAGCGATACCTCATCAGGAAAAATATTTTCCAAGTCTAAGAATAGTTTTGCATACACAAAATAAAGGCTAAATGCAATATTTTACACAATTTTCACAAATAAAAGCTAGCTGCTTGGTAATTTGCAGTACCTTATGTAGCAAAATGCATTGCAGCCTGGAGTTTTACAATTACGCAACAAATTTGCACAGAAGCATGCAGATTTCAACAACTTCATATGGAAATTTCACACTGTAGAAATTCTGGACCCCTTCTTGTGTATAAATATGGGAAATAAATTTTGCTCCCCACCTCCCACAATGAAGACACTCATATCTACACAAGTTTAAAGGTTTCCCTAATGCTTCATTTTCCCCTTACGTTAAGTTAACGAGGCCTCCCTGCAGCAGGGACCCGGCAAAGCCCCTGATAACACCCCCGGCTGACCCCGGCGCGGGGACAGTCTCCGCAGCACCCCGCTGGGGAGCGCCGGCCGGCAGACAAATCACAGCAAACGCGTAAAGCATATAGATGTCCATAACTTGTGCTTTGTTTTTTACTACGACTACTACTTCACAGTTGTAAGGAGGATGAAAGCTGATACAGTATCTGCCCCTCTAATCCCTTTTGCTAACCCAACGGCAGGATGAAGGAACACTGCTGTGCTTTTTCCCCCACGTACATTTTTATTTCAACTGTTACCCGTAAGCTTGGATCCTACTTTACCTTTTACATAACTTCCCTACTTCACATCCTCCTTCACTTAATATTGTCATTCCTTATCAACATCCTCCGTTATCTTTTATTTCCCCCCCTGTTAGTCTTCTGCTCCTTGAAAAGGTCTCCAAGGGTGGTCTCTGCTCTTCCTCCTAAAGTCCAACTCCTTCTTCCTTGACTCCCAAGTCCACTTGCTATTCTGCTCTTCAGGTGTTTTATACCTCTCTTTCTTCTTCCAACTTTTTTTTTCAGATTTCCCGTCTCCACGTTTCTACTTCCTATTTCCATAGATCTCTTCAATATTTAGGAATAGTCCCGTCTCCTTCAAAGCTAATGAAACATTGTGTTTGAATGGGAGATTTTAAAGACCGAATGCCAGACACAGAGTAGATGAGAAGCAAGATAATGCAGTATCTCCTTGTAGCCCAGCCAGAGACGGGAGTAATTTTTAAGCAACTGATAAACACATCATTGAAAACAGGTGTAATAATATAGGTGCAGGACATGCTCCCCAGCACAGCCAAGGAGAATAATTTATTTTGCTGAACTTCAACAACTCCCTTCTCGTACGCACGCTTGCGAAAAAAGCCTACTGCTAACTACCCTAGCGAGCGCCGATGAACATGAAGGTATTTGCGCGTATGATTACACAGTTTTCTTACATTACTGAAAATTGTAATGGGAAAAAAAATCATGTTAAAAAGATTGCAAGTCTGATTCATGAGGACTTCACTTTCAGATCAAAATTAAAACGTTCATCCTACCAATCGGAAAATCAGCAAGCGTTACACCAGGTACCCTCAGTGGTACTTGCCATGGTTTGCTGGGGAAACACTGGCTCAGAATTCTTACCACCGCGTTAGGAAAAAACACACTGAAGGCTGTACCAGTAGCTCGTGCTGGAATAGAAAATATACCTTTTCGCACTCAATATTTAGAAATTCCTAGACTATTCTTGACCTGCTGATATTATCTTCAAACCTCCCATTCCATTCAGGACTTCGTGAGCAGAGATTCAGTGAGAAACTGAACTTTGTTTTTCCTTTCTGTAAACAAAATACCCTATTCACTTCCTTTCAACGCTGCAGGTAGAAGACTCAGCTACCTGCAATTTCTTGCTTCCTGTCAACATTCAAATGTTAAAAATTGACAAACATCAGAGAACAAGTTAACATAGCATATTTGACGTTGCAAATAATTTTTATCCGAGGCAAACGTAACCTTTTAATATGACAGGCGGACATTCTTCTTTCTTCCTGAGCGAAGGAAAAAAAAGAGCAAAACTTGAAAGAGGCAAAGGGTTGGGGATAATCCTCACTCACAATGGATTATTCGTAACAGCTGTTTTTCACAATTTCAGGATTTCCTTAAATTGAACCCTCAGAGCCTGAACGCTCATTACACAGTTAAGGAGTGTGTGCCTGCATCAACTCTCCTGCTAACAGAGAGTACAAAAGCCGCTGACCTGAAAATCAGAAATCGTTGGAGCCCTGGATGGAGACATCCATGCCACAGCCTGATGCAGAGGGGCTGCGCTTAAGAGCGGACAGAGACCAGTCCCTCCCCCGCTTACTGCAATAATGGGCCGTTGAAAGGACAGAGAAACTTCTTACTAGTACTGCAGGACTTGACAATCCGGTACTTCAGCACAACAAAATTACAAACTAATTTGATTTTTTTTTACCTTGCAATAGCTATGTATATTCATTCAAGACTTAAAAATAAGTTGATATATTTACCTATATTCAAAGAGGGGTACAAAGTTCAAATACAGCACTCTTACTGTTTCAGATTCTGATCAACTTTCGAAATCAAGAAGAATTAATCTATCACTTGTTTCCAGTAAAATGAAGAGAACTGTCAGTGGTACAAGCGCTGGCTCTCACACTCCCACAGTGGAACCGCACACTTGCTCTCCATCTTGTCCTGAAACACGTCAGCAGTTCTACAAAAAAAGTTATCATTAATCCATGCCCTAAAAACATGCAAAGCTCATGTAATTATCCCTAAAGTAGCATTCTGGAGTTTTGATTCAAACAAAAAGCAGAAGCGTCCCAAAAATCAGAGGATCATTTGCCCAGCGCCACCTGCTACAGTCATTTCTACAAAGAACAAGAAAAACAGAAAACGTAACATCCTGTTGCTTGAAGTCTTTACATTAAGCTGCTAGGTAGCAACTCTGCTTCTCTCCTCCTCTGCTAAAGAGATCCCAAATCCTGCCTTTTGATTTTATTCAAGCTAAGGTGGACATTCTTCTCCTTCAATATCCCAGCAAAAAAAAGTCCTGAGCTGACTGGGGAAAAAGAACATTGTAAGCCTTCCAAGAACAAAAGCACTGCATTACTCTGCCCATAAACACTGTAATAGGAACATCAGATCTGCCACACCACATCTAGCAGACTGGATGGTCATCTAGAGACCGCTGGCCCTGTCTAACTGGGCATCCCGTCACCTGCCTGTCATTGATCTATGGGGCTTCAGACAGAGCAGGGACGAAAACTGTCCTGAGCTAACTAGAGCCTGGGATCAGGTAGGAGTTTTCTACCTGACATCAGGGTCAACATGTCAACACCTACCAACCTTCCTAGTGAAAATATTTAAGCACAGTGCTCCTAACAGGAGCCGATCTACTCAGCTCCTAGGTGTTCATCGCCATGATAACGAGAATAATATGATTACCCAGACAATTCCAATGTAATAGTTGACCAGAGATTCACTCAAGAAACAAGAGATACTCCTTTCCCTGCTACCCTCAGGAGCTCAGGATTTGAGCTTCAATTACTTCCACAGATCAGGCAATGAATTTTACTTATGTAAATCCTTTCACAGTTCTCCAGTAATTCTATTTTGAATTCACACCACCTTTTCTCACATCTCTTGTCAGCTCTCTCAAATATTCTGCTACAGTTTCAAACTCCAGAGTAGATTCATTTTTCTCTTCTGGCTGGTACAAGATCTGCTATTATCACCTCGCCTGGCTTGTGAATATTAATAGGACTACAGCACGAAGTTGGCCAGGGAGAGCAATCAAGCTCCAAGGAGACCGGAAAGTAGACTCCTTCTTTCCAAATGAGAATTACATTAATGCCTCAGTGTGGTACTTGTGATCTACACAAAATATCCGTAACTCATTGTTTGATGACAGAGACCAGAAAAAAAGGTCTTACAGCCACTTTGAGCACGAGTAGACTGCCCCACGTCCCGACCAAGCGCTGCTGTGACAGCCAGCCTGCGTCAGCAGGGTAATTCCCACTGTCTCAGCTTGGTAGACTCTGTTTAGAAATCCTTAACTACTAAAACATTTTCCCATAAATTGGGGAACAGCTGCCCCGTACCACATCAGAGAAGGCTGCAGTTCAGTGAATTGAGTCTTGTGTATCAATTTGTTAAGTTTATACAGGCTTTTGGACTGAAAGACGTTATTATAGGAGGTAGTACTACTGGAAAGAACATGGATTTCATTATGGGCTCCTGCTTCGCAGGGAAAGAGCTAATCTTCCTTGATGAGGAAGACAGAAGCTGTTTCAATTCAAGAGGCTGACCTAGGTGAAGTTCAGGCCGAAGCTGTATTTGGAAAACTCTCACATCAAGCCGGACACAACCCTTTCAAGCTCAGTGCCAATTCTACACAATGGCTTGAACTGCACTCTCCGGCAGTCCTTAAAGGCACACTTTGTATCTTGGCTTTTGCTGCAAGCAATCAAGAAAGAATGCAAGAAAACAAAACTGTTTCCCAAGCACTGTTTGCTGGTGCCATAATTAATATAATCAAACAATTCCACAAATTGCTTCCAATTGCTGGCGTCACTTTCATGTGCAGAGCCAGACTTTCAAAGAAGGGCCCTTCTTGTCCTACATCCTTACGCTGGTAACCCTCGCTTCACACAATAGTAAACAAGACCTCACTAAATAGTATAGGGTAATTTGTACTGTAATAGGTCCCCAAGGCACCATGGACACAATTTGAAATGCCATCTAATTTTTCTTTTTAATTAAAAAAGCAGTTACTATATTTAAACAACAACACAAAAAAGTTCAGAGGGGACAGATTGGAGTTTCCCACAGCTCTCCGGGAGTTTTCTCAAGGTCAGGAAGAGTTTTATAGGCTCAATTGGTACACATTTTTTTCTTTAATTAGTCTGCCATACCCTGCGCATGAAGTCAGCGTCTTGATTTTTCAGCCTGATATTTTTCATATTGCTAAATGGAGCACAGACTCCAGGACCACACCATATCTATCAGCTGCTGACCAGGTATCGATGCCGTACTTCCCTACCCGTGCCTTGCCTGCCCCTTCCTCTCCTCTCTCAGTCCTGAACTCGGCACCTACACCGAGGACACCCGGCACACCACATTGCACTGAGCGTGTGCCATTCGTTCAGTTTTATACTTCTCCACGCCCAGCATGATACATTATCCAATTTCCCAAATTTACATAACATAACCACATTTTAACCTTTTTATGGCAAAAGTAAAATGTAATAATTGAACACCAGATACAAATGGACCACTGCCACCTGAAGCCATGTAGCAGGACAGCCTTCTGCACGTGACAAATCCCCACTGCATATCATACTGCTGCTCTGCACGCATCTCATTATTTAAGTAGTCTACACAAACCCGCACACAATTTAGGAGGATTATTTGCAGTTTCTCACAATGGGTTTTCCAAAACTCATGCTAACCCAACATACCCTTCAGCCCCTAATAACAGCCCTAAAATGAAGTGATACACTCGAGGTCTTCATTTTTTGGCCAGCTGAGCATACTGCAGTACGAATAGGTTGGGAGTACCAAACCCGACCTTGTTTTATAGGCCAACACATATTTCAGCTGCTGTTGCGTTTGTGCCACAACCATTTGTTGGCTAAGCCCTCTTAGGGCACCTCTACTCAAGAGGGCGCCTTTATACTTTGCACTCCTGGAACAGATCTGTGACTTGTATACAGAAACAAAAAATTGCATAGAACATGGCAGAGCCTACCTTTAATACCCGTTACACATGAAACTCCAGCGCACCGTGATTACCAGGTCTATGCTACACAAATTAAACGTACACACAATACAATGGATCAACTTGCAGAGCTACAAGACAACCAAGGTGATCTTTTTGTCCTCAAATCCACCACTGTCTCATTAGCCTAAAGGAAAGGATTTTCAAATTTATTTCCACATGAGCTATATATGTGCTTTCAGTACATTAGCAAGGCTGCAATTATGCCAGCTGATGGGTCATACCAGCAATTATTCATAAGCTCTCTTTTCACCTGATGGCCACTCAAGGTCCACGCAGTCATTGAGTTGGTGCCTAAGCGCTATACTCATTCTCCCAGCACACCGGCAGGGAGAAGCAACTCTCCTGGGAAGAAGGAATGCAAAGATAGAGCTGGTTATGCTCAACCTACTGATGCTGTGCATTTAATCTGCACGTTCTTCAAGCTCCCTGAAGCAAAAACTGAGTGCGTGGAAAATGCCCAGCACACCACAGGAGCAACTGTGAAAAAACAATGGAATGAATAAGGACATCAAATTATTAATACAAATATATGCAACGTACTGGGAAGCCTGGGAACGTAGACAGGCTCTTGTTACAATTCAACAACAGAAAAACTACAGGCAGGTCAGCGTGAAATATCCAAGACCACTCAAAACACTCAAAGACAGAACAGTGTCTTAAAATTGCATTTATTGTCACTGGACCTCTAAGAAGTACTCTCCCAGGAAGGGAGAGAAGGAAAGAAACATGAAGACGTCAACATGATGAGTAAAATTTGGGAGAGACTATGATGACTGTTGTACAGGTCAGACTTTCACACACTTTACTGCGGTGGCGGTCCTTGCTGATTAAATCCTCAAATCACGAGGGACAAAAATTCATAAAAATGTCCCAAAGAGTATAGATATGAAGAAATAGATCAAGGAACCACTAAGAATAAGAGCTTTCATGATTTTAAAACCTGTAGAATATCACACTGGGATTAAGTTTATACCCAGCAAGGGAGCTCTCGGGCCACAGCCACTCAGCAATGGGCCAGAAGATACTTTTGATTGAGGTTTTGTCAGTGTCCCAGTACCTGTAAAATAGCAAACAAAACCATGTTCATGCTCTGTGCACTAAGGTGAGCAGAAACAACTGAAAACATGTTTTGAATTCGACACAAGGGGCTAAAATTTCATCAGCCCAGCGAAAAGACGCCACCACGAACAGCACCAGTGCACAACCTCTCCTAGGGCAGCCTTTCAGAGAAGCAGACAAAGCGGGAAAGTTCAGGTTAGCAGATCTGACGCCGAATCAAAGGCAATTCATTACAAAGCGGCTTCAAATCAAAGTGCGAGATCCACAGGCCTGTCTGTAATCCTCCCATCTTGCCTGCGACTCTTGATGTGGAGTAGGCACCACGGAAGCCAGTTAAGCTGGACCGACTCCGCTGACGGATCCCAGGCATCTGCTGCTCAGCGCTGGTCCGGAGTTTAAGTTTGGCGATATTCATCTTCCCCTGGGCTGCCTTTATAAAGCAATCCCGAACAATGGGACTTCAGAATAAAGAATAAAACATTTAATTTTTTTTTTAAAAACTTCTAGGCAAGGGCCTTTAATGCGATTAGAAGGGGGAGGGGGATTGGATAGCAGCTTTTTCTTTTTTATGTTATGTATATTGTGTGTAAACAAATATGCAATTTGCTTTAAAAAGATAAGGTGATTAAATTTTTATCGGGCTTGTACTCTGTTGTCACCACAACAAAGAGAATTAGGAGGAGGAAAGAAAGGCCTTTTTATTTGAATTATGCTCTTACCAGAGGTTCTCTACAGCACAGCTGTAAAGCCACTCAATGTTCTCCAAACAGGCCCTTTGATTGCATTTTATTCAACTTGTTTGCATTTGGAGCAATCGAAAGGAAAAGAACGCTCCACATTTTGATGTCTTAATGTTCCTTAATACCTTCTTTAATTTATATTAAGCTTCTTAACTAGGGTGATGAATTCTTCAAAAACAATAAAGACCTAGTGCAGAAATCTTTCACACACCATGAAAATTGAAATTATAATGTATTCATGGCTTTTTTTTGTTATGAAAAAAACATTATTTAGAAGAAAGATTTAAAGCCTATAAAAAAATCCTGAAGTTGTATGAAAATTACTTGATCCACAGAAACAGACAAAAGTTCAAACTAATTATTACAAGGAAAATAAAATGTTGTGGGAGGTGGAAGAGAAGAAACAGTATGAGAATGGTGGGCTACTATAAAGTTTTTAGGCTTTTAATAACCTTATGAATTCCTTCTCTATGGCTTTCTACAAAAAAAAAAAAAAAGATGCTGGAAACTTGTATAATTTTGTTTTACCAAGACAAATTCAAATGTCTGCCAGTTCTTCCTCCTTTATTATTCATATACTTCTTCCCTAAAACGGCTCTTCAGGTTCACGGTTCCACAGTGCATCTCCCTCCCAATGCCTTTCACAGTCTGCCAAGACCAACAGCACACACTGAAATTGGTGAAGACTGTAACGGAGCACGCAAACGCCCACGGACGCAGCAGCTTCACGGGGTACGTGTCCCTGGGTGAGGCTCCCAGACTGAAACACCATTCACAGGTGGATCTCACTCAAATGGGAGGCAGGCTGCACGAGAAAAGCAAGGGTCACGCAATAAAAAGTACAGAAGAGGCCACCCGAGGGACAGGAGTGGATGGGTTTGTTTTTGCAGGCACTGCATGTTTTCCAGTTGTGGTTACAGGACGCTCAGTCCGGTAAAGCTTCAAACGCTAATTATCTGGCCCATGGTACAAAACTCGCTCTCAACAATTCCAGTGTTCTTAAAAAATCCCTTCTGCAAAAAAATGAACACAGCTTTCAGAGAAAGTCCATTATGGTACAAATCAGCCTCAGCAAGGAACGTCCAAAAGAACATATTCTTGCTTTGCTTCCCCCAACTTGTCTACTGCTTTACTTTTATTTTTAACTTAACAATTTTACTTTCCAATGCAACTTCTTTAGTTCTCAGCAATACACATGCACGTGTACAGCTACCAACACCTCACCTCGCTCCCCCTTTTCCTCTGCAAGGAAAGGCAGGGAAGAAACACGCAAGGCAGGGCTGGCACTTCTGCGAACGCCGACGCGGCGCCTTAGAGCTGTGCGGCAGTCGCTGGGCGCCCGCGCATCACAGCCGCGGAGAAACGAGCTTCCTGGACTGCATCAAGTCATTTGAAACATCCTTGAAATAATGCATTTGAAAAAGAATACACATTTTCGTCTGGAACGATTGTTATTTTCTGTCGGCATCCTCCCACTGCTCACCTGCCTTTCCCCGAGTCACGTTTTTAAGCAAATTCCAGGAAAGCTCAAATTAAAGCCTCGGGATAAAGCCTGCCGCATTTACAAAATGCTTGTGAAAAATCTCGCTTAGCTGTACCAGCAATCAACTGGCCACAATAATTAAAACAATTAAAAAAAATAATCACGTGCTGCATTTACCATGGAGCAAAACAATGCTGATCCTAATCTGAGACGCATGCACCCCGGGTGGAATGACAGCCCCCTCCGAGCAGGGTCGCACCGTACACGCGCAGAAGCATCAAAACCTAAGAGCTGAAGAGCGCGTATAGATCGCCACAGCAAAACTGAAAAACCACTCTCAACAAGTCCCAAGAAATTGCAGACTGTGTCAAAGGCGGCACAACACAGCTTTACAAACCACGCCGTCGCCCTCTGCCATGGGGTCGTGTTTTTCTCACATCTGTCCTGCAAACTAATCGCTGCTTTTGCAGGAAACGGTATGGAGAGACAAAGTAACGCTAAAACACACACTTATTCAAACATGATAATTATAACAGGTAACGCCTACTGTATCCCACCTACTAAAACTTTCATCTGCATTTTTTTTAAGCGAGCAAGTACAAAATTTACATATCCAAAACAGTGCTTATGTATGTAACCAGTTAGAAGTCTTAACTGCTGTATCTATGAAAGCTTGTGCCTTTAAGCAGAAATGATTCATGAATTTTAATTTGTTTTAAATGTTGAAAAATTCCATCCAAGTAAATTGAGTCAACAAGCCAGCAAAGAATGAAGACGTGTATCTGTTTTTTATTTAAAAAATAAAAAACTCAAGTCTATACATTTCTTAGTCACCAACAAATCCTCTAGCAGTGAAAAAAATACTTTGCAATAACTAAGTTTCCTGCATTTCTTTAATTAAGACACTATGCTTTTCCCCCATTGGGCATGTGCTGGTTGAGCACCATCGAGCCTTAACTGATTATTTAACTATTACTACTAACTAATTCTTATTTAACTATTATAAGAACAATTCAAAATAGTAAAAATGAATAAGCCGGTGATTTTGGAAACGGGGAAAGTGAGGAAAGATCTGCAGAATGGAAACTCTTCCTGTAAGCTGCTTCAATAACCATTAATCTCAAAAAATGCAAAACATCATCAGCCCACCCTCCAAATAAAGACATTTCAAATGAATATCAGCATTATTTTTAAAGGCATAAATTAATTATATTCCCCCTCTCAATACCAAGGCTTTCAGTTCAACTTTTTCATGCTTTTTCTCAGTAACCATAAAGATCAGAAATAAACCTTTGCATCCAAGGTTAATATTTTCTCATAATTATTTTACAGTACTCAGGCTCCAAATAAACAGCAACACTGACAAAGTCAAACAGAAACCGTCGTATGTTTATCCAAAGGGGCAGGCACGCTACGTCAGGCTCTAATGGAGACAGCACAAGTCGCAGCGATACAGTGACACAGACCCAGCACAGATTAAGAACTTAATACCTCTATCCGTGCCACAGCGATACTTCCATTTTTCTAGGCAAGCGCCCAAGGGCTGGGTTTCCTTCCTCATTTACACTCTTCCTGGGGCACAGACTGTTCTAAAACCTACTCAAGTGAAGTATCGGAAAATGCAGGTACAGCCTCTGTCCAAGTCCGCGGGAAGCAGATCATATATTTAAGGCTGAAGGAGATTAGCTTCCCTGAGCCATCCCCCCAAAAAGACTCTCTTCATCTTTCTGAAATTTCCAGGTGCTGATATTGTTTAGAAATAAGACGTAGGCAATTCACGAGGCTCAGAGGCAGGAATTAATAGCAAGTGTCCTGGTGCCAGGTGGCTGCCTGGAAGAGAACAAATTACAGCAACCTAACTTGCAAGATACCCGCTGTTTCAGCGTCTGGGTCCAAATTTCGGCAGCGAGAGGGAAAAGGTGCGCAACTAGTATTTCAGGGTGTTAGGAGAGCCAACCCAGCTCCACGGGCTGATAACCTGGATTGAAGAGTTACTGCACATGTCCAACACACCAACTCACTTTGACTTGCATTGCAAAAAATCCAACCCCCACAAATAAATTTGGCGTTTTGAGGGAGCGAGCAAAAGGCAGCATTGAAGGAGAGGAAAATTAGATTACAGAAGACGTAACATGACCAGCCAAAACACACAAACAAATTAAAAATAAATTAGCCCCGTTACCAAAACCACAACGGCAGCATCTTGTGTGATGACTGTTCATTTCATTGAGTTTAGGTTCTAGTACAGTCCATTTCAGAAGGCGTTCTCACATCTCAAGATTTATTTTTCTTGACAAATAATTGTTAAACATTTGCCTTGTACTAACATATCCATGTTTATGATATCCTGACTTACTCAAAGACAACACAGGAACACAGCTTAGCCTATCAACCCAAATGACTTGTGTGTGACCCTACCAAAGCATGGAATATCTTTTGCCCGCTGAATTTTGCTAGAATACTGGATTTTTTCTTTTTTTTTTTGTGGTGAGGAGGTTAAAGATAAAACAAATTCACACTCAAATTACATTTTCTCTGAAACCTCTTCTATGTCTTCTTCCTAGCTCCCACTATGATACTGCTCCAGTCAACTTTGCACTTCACAGCATCTAAAAAGACAACCAATAAAAGGAAACAGAGTGTCCCTTCCAATACCCATCTGTGCCTGTGTTCTCTATTTAGACCCCTGCCTCAGGGTTTTAATTCCCTCCACCCTTACTCTCTAGTTAGTCTCAGTGGTCCTGATGTCTCCACTTATTGCTCAGGGCAGAGCTGATCAACTGCAGGTTCCGTGACTGCAACCAAGAAGCCATTTACAATTCCAACAGCTGTTACTGATTTTGCAGTAGAATCATGGCAAGTCTGTGGTTCAAACCCTCCCTCCATGCACAGAGGGAGAAAACAACAAGAACGATCAAAAAATCCCAAGAAAAGGGAAGGACTGGGAAGGCATCATGGATAAAGGCACAGCCCTAGCCGATAACCATTTTGCCTGCGCAAAGCTAGCAACGTACAATTACACCACACGAGGTCCAGCCTGAGGTCCTATCTCATCCAGGTTGCTTCCTTACCAGCAGACACCAGAGGAGGAGGAGGTCTGCAGGGCGCTGTGACATTAAGCCACGTTCTCCTTTCAGAGGCCGAGGTAGGTGCCCTGCAGGCAGCAGCGCAGAGCTCTCGGGTACCACACGAGGAAGCGCATCTTCTCAGCGTAGGTTAATACGCCAACCCCATCCCCCCGCTTCGTTAAGCCATTTCAGCCTCCACAGATCACAATGGAAGCAGCAGCAGTGTTCCCTCATCCTGCGTATTGATGATGAGGGAATTCATATAAAAGGGTGTGTTTTACAGGCAGTTCATCAAGGCTATGGATCTACAGTAAGTTTGCATTAATACTTATGCTGCTAAAATTCAAACTCCAGTAAAAACTCTGAGGAGAAAGAAAAATCAGTGTCTTTACAAAATCCACCAGATGCACTCCCTTCAAAATAAATTTAAACAATAAGTCTTAATATTTTCCTCAGGAGAGCTACCCTTTTATTCTTTGGAATAAAAATATTCTTCATAAATATCTTCCCCATATCTTCTATGGGGAAGATAAGAGCCTGACTCTTTGGAAGGAAACCAGGTAGTTTGCCCAAGAGACACACGGGTGGTTAGAATGAAGCAGCATCTTCAACTCCCTCCCAAACACACAAACGAGTCAGCCTCCATGGCCTAAATGCACACACTTAAGACAACCCGTGTGGTACCCGAGTTCTGCTCTAGGTGCGGGAAAAACAATCCGTTTGTGGAAAGGAAGGCACCAGCCCTATCTCCTCTGTTGGGCAAAAAGATGCTGAGCAAGGACCACACCGAGACCATTTCTGCAGTAAGTCAGAAGTGGGAAATATATAGCAGTTACTTTTAGGATTTTGTTTCGTATTTACATGCATTGTCTTTCACCTAACAATGTTTTATTAAAAAAAAGGCAGCAAAAATAAAACAAACGCACAGATGAGAGCTGCTCAACTTGCAACTCCAAAGTATACTTTTAGTGAATTTCATTGGAACAAAAGAAAAAAAAAAAGCCTTAACATTAGAAGAACCTGTGGGTCGACTGTGCTGACTTCTAACGAAGGTTAGTTTGTGCTCTGCAATCTAAAATTATAATGGACAGGCCACTCTATTCCCACCTTTTATTCAGTCCTATTTTACTACTCCAAATGTACACTACCTAAATTTGTATACTCTTTAACAGTAGTTAATCTTCAATTAAAATACCTAGAGCAGAAACTAAGATAACTGGTTTAAAAGGTAAAAGCTTATTGACAAAAACGTATTCTTCATATTGCCTTTTTTTAATTCTGCATATTAAAAATGTCATTTTTATGACTTGAAAAAAATCTTCAGGAATAATGAAGGCTAACAAAAGACTGAAGAGCAGTAATTTAAAAAGCTCCATATGTAGCATCCTGATTACTGTATCAGTCCCATTTCCATAACGAAGGGAGAAGTCACCAAACTGCTGCCTGTCCTTTCTGGTGACAAAGAAAGGGCAAAGAGGACAGCATGTTTTCAAGGCATCATCCTTCAGGCTCTAAGGGAAGAACAAGAAGTCTCCTGCAGTACAGTACGTGGGTGTCAGTGTCCGGCACTTTTCTGGAATACGGTAACCCCGGCTCTGGTGGTCCCTGCACATGTACTTAATTTGGAAGCAGCTGGGTTCAAAAGTTTATCCTCACTTTTTGACCTGCAAAGGTTTAGTGTGTGGGCGTGCACATGAGTGTGTACATCATACCACACAAGCTGAAGATGTGCAGCCACAATATACACAGTGTGCGACTGTTTACGTGTATGGTTTTGCACGCAGAACATACTGCATATTTCTAAATACCAAAACATTATCCAGTATACATCAGTGATGTGCACTGCGTGAGCGTTCCGCCTTCCCAAGCCAAACGTGGCCACTCTGCATTTCAAAATTCAGTAAGCTTCTGCATCTTTTTGGCATAATTTCAAAGGACACGTTAATGAAATAATTCATTAATTGTGATACTACCTATTTAGACAGGATAGGTTCAACATGCTTCATAGGAAGCGCAACAACCAAATCTGCAAGTTTGACCAGAGGAATGTCACTAACACGCCTACCACAGGTACACCGAAAGTAACGGCTACGACGGCCAGAGAATTATTTTCACATTTACAGTGTTTCTCATCACAGACGCAGCGAGCTGAAAATGTAAGTGAAGGAGGGGTGAAGGGAGAGAGGCAGGAAGACCAGAAAGCACAAGGAGCCTGGGAACCTCTGAGCACAGTAAGTCTATGAAAGTACCAGTGACACAAGTATAGTCAGACTGGTGGAAGTCAGAGCTCAGAAGAATTAATATATTCTCCAGCTGCGATCTGAATATTTTCCTTGAATTGCTCTAAAGCCCTCTACAATTGCAGGCAGAAATCCCTGATATTGGCACAAAGGATATATTTTTCAACCATTTGTCATTTTACAGCTCAGATACAGAAGCAAGTTAGTGCCTATCAGCTGAGCTTCGGTAACTGCGAATATACTCCTCAGCACATCGCATGCACGACACAACATCTTCACTGGGATTTGAAAAGAGATCTGAGGTTATGAATTTATAGCACATTTGTGATGGGGTTTGAGCATTCAGCCAGCCACTATCACTGAGATAACAAACAGCAACTCATTAATCCACACTAACATGACAGTATAGTTGAGTGCAATAGTTTTCTCAGCACTTGTATTATTTTGAAATCTTGAATCAA
This sequence comes from Anarhynchus alexandrinus, assembly GCA_008711295.1. Classification (NCBI taxonomy): domain Eukaryota; kingdom Metazoa; phylum Chordata; class Aves; order Charadriiformes; family Charadriidae; genus Anarhynchus; species Anarhynchus alexandrinus. Next base: position 816,814 of record VUYV01000222.1, read on the forward strand.
TTGTTTACAGAAGCTCTTCACTTGTGTTCACAGCAGTAAGTGCTCTACATACCAGGGAATCTTTAATAATTCCTAATGTGCAGCATGTACGAAAAAGTGGTTTGTTTTATTTAAACGATAAAACCCAGCACACATAATGGATAAATAGTTCATGATGAGTAGAAAACACAAGTTTTCAAACAGAACAAGCACTTTGTGTTTGTTGATAAAGTTGGAACTTTCAGTCAGAATTACACAACAGTAACTCTATTACAAACCAGTTCCAAACACAACAGGGGGAAAATGCTTCGTATGCAATACAAGTCAAGTGAAGTATGTAGGCATAATGGTATAGAAAATAAAAATTATTTAACAGAAAAGCCCATACATCAGCAGTTGAAACTGCAAATTAAAACATAAGATGGTGCCCCAGGGGGAACACTGAGCACAAAGACACTACAGACGGCGAGTCTATGAAGACCAGACTACTTGACCAATGCCAAAAAATGCAAGTCTCTCTTCAGAAGTTCCAGGGACACAAAGTGAAAAGTTAATGTTCAGAGCCATTGTGCGTTTCAAACTTTCTTGTGACCTAAAAACCTATCCAGCTTTCCCGGGAAATTTCCAGTTTTCAACGGAAACGTTTTATGTGTTGCATTAGCATCAGATCTCATTCGCTAAAAGGTGAAAAATAAGGGTAAAAAGCCCTCCAAGAAAACAAAAATTGTATTTTCATTGTTATACAGCAATCATAACATCCAGTGCAACAAAGGAAATGCTTCCTATTTTTGTTTCAGCACAGTAGTACCCAGCTACTTAAAAAAAAAACCAACCCTCAAACCAAAATAATAAATAATAATTCCAATGTATGACTAAAGCAGGCAAATAAAACTCACTGAGCAATAAAAGAGAGAAGAGCAGGCTCCCCGATGCCGTGCAAGCCCTGAGGCTGACAGCTCTGTGCGAGGGATACCAGCGCTGGCTGCTGCGTGTGCCAGGGACAGCACGGTTGTTCTCTCATCAGTAAACTGGATTCTACCCGTTTTATCAGTATAAATTGGGAGTAACTCCAGACATTTGATGGTTGAAAAGAGAATACAATTGAACCAATAACTGTTGCTCATGCCAAGGCAAACAGAGGAACAAGTACTGCCCCAAAACTGTAATACAACTTGCTCTCAAGTTATTATAGCTCCAATGGATGGATATTTGCATTGGAAATGAAGAAACTCAGACCCAGGGAGTTTTGCTTGTTTGCTTCATCGTATTATTTCATCTCTGTCTTAGCTTCCCCACTTAAAAATGGGGTTAATAATACAATACCTTGAAATACATAGCCCCTTTTTAAATCTGAAAACAAAATATGAAGCTTTTCTTCAGTTTACAAAGTGTTATTGTTGATGAAATAGTCTGTTCCTTTTAATTTCATCTTTAAACAACCGAGGTCTGAAGATCTTGATTTATTTCCGATTTGACAAATTTTTAAAAAGGGCTTTTCGTGGAGATGCAATTCACGAGTTTAACATTTCATCAAATATGCTTTTGTTAAGTGCTGTTGAGCAGGCACATTACTCAAGGTCATAAACTTCAAGTCAAATCACAGGCAACTGAGCAGCTCCTGCCCTTTTTCTATGGTCTCCATGCCTACCACAGAAGGCTAATTATTTTACAACAAAACTTGAGAAGTGTATTTTTTCCCCTAAAGCTGTATTTGTTCATTGTTTCACTATTTCTGCTTCCAGAGCATGAATTCATGTCCGCAGTTCATATTTTCCCATCAGAACCAGTGCTTGATCCATTCATACACCATTGAGAAGAATCATGGTGAAAGGTAAATTACGTCTATAAGAAGCATTAACTTTTGATTGATGCAAAATTTAAACCACAACAAAAGAAAAACATCGATACAGAGTTCAAAAGTCAAATAAGAATCAGAAGGGCTTCTCAACTTGCCCAGGCTGTGGGTCTCCCAAGGTTGCTGGGTAAAAAAAAAAAAAAACAAACAACAAAACAATACAAACAAACCAACAACTCCCCAAATTCTTTGTATTTTTTTTCAGAAAATTAAGACTGATGTCTACTACCAATTTCTGTACCTGCACCCTCATTATGGCTTTTTTTTGGTCCACAGTATATTGAGAAAGTAATTATTAGCTATCTGTATCCATTTCTTCGATAATGTAGGTTGACAGAGAAATTTTCTACCTTCTGTCTTATTTTGGGAAAAAGTCTGTAAGAATCTCTGGTATACATACGTTCACTATTTCAATATTTTTCTCCAAAACTGTTCACAAGAAGGATAAAACCCTGCCACTAGCTTTTCCTTTCCTTAAAACTGAACTGAAAAAAGGTTTACTATAAAGTGGCACATGACAAGCCAACACCGCATTAAGAGTCAGAAAGAAAGGACATCGCCAACAGAACATCTTCCTTAGTGCAGTTCTATACGGTACCATCACTTTGCACAGCCAAAGATCAAGTGTCACTAAGGGCAATGGAGAACGGCTTGGGGAACTTTGCCAGTTACATTATCTTGCTGTGGCAGGAACACTGATGTGTATCAGGTGCTTTGAAATGGGAAAAGTCCTGTCACAACAGGAGCAGAAGGTACCAGAAAGAGAGAGTGAAAAAACTTAAGATGTATTTGCTAAAAACTTGATCTTGTTGTGTCCTTACACTATAGGATGCTAGAAACCAAGGACATCTCAATCTAATATGGGCTATTTCCTGAAAGTACATTTTTAGTTACCTTACCAGACTCTCTTACAAATCTTATGAATTAGGTAATCACCAGTTTTCTTCTGAAGATTAATCCCCAACAGAGAATGGATCAAAACACACCACTATGACACGCAATTTTTTTTAAAAAAATAAATCAACAGCCAATGACAACAGGCTGCTGGCTGACCTGACAACTAACCTAAAAATCAAATGCATTGCAAAAGCTCCAGGAGATGGCCTTATACCAGCAATAAACAAAACCTCTAGAGTTGTCTTCACCGCACTGCCATAAACCTGCTGACAAACTTATTTAATCTCTCTAGATCTCTGCCGCAGATCTTTGGAACACAGGTAATACCTTCCTCCATTGGGGTAAAAGAGAATGAACTCCATCTATATTCAGGCACCAGCAGGAGGACCACCACTGCACAACACCAGGGAAAAGGACTTGAAACAGTTACCATCCGTTATACTATATATAATATAGCAATATACTATATATAATATAGCAATATACTATATATAATACAGCAATAACATTCACATATGAATGTACAAAAATTCAAACTGTCCAGCTTTGCCCAGAATTATGCCAGGCAAGAACCCTGCATATAATGCGTACGCTGCCACAGCTCAGCAGCCTTTGGCAAAAAGCCGTGCCTTAACCTCTTCGCCCTGTACTGAGAGAGGCACAGATTGTGGTGAGTTATTTAAGCATCTAAGCTGTTTGAATTCATTCTTACATCAAATATATTGCTTCTGTCACTACTATGTTTTGTCTTATTATCGGTGTAACATTTGCAGAAAAACAGTCCTGTAAAAGTAAATAGATTCCTCATATAAGCAACAAATTAGATAGTTATAAGGAGTGAGGATCTAGATGTCCAAACAGCCGTGATTATTACATCAGCTCCATTTTTAGGACAAGTCCCAAGATGTGCTGACATAAAAAACAGAAGTCATGGAAATATAGAAACAAAAGTCTCAGGGTATTGTTTTGTACCAAAACAGATATTTCTATTTTTAGGAAAAAAAACCCAAAACAAACCAGCAAATGTATTGCTGAACTGTGACTGGTGTGGAAAAGGGAGTTCCCTGACTCTGTAAGATTTGTCAACCTCACCCAAAATAAAGCAAGCGGGGTTGGTTGTTTTTAAAATGTTACGAACAAGTGACCCTGTTAAGGGAGTTAAAGTTTATTCTAGTCCCCTTGGTTGTCCTGAAGCTCCTATTTTATCTTAGTTGCTTCTACAGTCTTTCACAAGAATCTCTGAACCCAACCTGAAGTCGTTTCCCACCCCGTGCCCTTTCCCGAGTACGCCTAAGGGACCGGCACTCGCTCATACTGCAAAAAGGGCTCCTGCGCTTTGTGCGCTGCACAGAAAGCCTCAGCCCCCCAGAAAACCCGGGATGAGACAAAGGATGCCATATACAATCCCATATGAGATAAGTTTGCTGTTCAGAAAATCGGTGATCAAAGGTAGCATCATAATATACAACTGAGCAAATCACAAAAAGAAATAGTACACTTTCCTTCTAGATACTACAACTGTGTCTGGTAAGAAAAGAGGGGGATCAGCAACTGCAGTGGGTGACAAAGAGCCAGTAACGTGACGTAGCGTTCCAGGTGCTAAAAACATTCCCTTTTCAGGACCTGGAACACGCAGGGATCACACACAGCTCTCCCAAGAGCGGCCAAAACACACCCATTGTCTTGGGTCGGTGTCGAGCAAAAGCCCACACTGAAATTCGTTAAACCTCTTTGGACACACCACAGTGGAACCGACAGGCATGGATGTTCAAACCGCAGCTCCATCTTCCTCCGAACGCTCCATACAGCATTCCTTTGTACAGCCTTGGCTGCGAGCCCACTGGTTTCACCGCTGAACGCCGAGACGCGCTGTAAAGCTTTTATATTTGTGGAAGCACATTGAGAAAGCGCCAGCACATGTCCGAAATGCCACCAGCCTCTATCATCTTAAAATCACATGCAACATTAAGAAAAGATTGATAACGAACACACGAATAAAACAGGTCTAACAAACCCAATTTAATAAAGGAAATACATCTATAACTATTGCAATCTTTCTCCTTTCATGATGACCAAATACGGTACACTGGATCAGCTTTCAGCTCTCAGCAAGGCTGGGGGAAGGGGAAAGGCTCGTTTAACAGTTGGTCCCATTTAGTCATACAAAGCTGGAAGGAGGCAAAAGGGTAATAATTTAGCAATGAAGAAACTCTGAAGACCTAGAAAAGCATGGCAGCCTCCAGAGATGTGGTTTGCCAAGAGGCTATTTTGGGGACGGATAGGGCTACAAAGCTGCTATTAAGCTTCAATCCTTAAAATAAGCCCATAAACTCAGAAAATATTTATCTGGAAGGGTGGCAGCCCAATAAAACTTTTATGAATGTTTTAAAACTGCCCTGTCAAGGGGCTAGCCGCTCAGTCACCTCCCTCCCTCCCAAAAAACAACACATGCGAGAAAGCGGGCCCACGTGTCAGGTTGCCGAGCAGGAATGACAGGGCAGCCTGAAAAATGGCTCCGCGCCTCCTGCGCCCCCCTCACCAAGCCAGCGGAGCACGCACGGCTCCCCGGCTCTCCCACCGCCTTCCCTCCGCCACCACAGGAGACGGGCACCTCCGTAAGCCATCACCTGCCCCCACCCGCTCTCTCCGAGGTCTTTTTCTCCTCCCTATTAGTTATCACCTGTTGGGGAAGGGGAAAAAATAAATCCGAATATACAACTAAGGGACACCATGGGGAAATACAAAACCAATCCGCTTTTAAAGCCTGCACATCTAAAAGCATCTTGGATCCAGAGGCAGTAAGAACATGCAGTTTGTGCTCCTCAAAGGAGCTGGTGGCTGTTCATTTGGCACTGGCTTGCAGAGATGGACAGTGGGCCAAGCGTAAAGGGACAAAAAAGCAGTTTGGACTTTCACACGTCCCATTTTTGTTAACGCTTAAGAGAAAAATCAAGCTGAAGTAATGCAGACAAAGACAGTGAATTTAACGAAAAGAACATAAAATTAATTTATGAAACTCTGTGTGAAGCCTGGAAACGTCAGACAGAAGAGGGACGCTGCTTCCCCCTCCTGCCATACATTTTTTCCTTTCCTATCTCCCCACCATCACCAAATCTAAAACTCCACACAAACCCCGTCCAAAGGAAGCTTGGCACCTTCCTCAAAATCCAGGGGAGGAATAATCACAGGCAGCAAAATCAAAATGGGATGGAAGATAAGAGCCAGCGACCAACGAAAAGACAGTTTGCAGCCAACCAGACTCTCACCGCTCACACGCAGAACTGTTTCCACAATAATCGGGTCCAATTATCAGGAACAACTTTTCAGAAAAATGAACTTCAACTTGTTTGCAGCCATTCCCCTCTTCCCAGGCAGCGCCATCCCACGTGGCTCCTCTAACTTCTTCTCCAAGTATATAGACTTAAAGCCAACACAAAAGCCCCAAACAAAAACACCCCAACCCGGGGGCAGAGCAGAGCCACCCGCCCTTAAGGCGGAGGCTCCGACACCCCCTCGTGCAGTGGAGCAGACGGACGCCCCGGGCTGGCGGGGGAGACGCGAGGCTGTGGCCAGCCCAGGGATGGTTGGCAAAGCAGATGTTTCCTGTCACCAGTGTCATGTTTGCGTTGATACAGATGACTTTTTTTTTTTTAATGTATTGTGTTACTCCATCTGTCTTAGTGAATTGTCCGTCTTGTAAAATTCTTTTAATTATGTTATTTTCTTCTTATCTGCATTATCTAAAATTATTTATACTATTATAATCTCGGTTTCAAACACCGGCTATAAACATTGTTGCAACAGTTATTAGATGGGGACTCACACACATGCCTACAGACACAAGATGAATAATTGACTTTATGACTGCTCTGAAATGCTGTAGCATGATTTTCTTTCCACAACACACTTCTCTACCAAAAAGGAAGAAAAAGAGACTAGAGGGACAAGATCCAACCTGCCTTCCCCCAGGATCTCCGAGCAGCAATTCTCCTGAAGATGGCACAGCACTGCCCTGTATTCGAAGCCTTAGTTGGCCACTTCTTTCTGGGGGAGCAGAGCAGTTGCTGAGCCAGAGTTTGGCAGGAGTAAGTGCTCTGTTAGATTAAGTTTCAGCGTAATGTTCTCGATAGGAATCGGAGCACCATCCCTAAAGTGCAACGGGAGGGTAAAACGCCAACCATCAAGACGGATGGTTTGTTTTTATTTTTATAGAGATTTTCTAAACCTCAACTTTCACCTCTTCGCCCCCTCCCCCTCCTGTTCTCGGTCACCTCCAATAGCCCATCTGTCTGCTTCGTTTAATAGAAACCTATATTTCCTAGCTAATGGACACATTTGGCTAAGAAGATAATCTCTTTGTGTTCGCTTCAGTTGTCACATTCCTGTTATCATATTAATACTGATTAAATACAAAACCCAACATTTAAGTCAGACCCCACACATTATTTAAAAGCGACAAGATGTTCATATTTTGCCTCAGCCAGCATGGAAGCGCCCCCCCTCTTCCTCCTCCCCGTCCCCCTCCAAACACCTCACCTTCCAGCTGGCATGCCACCCATACGGATTTTTACAGGACAGGACACTTTAATAGCGCTGTTCTATGTGAGACCACCGGTCAAAGTTCAGGTTTCCTGAAAAGCTCTAGGACTGGTAAAAACCTATCCCAAGAAAACGATGGTCAAGCAGCATGACGCTGGGGGTTACAAGACAGGAAGGGTCAGTTAGAGATCTTCGTGCTCTCAGAAACGTCCAGTGGCAATTCATAGCCCATGTTTGTGCCTCAGTTTCCCCTGTCGGTAGGCAAGGATATTTCACAAGCTGTGATGTAGGTGTGCGGCTACTTTGTTAACGTCTGTTTGGGTCCGTGTGGGCACACACCGGAGGGGCTACAGAAAAATGAAGTACAAATCGCCAGGCATCAAATCAGCAAAAACTAATTCAACAAATTCTGGGATTTAAGCCAACTTCATAACATGTCACATTTTAAAAGCAGCCAGTCCCATGCATGATAAAGCACACTTCTAACCCTGAGCAAAGTCGTCCTCAAATTCCAGAGCAACGCCACTCATCAAAACTACATTACAGCAAGACCCAGATGAATTTGCGCCGTCCCTTTCTCGCTTCTCATGCCACCATCGGGAGCCTCTGGTGGAGGAGGAAGGCTGGGATATGACAGCCATAGAAACGAACCTCAGGAGACACATTCTAACTCACAGTACTGTTCAACACGTACCCATCGCTATTTTTTTTAAACAAAAATTATTAACACGGTTATTTATTTATTCAAGGTTTGTCCTGTTTGGTTTAATGGACTACCACCGCCATTCAACAGAAACACAAATTAGTAAGAGTTAACCCCAGAGTTCTGGTGAAATCAGTCACGTCTGTCAGTGATTTTTCAAAACTGCAATTCAGCAAGAGCCCGAGTTACATGTACTGGTCACCTTTGTGTGCAAATACCAAGTCTGAGAATGGAAGCGCAGTAATTCGTTAACATATACTATACGTGCAAATTATTTATGAGTTACTGAAGACAGACGCAGTGTTCCAGCCGCTGTGATGACACCCCCTTTTCCTAGAGACGAGGTACGAGCTGCAGACACTCCGCTCAGCCGGTACCTTTCCTAAAAAAGGGATGCGACACCCTCCTGAGCAACTTTGGAGCAGATGAGGTTATACCATGGTCAGGAAAGCTCCCCGGGGATGTCAAGAAGGCTACCCTAACCTTCTGAGATCCGTATAAACAAACAACCGAACATGGAGAGCCTTGAACCGAGGGACTGCTGTTTACCTAACCCCTGAACTGCACAAGACATCAATCCCTGCCTTATTAAAGAAACGCATACGCCAGCCAGGCATGCCTGCTTCAGCAGCTCTCTCCCGTTCACAGCTTCTCCGGGGTCGGAGGAAGTTCCACCAGGCCCCGTTCCATAAATAAAATCCTTCTGGCTGGCGAAAACTAAATTGTATTAAGACTGGCTCAGACAGCTTCAATTAGAAATAATCGGGAGGGGTGGACTGAAATACCCTCCATCAATTTGCTTACAGCTGCTCTTTTCCTCCTTTTCCATCCCAAACCCATTCTAACTACCTGGTTCAATGAAAGTAGCCGGGAATCCATAACATGCTTCCACTTATTATATGTGCAATCCATACGTACATGTCCCGAAATCAAAACCACATCTAATAGAAGAGTAAAAGCTTTAAGTACAGAGAGAATCAACAGGTCTTTAACAGGAGATTCCTGACCATCGGGCAAGGAAAACCAGGAAACTTCAGACTCTAAATAACACAGACCCTTCCCCCATGTTTACAGGCTTTCTCTCTCCTTAACCATCCTAAAAGCAACAATTTGTGTATATTACAAATCCATCCTTTATGAAAATTAGAGAAAGTAAGGTTATTCAACCAAACTCATCTGCAAAATTCTACAGCATGGACTCCCTACAAGTATCAGCATTTTTTCTGTAAGATTTTGCACTTTAATAAAGACGTTTAAAATCTGTTGTTAATCTACCTATAATTTTTTCCAAATGCCAAATAAAATTGATTTTTTTTCCTGTGCTTATAAGAAACAAGTTCTAAATGAGAATCACTCACGCTTTCTCTCCAGCATACATTTACTGGGAAACCTAATCATATATTTAAATGTAAACGCTAGTGAAAAATGCAGGACGATCAACTGGACAGAAACAGTAAAGTTATTCTATTTCCAGAGGTGTGAGAAATTAATTTGATTTTTCATAGGCATATATTGGCAAATGTTAAAAGATAGACATATTTTAGAATTTTCTCCGAAAACTTTCATTTCTATTTGGCCTTCATATGGCTTAGCCAATGGAAAAGAGTTCTTCAAATACTCAACTTCTTTTAAAAAGGAAGAATGATTCAAGACAGTGCCCGGGTCATTAAACCCAAGCTTAAGTTTTACTTAAAGTAAAAAATAAAAATGCTGATAATTTACTGAATAAGTCAATCTTGTTCTGAGTGTGCACAATTTCAAGACAGAAAAATAAAAAACACAACCAAACCCAATTACGCTGTGTCCTCAAACTACTTAAGAGCATTAACAAGGTAAATATGAGGAAAAACTAGGGGGGAAAAAAAAAAGTCAGGGATTGGGGAACCAGGCATCAATTTCCACACGAACTCCAGAGGGACTATAATCTTCGTACATCTTCTGAGGAGGCACTTGTGAGAACAGTCGATTGTAATGAGCCATGAAAAGAAAATCCTCAGTTCATGATGAACAGCCTGCTCCTGTCAGCAGGAACTCGCCTTCTTTAGCACATTTTCAGTCCTTGGAAACATCTTCTTTCTCTGGTGCCTGTAGTGTTACCTGGCACAGGCTGCCTGGCACAGCCCACGTTACCATTTGCGAGCTTGAAAAGATAATTCATTGCAATCATAAGGAAAACAAATGCATATTCTTCGTGTTGTAGTCATATTATAATACCAATCCTGATGAGCTGATACTTTAGGAGAAGCAGGCAAACAGTCCCTTGCCTAACACATCCATACATTAACTGGTCAAATTAGAAAGAGGGAATGTTATTCTTCTTTCACAGACAGAAAACTGAGAAGGTAAACAAATGCATTCAGAAGTAAATACGTACCTGGCAGCAAAACCATGTACTGAATTTAAAATTCTCAGGTGCACAGCAAAAGACTGTACCATACAAACAATGTTCTTCATTTATATACAAAGAGACAGTTTGGGATGAAAGAACAGAGCAACTGAAGGGATGGCACAGGTCCATTTCCTTGGTTCAGGGTTCTGTACTTGTTAATATATTTACCTTATTTAAAAAAAAAAAAAAGCAGCGGAGGCTGCTCAGGGTTGCGTGGGCAAGGATGGCTGCCAGATTGCTGTAGGAGCGAGAACAGGCAAATGGGCAAACAGAGAGGGAATTGAGTGGGGAGGGGAGAGCAGAGAGACATTAGGGTAAGACATCAGAAAAATGAAACTGAGTAGCTCATCAGTTGTAAGAGGGAAGAACAGTTTCTCCAAATTACAAAATTGTCTTGATTTCCTAATGTGGAATAGTCGGGGGGGATGAGAGGGAAAAGGGTGGGGAGAACTGAAGGCTTAAAGGTTTAAAAAAAACCTATTATGATAAAACCCCCAGCACAAAAATACACAATATGGGATTCCTGTGATTGAAGTTACAACCTCAGGTATTAGGTGAAAGACTTTTCTAAGCAAGATGATGGTTCTCTCTATTTTACCTATAACTTTTATTCCAGGTATTAAGTACTTTTACAGTATTTTCTGCAGCTTTTTAAAATGCAGTAATACTGTAGTTATGGGCAGGAAATGCTTTTGTTGCTTATGTATAATATTATACACAATCACGTTACAGCAGACCCTCCCTATCAAAACAGGTCTATTGAAGCTCCAGTTATTTCCTATTCTTTATTAAACACTGAAATCCCTTTGTGAAAACACAAACCAAAGACTGCTTTACACAGACTTCCTTGAAATCAATGCATACTATTAAGAACAACTATTTTTTTGTCCCCAAACTCAAAACACGGATCAGCCTCTCAAGGTTAATGTCCTTGTCACACAGCAGCTCTCATATCCACTAAGCACTGGCCACTGTTGAGAGTCAATACTTCAAATAGCCTTCAATTCGCAAACCACAAAGCTCTACGCCTCCAGGAAGCCCCCATGGTGTATGTTTTTACTCAGACTTCAAAAAGATATCAGAACAAACACGGGTGGAAAGGGAAGGTGAAAGGCCCAAGGGATGAACGATCAAAATCAAGTAAATAAGCACAAACAGTTTACAGAAAGGGAGAGAAATTTCATTGCAAGAGGGCAATCTGAATGCACGAGCTACCCTCGTGGAGACACATTGAATAAGATCAAAGATAAATTACATAAAGGTTTGGAACATAAGTATTTTCCACCCAAATACTGCAAAGCCGTAAGATGAGCGAGGACTGTAAGACCCAAAGACAGCAGCATCCCATTTAGCACACAAGAAAGCAGAAATAAAGATGAAGGAAATAATTCCTCCTTTGCTATTGTATAAATAAACTACAGACCTGGGAACACAACCTAGATCTCATGGCTTCCACTTCCTTGCTCCACATAAACAAGAGGGCTGTTGGAGAAAGCTGCCCACTAGAAGAAGGGCTGAGCGAGTTCCTCGTGAACAGCTCGCCCTGAATTCCCACGCCCCGCCTGCGCCCGGAGTACTTCACCACCATCTCTCACCAAAACAAGCAGCCCTTCAAAATAAAACTCCACCTTAAACACCTAAAGAAGCAGAGGCGGCAACTGTAAAATGTGCAAGTCACCAGCACAATTTTTGGAGCATTTAGCAATCAATTTAATAGTACCATGTTTTGGCAGTTCAGTCCCGTAACCGATCCCAGAGGGACCCTCTGAATCCCTCACGTTTAGCTGCACTGACATCAACTAAGTCCTTAGCAAGAAAAAGGGCTTTTCCTTTCCAGGAGGAGGACAACACTTAACTGAGCAACACTGAACTTCAACCAAAACTGATAGAAATGCTAATTTTACATTTATCGGACATATAAACTTTGTTACTCTTTGGAAGCAACTGTGCTTGGTCACTTCAGTACTTTTAATTTTTTTTTTTCCCCCCCAAGGGACACACTGGAGCATCCCAAACCCGTACTGGAAAGTATAAAGGGTCCTTATGTTGAACTAGGTGAGAATTAAACCAAAAATGGATATTCCCATTTGCTCTAGGAGAATTAAGCTATTGCAGGATTTTTTTTTTCTTTTGTTCCCTAAGGTTGCTCAGCCAAACTGTATAGACACATAATAAAACCAACTGCTAGCTATATTCTTTCTCAAGAAAAGAAAGAAATGTTTTCACACTTGGAATTACAGCAAGAGTGTATTGAATTTGCAAAATGAAACACCTAAAAAGGACAACCAAAAAAAAACCAAACAGAAGGTAGCACACGCATCCTGCTCGTGTGTGCAGGATGTGTAGTACCCTAAACTTCTGTAGTATTTAATGAAAGTAAGAGCAATCGTGTTGTTCCTTGCCATGTTCTAATCCAAAATGTTTGCAATTTCAGCAGCATAAGTCCAGTGAAGTCAAAATTAAACACAAAATTTGGTCAGTAAGGAAGAGGATATTTGGTCTGTAGTGACTGTAGCAAGACACCTCCACTTAAAATAAATATCCTAAATGACAATGCAGCAAAAATTTTAAAGCTTGAGCATAGTTCTATTCTGCAGTTGTATGTTTACACAACTTTGCAACTATGACATATGCAAAATAGGGCAGGATCATTTTTATAGGGGAAATAAGCTTGTTCATTCATCACTTTGAATATTTCATTTTGCCACCCAACATGTTCCCCCCTCCTTTTGCCTTCAAAAAGTTAACCAGCAGAACTCCATTTAACAAAGGATATCCTACACACGTTAGGCAAGGCTCGTGACAGCCTGATAGGGGCAGTTTACAGAACGGCAGTATGAAGCCAAAAGATATTAGATAATTTGGAAAAGGTCACTGGATAAGTTCGTGGTGGTGCGACGGCAAATCCAAGCTCAGCCCAGGGCAGCCTGCTCAGCTGCATCAGCTACAGACACGTCCCACCAGTGACCCAGACCGTGCGATGGGGTCCAAGTGGCTTACCGTTGCTGTTGTAATTATTCAAAATTCAGCAAAGTAGCAGCTCTGAATACGTAGGATGCTTCTTTTCTCCCAGGGAATGCAACTTCCCACAATAACTACATTCCCCCAAAATAACAAAGCCTGGATTAACTGGAAAGACTTATGACCACAAGAGACCCTACACAGAAGTAAGGTTATAATGCGCAGCGGCACTGCCAGCTCCCAGTTCTACCACAATCTCGAGATAAGTGCACTTCTTTTGAAATCCCAGATCTTAAAAACATGCAACTGAGTGCAAATCTCAGTTTGTTTAATTTATGTATCTAGCTCTTGCGGCTTAGGAGAATCTTATATATATGACCTGAGTTTATCTAAGAAAAGAAACAATCTTTACACAATGTCTTTTTTTTTTTTTAATAAAAGAAAATTCATTCTTTGGAGGCTTACCGTTGGGAGTACTTTGGACAGCTGACTACCAATGTCACTGCCAACTGAAATAACAACTGTTCACTTTCAAAATACTTGTAAAAACCCACAATCGTCTCTCAGGCTCTCCCCGCACTATCAGATCCACATTTTATCCTCAAATTAAGATAAACAAATTCTAACTATAGCATCTTTCTATTTTGCAACAGGGATCTGAAACTGAACTTTAGGATACGGGTAGAGCAATTGCTGGTTCTTGAAGGCAAAAAAGGAAGCTGTTAATTAGCACGCGCTTGGAAAAGACTATTTTGGCAGCTAAATTCTCTACAGCCTCTATCTGCAGAGGGCAATCTCGAGCACAGAGATAGACTGGATGTTCCCTTCAGCCCTTCCTTTCAAGAACTCACAGTATAACACCACCAGAGGATCCACAGGTCAGAAACAAATCGCCTCTACCCCTGCCTACAGCTGCCTGAAAACGTTGGCAAAAATGTCAGAGGGCAAAATAAGCTGTTATCGATGTAAGACTTCAGAGACCAAGAAGGACAGAGGTGGGGGGACACCAGCAGAAGCAGATGGGATAGAGGGAAGAACACTGGCAGAAACTTAGTCAAAGTGAAGGGGGAGCTCAATGGAGGTTGGAAACTAATATTAAAAGAAGAAAATGTAAGTGATGTCCAGGTAGGGCTTTTGGGGATATTCCCCCCCTACGCAGGAGAAGTTCTGAAGAAGTAAAGACACCTATGCGGCAGTCAAACAGATCCCATCTGCTGGCATTATTTTTCTTCTCTTAATGGGATTTTTTTTTTCCCCCCTTAAATCACACAAATAATTAATTTCATATTCACAGCAGGACTCCAATGAAGTGCAAAAAATAAAAGGAGTTGATTACTCACCAAGGAGAACAAAATAGTACGGGACAACAGGTCAATTATGAAGCATCACCCAAACCCAGCAATGTATTCCTCGTGTGTCTCAGTGTGGGGAATGCAATCGCATAATTGGACCTGCTATCAGAATGCATCTGCACAATGGAGACCTAATTAAGATATTCTTTTTTAAATTCCGAAGTTTTAAATGCTTAACTTTGTCACCTTAATATTCTTGTCTTTTCAAAGTAATTTTCTTTAGACTGAAGCAGTGTCTACATCCTTACTGCTTTCAAAATGCAAAAAAAAAGCTCACAAAAACATGCTTTACAGAGTACAGGTAATAGAAATAATCACCTAAGCATGAACACAAAAGCCAGCAAAGCCCAGAGTTCAAGCTGGGTTTGCTTTAAGGCTAAGCTCACGCTATTGCCAGTATAAGGTGCTTTGCTGTTTGGGGTAGGAAGAAGGGTTCAGTCCACGTTGCTCTTTACCACCATTTAACAACTGGTCAGAGAGCAATATGACCTATTCCTGAAGACCACCCATAGCCCTACCTTCAAGGGGAGCGCAATGGTCATTGCTGCATGTGGTGAGTTGAGAAGAAACACGGATTACATTATATGGTTTGTAGGACCACCACTGGTCCTTCCATTGTATTAATGACACTTTCCTACAGCTCCTCTTGCACAGACATAAAAAGGGTGGGTGGGGGAAGCTCCACTTCATACTTTTCAATTACCCAGAAGATGATGGTGTAGTCTATACTGTACCCAAAACAAGGGCTTACACAGGAGCTGGACCTTTTTCTTCCCCTGAAGCACTCAAACACTATGTCAGCTGGTGTCTGATAATTTATCATCCGTGTCTGCCTGATCCCAGGAGAGCAACCTGCTGAACAGACACTCCAACAGCAACTTGAAATCCTAAGAAGAGTTTTAACCTCCCATGGGCACGCCATCTGCTGTAGCACGCAGTGACTGGCTGCCTCTAAAACCAATCTTACAATAAACACATCACCCTTCAAAGCTCTAAGTTTAGAGACTCAGTCCTGAATTCAGATCCAGTCAAGACCAGGATCTACTGATCCTAACATGAATGAGGCAGCCAACCAGTTAATGAGTTAACGCTTCCTTGACTTCTGTTTTCATTCAGAAGGAACGTGCACAAATCTTGACTTTGATTCCACAAAAAGAACACTCTGAGGTCAATAAATCTGGATATTGGGCTCCAAAGGTCAATATGGGCTTACAGGATGTCACCACTTAAAAGGTAGGCTTGATTCCTTCAGGCCAACCTTTTTGTATAGCTGCAGTACGAACTCCCAGTTCCTATGTGGTCACCGGGACTTTCACATCGCTACGGTTTAATCCGCTCAAGAGGGGATCATAGAGGGAAGCGATGCTTCCCTGGCAACGATCCTCTCCCAGCCCCTGTCCATACTGCACTAGCCAACTTTCACAAAAAGGAGAGAAGGAGATTTATGCTTGAAGTACCCCTTAAGGATTTTAGGTTTTGTTTGTTTTAGAGGGTAGGGGAAGAGAGACTGTGAAAGAACAAGCAGAGCTAATCTCCAGCTTTTAAATAAAACACAGCTACACAGATTTCTTTGCCCTTGGGCTTTTGTTTTTCCTCTTGACTGAAATCCTGCTCAGCCTCACCTGATACTGACAGGGATGGCAACCCACCAGACCCTTGCAGCCAACAATTTTTTATTTTCTTTTATTAAAAGAGGAGCCAGGCTGGGCAAACACGGACATTAAATGTGCCTAAATTTCATTTGGCCTAAGAGAAGAAGATTATCCTATTTTAATGCAACACAAGCAAAGAATTTCAAATGTCGAGATCTCCCACAAAAAAAAGTATGCTACTCAGTGACAGGATGTTTAATTATTCTCAGGGCAATGAAAAGGCTTAGACTGCCCCATTCCTGCTGATGTCAGTAAGGACTGCCCTCCAAATTACAAAGTTGGGAATATGACATTTATCTCCAGTCAACTATTTAAAGCTTGTCTCCTACAGTTGTCAAAAAAACCCCAACCCCTGTAACTAATATTCCACAAATGCCAGCTACGTTGGTGTGTTGAGAGCTTCCTGAAGAAAGTGAGACACCCCTTGAATAATAATTAAAAAAAAAAATAATCAAAAAAGGACACAAGATATTTCTGAAGGGGGAAATTATTGAAAACAATGCGATTCACAAATTATTTTACTGTTGCATTTTTCCATCTTTGCATAACTCTGGTTTCCCTCACACTATTTAACCTCTATTAAACTTCCTTGCTTAAGTGGAGTGCTCAAAAATAACTGGTTTGAATCCCACTTTTAAACACACAATTTTTAACTGGAATTGAAATTATGTAGAGTAGCGCTGTTCACCCACAGCTCTTACACCACAGCTTTCTCACTATGCCATTAACCACTTTGCAAGCCACTGTGGGATCCCATCCAACGAAAAAAGTACGTGGCAAAATATAAAAACACCAAACCACAAAGACACACCATCTCCACAATAAACTAAGGGGGAAACATATTCAGCGTTTCTACCTGTAATTTCATATATAAGAATGAGAAATTCTCAGGAATAAGACATATTGGTTAATTTGTAGCACTTTTAAGTCATCTCATACCACCACTGCAGGATCCCAGAGGCATTGTGTCCCCTGAACTAGAGAGGACACCCGCGCTATTACTTCAGAACAGACTTTTATGTCACATTCGACCCCTCTACCATGACAAGCAGTGGATGAGACTCACTCTCTCTCTCTTTCTCATATGCAACAACACTAATAAAAGCAAGGCAAAAAGTTACTGGCAACAAAAGATGAGGTCAAAAACAAGTTTGTCTTCACCTGTTGTAAGAAACTTAAAACTACCATTACCCTGTACGGGCAAAAAGAACAGCAAAGTATAAAGCTTGTATTCTAATACTCTCATTTGTATCTCTTCTTATGAAAAGTGTACCTTTTATTACATTTAAATTTGCTCAATTCAGAAGTGTGTTCAGCTGTTATGACTGTTAGATATGCACTGCTTCTTTCGCATTAGGAAATAAGGCAGCTTTTAACTCATTTCACATATAGCAATTTTTACTGTATCCAGTCAAAAAGAAAAGAATTGCAGTCAAACACACTGCAGTGCCTCAGAAAGGATGAACACTTTACCAGCAACTAGACGGTAAAGACAGACAGAAAGGAAAGTAAACTATGCCTGAGACATCCCATATGCTCCAATTAGATTTTAGAAGTCACTACATTTTACAATAATTAAGCAGAAGACAAATGCAACATGCCAAAACCAATGAAATGGGCATATCTAGAGCCAATCTTTTAAAAGATGTCATGAGACACATCAACAGATCAAGATTTTGCAAACCAAGCAGAATTTTACAGGGTCAATTCTTGGGTGAGAGACAGTTAAACAAAATCCACAATTAGTACTGAAGTTATTCAAACGATTCACTGAACTTTCCTCTGAATTTCTTGTCATCTGGCATGACATTCCTAGGTGCAATGTCTGTTGAAATAAGCATTTTCTAAAGACTATTATTGTTAGCTTTTGTCTTCTTTAGAATAAGACACTTAAACACACAGTTCCTGCCTCCCCAAACTTGTTCTTGATTTCAAAGGTGAACAGTACATTTCAGTTATTTACCTGGACTACATAATGCAGCGTTCCCATTTACAACTAAACCAGCCGCCACCTATCACCCACCTCAGCAAGGAGCACTTCAGCAATAGCTCGCTCCCTCACACACACACGAGCGTAACTTACAAAGCACTGGAGCTTAAATTGCCTTTCAAATCCTGTTTGTTTTTTGAAGCATCTTGTTAAACTAAGCAAAACTCTCTTATGAGTTTAGAGATGATGTCCTCCTTTTTATGTATTTGATCATACAACCAGTCTGGAGAGCAAGCGTCATCCTGTCGATTAACGCGCATTGAAACTTTTTCCTCAGTTAAGACACGAACAGCTCCACAATTTAACCCTACAGAATAGCAGGTCTGCCAGATATTTTTTTTTTTTTAAACTAGATGCTGCTGCAAACAGTCTAGAAAGTAGGTTATACCTTGTCATTCAAGCAATAAAAGCGTGCCTGAAGACAGAAATAAGATGAAAAATACACTGTCCTTCTACTTTC
This sequence comes from Anarhynchus alexandrinus, assembly GCA_008711295.1. Taxonomy (NCBI): domain Eukaryota; kingdom Metazoa; phylum Chordata; class Aves; order Charadriiformes; family Charadriidae; genus Anarhynchus; species Anarhynchus alexandrinus. The sequence continues at coordinate 835,591 of VUYV01000222.1, forward strand.
CACCACCCTGCTGCCTTGCCCGCCTGTTCTACTCTGACAGAGGCACTAGCAAACGTCCAGGCAAACTACACAAGTATTCTCAAAATGGAACTACAACTTCTTCCTCCACACAGATGATCTGGCAGCGCAAGAAGTCTCTGCTAAATAACATCTCTCAATAGTCAAGTTACACTTTGCTTTATTTCACGTTATTAGCTTTACTTCTACCTCCTTGGACCACCCTAAGGGATTCTTCTCCATTATGCTCTTCAAATACTTGCAGATAATCATATCTCCCACTTAGACATCATTTAGCCAAGTTTCATGCATTTCTTTTCATCTTCTTTCCCTCATAAATCAATCCCTTCAGCCTCTCCAGCATTCTTACTGCTCTTCCCTGAATTTCTTCCAAATTGCTGACATCTTTCAGCGACGAAGGAACTTCCAATTGCATGCTGTACTCTAGATGTGTTTTTTGTACTCTACAGAAAGATAATTAAGCCTTTTCAAGAAATATTAATGCTCCAAGTCTGGAATAAATATAAATCAGAGATTACATATTTTTTTTTTTTTTTTCAGAATGGATGGTAATTATCCCCGTTTCACAGAGCAGAAGAGCAGAGAGAAGTATCTGACTTATTGCTGCACACAACCATTGCCAGAATAAGAAACAGATCCGTGTTCTGCCATTCCCAGTCGTGAGGTCTGCCAAGTTTCAGCCCACAGACGACGTAAGACCACGTTCCCAGGCTGTGATCTATAGGCAAACACAAGCCATTTCCAAGTGGCTACGGAACAACACTTGGGGAGCCCAACGCTTGCTGATGTGAGCAGCCACGGTGCTGGAGGCTGTTGGCGCCAGCGGGACCGCGTAACACCCTACAACGTGCCCTGGTCTGCTATTACCTTAAGCAATCAGGCCACAAGTCTCTGATACATCTACCTGATTTTAATTGCTAGGTAGAGGTTTGTTTCTAAAACCAGCCCTCAGCTATCGTCAGGTTAACCACCCGAACAAGCTCTTCAAATTCCAGAGGTTAAGACTGATTCTAAATACAAGAGGACTGACTGACTGCCAGGCTGAGGCGGTCCCAAGGCAGTTTTCAACTTGCATGTTTCCTTCCCTTCCCTCCCATTCCCCGATACGTTTGTGAAGGAATCGCAGGGAAATAACTTCTGAAAAAAATCAAGAGGAGCTCTTCACAAAAGAAATCTGTAAGAGAGACTGTATGAGGAGAGGCAAGGCTGAAGAATGGGGAGGGAAGGAAGAGAAGAGTCTGATCAGTTAAATTTAATAAAAAACCCCACAAACAGGATGCAGACACATTAAAAAAGCAACACTGACCTAACAAAGGAATGTGAACTGCAGTTGACTTAAACAGCATCACAGCAATAGCCCTCCCCCTACACACAAATCTCTGCAACTCTTAAAGACACAGGTTTTTAGGCCCTTCCAAATTCTGCAGTTCTTTGCCCCACTAGCCACGCATTGTTTGATACTCTTAGCTTGAGCTAGTTTAGCTTATTGCCTCCTCTTTCCAGACATCAAGAGTGCCCAAGTTTGACCCAGACTAAAGCAAAGCAAACTAAGTCGTATTATTCTGCCTACCTTAGAGAGGTATTAAATTCTAGTCCTCTGCTACATATTCTTCTCATTGAAAGAACAAACTATAAAGGGTCCTCTGTTTCATGGTCTGCTGTTAAACATCAGAAGAGTATAACCAAGATTAGATAACAAACACCTTGGTGAAAGGTATCATTTCTTCCCACTAACTCAATATACAGAGCAAAAAGCAATTTTCTAAATCTGTCTATGATTTTCTTAATATGACTGCTGGTTTGCAATTATAGTTCCTGCTTACATCCACAGCAGTGATAAAGACTCCTTATTAGGCTTCTCCCTGTCCCATGAAGAACCATTTCCTCCACCCAAAAATGTGGAAATAGCAACATAAATGCCATCCTCCTGTTGTTCTTCTCTTTTACCATATTTTTTGCCGCCAGGAAAGAAAAGCTACTAAGAACGCTACATTTTTAAGCGAGATATCATCTTGATTTTCAGCTTGAACCCTTTTCAGCGTTAAGGTCATTTACACATCATTTCACCACCTACCTAAAGGTACCTATATCTCAGTGAACGCTTAAAAGCTTTTCTATACAAGAAAATGCAAAACATACATTTATCTGGTGCAACTTTTCTTTAAATATGCACTGTGCTTACCTATTAGGCTCTCAGACTCATTTGCAAAGTCCAGCATTCGATGACAAAACTGGAATTACAGCTTGGATAGAACACAGGAGGTTTTTTGTCTAGTCAGAAATTCTTATCTTGCGATAGGAAGACGAAAGGAAATTTGCTGAGGGTCAAAATTAGTGCAGTTGCATCAAGCCTTAAGTTAAATGGAAAATAGTCCATTTTCAGCAAGAAATCAGGAAACTTCAGTTTTCTCTGTAGATCAGTTGCTATGTGATTGTTTGCTGTCATAGAACATCGTGATTTCTTTTCTCCCCTTGCACAACAGAAATAATCTCGCTCATCTCCCTAAAGAGGGCGGAGGATTAACTAGTGACAAATGGACTGAAGACACTACAGAAATACAAAGTAGTTCTGCTATCGCGTAAATCTTATCCCACAATCTGAGTTAAATGCAGCACTTATTACTGCCTTTTGAAAAGGCTCAGAACAACTTTGCTACCTTAAAAGAAGGGCAAAAAAACCCTGTAATGACACTTATAAACTCTAGCACCCATCATTCCCCATGCTCTAACCTAAGGAGGCATAAATCCTTGCTGTAATTCACCAAGGATGAAATATACAGTAATATATTATCATAAAACCAGGAGACACAAGAGCAATAAAANAATAAAAAAAAACAAACCTCTCAAGATCTCTAAAAACTCATTTATCAAGCAGTTTTTGCTTGAAGGCAAGTTAGGTAATAACATGCAGAGCAGAGCCAGTTTAAGGAACTTGCATCCACTGTACTATATTTAATAAGTAGCTACAGGTAAAAATGATTGCAGGTTTGCTTTCCTTTATTAGTTCAGAAGGACTCTGGTGCAAATCATACCTATGTTGAGAGGGGAGATTTCCACAAACCTTTCTGGGCAGAGCATGATTTCTATGTCACTGACATTTAACAAGAAGGCATTTTGAGACGCGAGTTTGTTGACACAGGAGATGTGGCTTCAGGCCATTCAGTCTCACGATACAAGCCACAGCCACCATCGTTTCATTACAAGAGGTATAATCCACCAAATCATCAGTGGTCCAACTGGGTATGAGCTCATTTCAAAGCCTCAGCAAACTACTGGTCACAGACTTGCAATATGGAAAGATGCTCTACACTTGACATAGATTAGTATTTGTTAGCTGATAAGCACCCACCTGGAATTCGGATTTTAAATTTGCCACTTTGTCCAAAACCACCGTCTATTATTCCATCTTCTCCTGTAGATAGTTTGACTTTTAGACCCACAAAAATCTGGATGTTTGTTTCCTTTTTAAACAATGAACGACCAATCACGCTGTAATCATCCATCACCTGCAAAAGAAACAGGGCTTCATGAGTCTACAGTGACAAGAAAAATCCTACCTACGAGTACACTAAGTTTGGTGACTTCTACCACCCCGCCCTTAGAAAACCATTTACCCCAGATGAACAAAACTCTAGATGAGTCATCAAAACTGCTGAGTTTCAGGCAATTTGTGCCTAAAACCAGAGAAGACTGAATTAATGTATTTCTGCTTTCACTTCCTTTCTTCCAATGCAGGAGAACAAAACCTGCATCAGAACGTGCTGTAAAGATCAGTTAATTAAAATCTCTTTTCTACTTTGAAACGTTTCCATGAAAGTCACTTAAGTACCGCCGCTCACAAAAAGTTTATTCCACTACTTATCCTACAGCTAAGTACATTATCACCTACATAAACATTCTCTGTCTCTTAGCTCCAGACCTGCACTCCAACAGCCGCACTTCCAAAGAAATGACAGAATTACTCAGAGTTTCTAAATAGAGCCTTTAAATATTCACCTTTACATACACACTGATTTGTTAAACTAAAAGCCTTATGACCATTGTATCCAATTTTAATTTCAAGGTTTGTAACCCAGTGGGAAGAACCATTCCAAGTTGAATTCTTAATTAAGCTATCAGGAACAAGAGGCAGCAAGGTTGGTGGGTAAGGCAAGATAAACAACCCTCCCTTAGGCATTACAAAGTATAAGGTGCAGTCAAGTGAGCCTAATCCTGTAGGTGTGAATATCCTTGTATACCCAACGCCTGGAGTTAGTCTACCTCGTAGCCGCGGCAAGAACATTTATTTACTTATCAGAAGAAATAAGGGGATATTACTTAAATCTTTTCAAGTTGGTGTTTGGTTTTTTTTTTTCCTTTTGGTGGCAAAAGTTGCAGCTCTTCTTCATATCTTAGGAGCAATTTTTATATAAACCCTAGGGCTTCAAAGACCAAAATGACTTAGAACAGTAAAGAATTATAACCAATTTTGAACACTCCCCTTTACTGAGTTTAAATGATGGCTCAAAGTATTGCTGGTTTATTAAGCTACTTTCCTTCCCTGAAGCCTCCTCCGTAAACAGCAGTGCATACACAGACTCAAACGTCCAGTTTCATTACATATATATGCCTCTATTTTAATGCCAATCTCAGTATGGCTGTAAATCTAGCATCAGAAATTTCTTTTTTAAATAGGGTTTACTTGCTCAGCTACGAACAGCCTTGGAAATGGCTGTGCAATATTAGAGAGCACTGGCAGGACCTCAGCCTGTCCCACATGCAGGATGAGAAATGTCTGTTTTGAGAAACTGTGGCTGCCCCATCCCTGGAGGTGTCAGAACCCAGGTTGGACGGGGCTTTGAGCAACTTGGTCTAGGGGAAGGTGTCCCTGCCCATGGCAGGGGGGTTGGAACTGGATGATCTTCAAGGTCCCTTCCAACCCAAACCATTCTATGATTCTATGAGATGACAAGAGTACAGGCAGCTGTGCTGCCGGCTGGGTACAGGGTCAAAGCTGTAGGCAGAAGCATTTAGATGCCTCAACAACATTTGCTTCCTGAACATCCACTCCTCATCTTTTCCCAAAAGGTCATGTTTCCGTTTTTTTTTTTTTTGGTGTGCCTGTCCTCTCCCACCCCCTCAACAAGCACTGCTTCAAAACAGCTTGTGAGCCATTGAAGGCAGCGTCACTGCTTGGCAACCTCTGGCTTAAATTTAAAACTGAATAACGTCTTTTACTAGAGCCACTGATAATAGGTGGTGGTAGAGGGGGAAGATAAGCTTTCAGGCACACACTTGCCTTTCTTCGGGTCTGAAATAGAAGACTGGCAGAAAAAGAAGCTGTTAATTCCAACCTGAAGAAGCACTTACATTCTCAAAACCTTCTTCATTTTTTCAGTTGCAGTAACCAGTAGAATAAAAATATTACTTCTTCCTATAAATCTTTTATTCCTAAAATGAGAATTTCAAAGCCGAACATTCCTCTCCACCACCACTGCTACGCGCTTCTCACCCTGTGTTTGGAATACAGACCGTCTCTTGCACTCCAGTGAGGATCCTCCATCTATCTATTATTTTTGTAGTTATGCCCCCGAAATGGCACAGGAAGCCAACTTTAAAGACAACATAAACATCTTTTATTTTTCCAAGAGCACTTCAAAGGTACCTTTAACTTAATTAAAAATGGAATTACAGGGTGAGCAATCACCCTGGGCTAGCCTGGTGCAGCGTAGAGCCTCCCCAGCAAGGCTGCCAGAAAAACCTCTATGATTTCTGTGAACAAGTGTTACAGGCATCAGATACCTTTGAGTAAACTGCTAGTGATAACCTACAATTGATGACTATAACAGCAACAAAATCTATCACCATTTAGGTATGCCATAGTCATTTAACACCTTTTGATTTTAAAACCCCTCATCTTTTCTAAGTAAATGTTCTTTTTAGGGTCTTGCTCTTGTATACACAGTTTAGGAAAGTAACCGAGGGTTCCAGCTGCGCTGTTCCTTTCACTCCAAGGGTCAACGTGTTAAAAAAATCCCTCTTTTAGCTGATTGATATGTTCTGTCCATATCACCATTATTACTGGGGCATCTCTATAGACCATTAGAAAAAGAACTGCTTTAGGGGTGCTGAGATAATAAGTGATTACTGACTCGTCTGAGTGGCTGTTTGGAGGGAAACCTTTACAACCCGAAGTCTGTCTCATACACCGAATACTATACATCCCATCCCATGCCGTCCATCCCCCCAGCTAACCTATCACCAATTTATCCCTGAAGAGGACTAAATAATAAGAGAACGCCCGATGTAACAAGAACCAAGATAACTGATCAGCCTTTGCAGTAAAATAAATGGGTGAAGGAGAGATAAGTGCTACGAAGGAAACCTCATTTTCTCAACTTTAAGACCACATTAGAAAAATAAAAGAAAAATTTTTGGTTTCGTCTTGCTTTGTAAAAAGGCGCAGAAATGCATGTTGTTCTCTCCAACTGAAACTCAACACTTCCAATTACTTTACCAGCAATTTACCTCGAATCGCTGGATTTTAGGTTAATCCCCTTTGAGTTCTCAGAACATCTACAATGGCAATCACTTTGCCTATTAGCTGAACAGCCTTTTGGGAGATCTTTCTGCTTTTCTCTCAAACACTCTTTTTTTTTTTTATAAAATATTATTAACTTAAAAAGCCAAATGCCGCAAAGACAGTAAGGGATACGCAGTCTGCTCTGAAGCAGCAGCAAGGGGCCTAGCAATGAGGGCAGACTAATTTTATTAACTTCAGGGAAACTTCAAAAAGCTTTAGGGCTTTAATGCCAGACAGAGACGACCCCAAAAGTCAGTTTAAGTGCTGCATAAACAAAGGATTAGGGCAAGAAAAAGCTGAAGGCTCCTTGCATTTCTTGTTTATATTGTCATATGACCTAGTAGGAGTGGGAGAGGGCTGCCTCTCTGACTTTAATCCCCCATGGTGTACAGTGGCGTTTCAGTTCACTGACCTACATTACGATAATATTTTTTTAAATTTATGGGCAGAGGTGCAGCATCAAACTCACTTAAGGACTTTAAAAAAAGAAAAGAGGCGGGGGGGGGAGAAATACCCAGAAGAGAAAAATTTTCTGGCTGGTATAGTCTCCCCCTCTCACTTAGGTTAGATCAGCAGCTTAGAAAGGGATTTCAAGTTCAAAGGGAACGTCTCTGTTACTCTTGTTTTATGGCTTAGACCAGAGGACACAATAGCACTGAGTTTATGAAATATCCCTTCCCACTTGGCTTTTGTGTTTGCAGGAAAAAAGTAAACAGCACTTCATAACCATAGGGGAAGTATGTGCATCTCTGGCACATAACGCTTTTGCTAATACCGAGCAGTTCACAGAAAAAAGTTAACCACCTCACACTCCATCTAAGCAGCGCTTACGCTACCGTATATTGTCTGCAAAACCGCAGTTAATGTTACACACGTCGGCATTCAGTGCAAACCATAGCATAATTCCAAGGAAAAATAACTCTGCGATTTCCCTTTGAGCAGGGATAGCAAGCTATACTGTCCAGCCTGTTAAACCACCCTCATTTTTAAGATAACTTGGAAATTACTGTCATCTGAACACCCTCTCAAACAATTCATCACACACATTTTGAGAGCAAATAACTCTGTGTCTTAACGTATCTGCGGGAAAAAAAGAAAAGGGGATCAGAACAGAAACACAAAGGAGGAAACAAAGCAGTGCCAGAATGAGACGAGAAATAAGAAAAGGTTTGAGACAGAGAAAGAACAGAGTGTTAAATACTAGAAAGAGACACAGGGAGAAAAAAATAACCTTTTCTGATTTAATCTAAAATTATATTCTTTTAAATAGAAATAAAACAATTTTTTTAAAAAGGATAAAAACAGGTCTGAGGATTATTCTCAAACTGATAAATGGCCCATTGAAACCAAAGCAGAAAACAACAGGAGAGGAAACAAAAAGAACCTATGACTAATACTGAAAATACAAAATATTTGTATTACTTTTTTGTACTTCAGAAAAAGTACACTTGAGACATCTTCATCATGACCAATGACAGCTCATTTATTTCTAGAAAACAGTTTCAAGCACTTTCCATTTCTGTGTCAGAAATGGGAATATTTTGGAAGCTGCGAATTCCTGTTTCTCCTTTTTTAAAACGTGGCTTCATGCGTCAAGAAAATGGTGGTATATGAGGCTGCAAAAAGGATGAAGGAGAAAGGATTTCACCAACAATTGCGTTTGCAGCTTTTTTGATTCTCCAAAGCCTGTTCCAGCTCATAGTTTGTTACTGAGAACCAGGTGAACAACTTGGTGCAACGAAAGAATGATTTGGTCCAGCCACACTGTTTCCTTACACCAGCATAAAAGTATTAAAGCCTTTTCTTTCTGCAATTCCTTCCAGCACTAGAAGCTTTCGGTTGTGTGCTGGGCTCTAACGACCTTTTTTCTCACCGTCCTTTAAGCGAACAAACTAAACTTCTGCCTTTATCATACCTCCAGGAGGAAAGAACAGAGATGAAAAGTTCATCTCCTTCAGTACTTTGTGTCTCATTACTGCTCTTTTAATAGAGCAAGAAGCCATCACACAGATGTCTCCATATATCCACAAACTTTGGGTTTCAGATGTTCATCCCATCTCTCCCCAGCCTATGTTTCTTGTATTCAAGAAACATCTTCCTTTCTTTGCCCTTCTCTTCCTTTCTCAGTAAAGGCACAGTTGCATTTGAGAATTTCTAACAAGCAGCCATAAGCGCCCTTCCCTTTGCTGAGCATTTTGCCATCACTATAACCTCGTTAAAACCAGTACAGGAATGGAAAAGGAACTTTTAGCATTGACTCAGGACAATGAGAAAGAACAGCATAACCAGACCAGTTTAGATTTTAAAAGCTCTATACATACCAGTCAGTGTCCTCCAGGCACACACAAGGTACAAACAAGGCACTAACTTCATTATGCACCTTTATAGTGCAAGTTTCCTTCTCCCCTATTTGAAGTTTAGAAGGGCTAAATCCCCCCAAACCACAGGCACTATATTCCTGATACAGCCTAGTTCAGAACACGTTCATTTTACCAAGTGAGAAACGAGCTGATGTCGGGATTTTATTAATCTTTACACCAATCTATGCTGTGTTCCCTTTACGTAAGAAAAGCAACATCAACAGAGAGGAGGAAAAAGGAGGCTACAAACTGTTCCTACATACTACACTGCTCAGGACCTCCATCTCCAGACCAGCCAGCCCTGGCTTGAAATGCTGTAAAGATTAAGAACCCTGTAATCCTTACTATCCACGCACAAACCAAGAAAGAGGCTGTTCTGTAGATGCAGAAGTCTCGACCCGGCCTCGTCAGAAGGATACAGAGAAGATTGCTGGAGAGAAGCAGCTGAGAGAGCTCCTCCCAGGCTGCAGTTCTGAGCAGCCAAAAGGACTCTGGTGGCATCTCCATGACTTAAGAACACTCAGGCACTTTCTTCAACTATGTTAAAAGTTTAACTGTGGTGATTCTCAGGTTCTGAGATCTTAAACATCCAAAAGGAAGCATCAGTGAGACCCAGCAAGTGTCATTTGGAACAGTGCATAGACCTGGCACATCGCAGCAGGTCAAGGAGAGTGACAGTAAGTTAATTTGTTTCTAAAGGAAACTGCCCACAAATAGCTTGAGGAGGGCAGAGAGGAACAAAGAACAGAGGCTTACAAAATCCTCCCTGGAAAGCAGGCAGGCAACAAGGAACAGGCCTGCAAAAAGTTGCCTGAGCAGCTGAAGCCATGGGAGAGGCAAGAGCTGACTCGACAGAGACTTGCATCCCCTTCGGAAGGCACCACAGGGACATACAAACATCTCAAGTCCATCCCCGTCCCTGACGATCTCTAACTCCAGTGCATAGATCCTCTGCCCAAAGCCCAACACTCCGTCACCTCTCTTGGATACGTTTCCTTCTGCCATTTGGTTAACGAGGTTTGTGGTGTCAAGCAGCAACACAAGTCTGTGCAACACTGCTGAGTATTTGTAACTCAAATCCCAGTGAAGGTGTACAGCAGAGGGATGGTTACAGTTCAATAATCTGTAGGTTTAGTTCTACTTTACCTTTTTACTTTAAAAATGCCTAGGAAATTACATTTATATAAAACCTAAGTTATTTAAGTTGCAGAATTGGGCACTTAAGAAGTTAAGAAATGCCAGATGTCCGTACAACCTTATTCCTGTCCCTCTTTGATATGCCCCGTGATATATTCTTTACATGACCACATCCAAAAAAATTTCACAGGAACCCTGCCTTATTAAGTGCACAGGGGAACAGAATTAATGTTGCATAGGCAACTGTAAATCTGGTATTTCCTAACTTTCAAGTGCTTGATTTTTGCAACCTAAGTAACATTCTTAATTTATTTTTGTATCCAATAAATAAAATGGTGTATTGGTTGCCTTGCTGACAAACCGATTCCCCCACAGGTGACTCTTACACAACCTCAGAAAAATCAAGACCAGCTGTCCATACACTTGTAAGGCCCAAAAGCATGTCTGTATTTTAAATTTAATAATATAAATAATAACCATAGGTGTTACTCAAACCTTGCAAAATTCTACTACCCAGTCATGTGGAGCAAGCCATTCTTTTCTTGGTGAGTGAACAAAATACCAGTCTTATCATATGAGTAAGCAAGCAGATTCTGTGGCTCAGCTGGTACACTTTTATGACAAATTTATTCCAATGTGTTAATCCATACGTTGTGTCAGTCAGTAAACATTGCTACTCTTTTCACAGCACTGTTTAACAGAAACGGTATTTCTGTGTCATGAGCATACAGCTCTCCCTTCCCCTTTCCCCACTAAGCTTCTCAAGCCCCTTTACTCAAAAGCAAAACAAAAGCCAATAAATAAATGCATCTTTTATATTCCTATTTTACAGTGCATTTTAACTAGCGAGTGTGCTGTGCACTTTTATTCACCTGATTGCCTTCATCTCTGTATTATTACTGTATTTAGCATACCATCAGCAGCCAAGCAGAACCAAACAAACTCATGTTCAGACTTCAAAGCAGGAAAAATATTAATTGTGGCGTCTGCGTGTTTACAGTGGATGGAGTGACATCCACCCACTTCTCCCAGCTCGAGTCACAGAAGGTTCTGCAGACAGCCCAGGTCACCGCCCGGGCCTGCAGGCAGCACTCCATCCGTTTTCACTCTACAGTTTGGTCTTTTTACTCACTTTGTGCCCGTATCAGTCTGCAAACCATATCGGTCACCCAGAAAGCGTCACTGCCTGGCTGATGCAGCATTTTACTTGCTATCCTGCTGGAACTACAGTGCCACTATAAGAAAATAGCAGATGAAACATTAGCCCTAGTAAGCCACTGAAACGTGCTTTAGCTAGAAATAAGTTAGAAGGAAGAATTGAACTATCTGAGCAGGTAAAATTTACTTCACTCCTAGCAGCACTGCAGCCACACAACAGAAAAGTCAAGGAACAGTTACTTCTGTGGCAAATATTTTAAATACAGTGCATGGGCGCAACCCTGCAAAACAAATACTGGTGTTACTGGTAAGATATCTGGAAAGGATTCAGTGAAAAAAGTACCACTGTTGCTCACACATGATTCGCTAACACAGGAATCTTTCCAGACAGGAATACTCTGGCGCTCCCATATTAACTTACTGCCTCCCCCAAGCAAAGACAACCTCCCCAGAAGTCCGGCCTCATCCCCCAAGTGAACCACAGTGGATGTTCCTATTCACTGACGGCCGAGTTCGGTTTTCCTCCTTCGTACCCTCCTTCGGCAGTTTGGTGAAGTGTGTGGCTGAGCCACTATAAACTTGACACATACTCTGGAAACTAAATGTCAGTGTTTCCACTCATAAAAAGCCGTAAGGAATTAAAAGACAAAATATGGCTGATAATTGTTAAAAAAAATGCCATTTTCACAATCACTGCTTTTCCAAATGTCTAGCTCCCTAACGGATAGTCTGGGTCATTGACAAATTTAAATACTATTTTCTCAAACTTCCTGCAGTTGCTTAGTAGTACTCATCTCCACAGTATCTCGTCCTTCTTCTGAAAGGCCAGAAAGATCTGTTAAGCAACGGTGACCTTCCATTTGACCACTCATGTAATGCACTTGCTCTGATACAGCTCTTGTTATCCTACTGTAAGGAGAGAAAAAAATCCAACGCTTTCTTTTAAAAGATGCTGAAAGATAAGCTTTTTCTCTTCCATTCAAGCTTCAGAAGAGATGCTCCGATAAAAATCTTGATAAGTTACCCTGGCTTTCACATCTTGTTCCTGCAACAATAGTTTTCTCCTTAGGGACACTTAGATCACACCAATATTCAAACAATTAGTAACATGGTGTTATTAAGCAATAAGTGATTCTTCCATCCTCCAGAAACTAAGCATGTTAGCTACATGACGGCCTCAGTCCCCACGAGAACAAGTTCGATAGGAAAACTCACAATGCAGCAACCTACAAAACTTGGGAACAGAGTAGCTATGACTAAAAGTACAACATCCCATGGCTGTGACACATGAAACTGCTGAAGAAAAGTGCAACGTGATTACCATCAAGTAAGTAAAGCCTAAGAGCAATGCAAATAATAAGAAAAATACATTAAGAACTTTGAAATACACAGAGAGAATTAATTCTTCTTCATGTCAGAGTAACACAGAGAAAGCATCTTTAGGAAGGACAAGCCTGTTCTCATAGGAAAACATTCCGCTATGCTTAAAGTGGGAAACAATCCCAGTGGAGACATGTATATATTTTCCACTATACAAGCTTGGAAGTGCAGAAGGTGCAGCTTGCACTATGCCAGCAGAGCAGAGTTTTCCTTCTCCTTTTGTTTCTGCCACAGAGCTACTGATTTACGAGCATCCTTGACAATAGGACCCTGTAGCAACCATCCTAAGATAAATCCTGCTTGTGCAAACACTTTCAAAACAGGCAGAATATCTGAGTCATGCAGGAAAGCATGATGCACTTCTACGCTTCACCTTTCAGTTGAAGCTCACTGCACTCAACCTGTATGTCCGCGGAAGGCAGAGAGCAAATAACGTGACAAATATAAAGGATTTATCCCAGGAACTGAGTAACTGCTGCGTGAGTCAGACTGGAATTAACCTGCAATGCTGCATGGAGGTAAAATTCAGAGAGAGGGAGGTATTTCAGAGACGGTGTTAGGATTAGTAAGAGTCTCTCTGCCCACAGAACTGCGAAGAGCTGACTGGTGAGCAGCCTGTCACCAGAAGCAAAAGACCCAGGACAACACAATTGCTGTTTGTCTTCATAATTTGCTTGTCTCCGACTCCAGGGGCTATTGCCCTGCTCCAGTTTAGCAAGCCCACACTCACAGCCACCACCCCATGCCGATTCAGGGGGATAAGCTTTCTTCACAGCATCTCCTTTTCCCTTTTTTCACCAAGACTCCCACATCACGCTCCTTAACGTGGCACTGGTGTTCACAATAGCCCTCCTCAGCCCTGCTTTTACATTTTTATCAGTACGAGCCACTTGTTGCCAGCCTAGCTCTTTTTCCTATCAAAAGTACATTTGTCAGGCAGCCAAGGTTTTGCAAAAATAAAGTGTTCAGAGGGCAACAGTGTCTGCCGCCGCCACATAACCATGCCAGAAAGATGTTCGACAGATCCTTCCACTGAACTGCTCCCCCCCGTCTCGAGTCCTCTTTGCAAGGCAAAACTGGACCAGTATTTCACATAATTTCTAAATTATCATGTTAAGCAAATATAAACCTTTGCCAGCGCCCTCATAGTTCTGAGGGAATGGCAGATTTTGATTTTCCTTAAAACTAACCCTTTAAGACTTACTCTAAGCCCAAACCAAATCTGGCCTAAAGCAAAACAGGAGCGTGCACACACTTCAATTGAAAAAACATCAGATAAAATCCTAACTCCAATTTGAATCGTGCAACTTCTTCGCAACCAAGATGCAATCCCAGCGTAGGTGCAGACCCCAAAACGCCCCATCCTGGTTAGAAGCAAGTTTCCTGCACCGTGCAGCACCTCAGACAACACTAACTTAACCAAAAAGGCAGACGATAAATGTTTTAAAGCCAAATTTCTCTGATACTATAGTAATACATACCTAAAAAAATATAATAAATCAGCAGATAAATAAGTCAGGATGTGAAAAGAGAGGCTCAGGGATAGGCTGCAGACAGATAAATTCAAAGATCCTGGTAAGTAACAGTAGTAAGGATTTCATTCTTTCCCTGCCAGTGCTCAGCTCACATCTTAGCATTAGAGGAGGCAAGGTACCAAAAGGGAACAGTGAGCAGTACAAAAAGAAGTGCAAAGGTACTTGAATTTTTGTAGAATGTTTACCATCACTTGAGCAGATAAGAAAACCCAAGGAAGCTTAGGCGTGAGTTTTCACTAAAATTTAGTAATTCAAGGTCGTTTGCTAGTTTAAGTATGATTTTTTTACCTTTTTAAAAAGATGGTGTTTACCCAGTTCATGGATTTGATTTCTATGTGAAACAGCAAAAATGTCACGCTTGCTCTTAGAGAACCAAAAGAGTCTTTCAGAATAAACGTTCTTCTTTTATTAAAAAAATAAACCTTAAAATCCAGGGGGTGCCATGCACAAGGGGTACAAAAGAAAAGTACTGTGATGCTGAAACTTAATGAATTTACAATTCTTACTATTCCATCAGTGCTCTGAAATTAATCAGAATAGGAACAAAAAGCCAAACTATAAATGCCTGATTTCTCCTGGGTAAACTGGTAGTTAAACTGCCGGGAATTTATTTTAATTCTAGCAGCAAGCAGGGGGGCTTGGGAGAGCCCACAGCAGATTAGCTGCAGCGTTTTACAGTTGGGTACTACTGAATTGCACTGCAGTCCGGTTCCGAGAGCGAGCTTCCCCCCCACGCTGAACCCGGGAAGGCAGACGTTACGTGCCCCTGCCTCCCTCTCTCCCAGCCTTTCAGGAAGCTGTGAAGCTAATTTTCCCCAGCACTGTTCTCTGGAGGAAAAGTTCACTTCTCATGAAGGTAACATGTATTTTTTAATTATTATTATTTTTTATGCCTCCCCAGGGAAGGTGAGGAGGGGGGGAGCTTCCTTGCTCAACAGAGAAAGAAATTTTCCTGTATCAGTGCCAAGAATAGACACCCTAAATTCAGCGATCCTAATCTCCAGCCATCCATCAGCAGCAGGGTGGGACCAGCTGATTCAGATTTTCTATTAGCTAGCGACTTTGTGTACTAAAATAAGTCACTGTACCACCCAATTGTTCCTGCTGCTCTCTGCTCTGCACAAGCACGGGCTTAATAGCAGCTACCTCAACTAACGCGGTAAGTACTTCCCCAGCAGGTCCTTCAGAACTGGCACAACCCTCTTCCCACCAACTCTCCCAAGTCCCTGTGTGCCCCCACGACTTTACGTCGTGAGCTTTTCTTGCGACATTTGCTCCGCTGTCCTTTTGGCACACATCAGGGAAAACACCAACTCCGAGTATCTACTGTACCACAGGAGGCAGAATCCGACAGCAGAACCTGGAGACAGACACTTCAACAGCAACTGTTCGTTTACACGGCCAATTAGTATTCATACAGACAGTGATCAAGGCCCATATACAGGGCACGCTGTGAGACAGATAAAGACAGGAGAAAATAATAAGAAACCCCAGCCATATATTTTAAAAAGCATGGGAAAGTATCAAAACAGTTCGCAAATATATCAGCCTAATATATTACTCTGTTAGTCAAATATTAAGTAGCCCACATTTATTAGTTATCTTCTAGACTAGAAAATTTGTAATTTGATTAACATTATTCCATTGTTTACACAGTGAAATCAATAGCAGAATATGTAAACTGGCAAAGGATCTGAAAATAACACTAAATAAAAACAATTAAAAATGCACGACCGAGGCGAACAGCAAACTGTTAACCCAGTCAGGCAACTTGCGCTCACACAGTTGGTAGTCTCCAAGTTTTCAGCTCCCATAGACTAGTGCCATGCATTGAGAGCAAAAATAAAGAGTCTGAGACCAGTTCATTTCAATTAAACAAAACACAAGCAGTGTGTGTCTCCATGGGTCAGGCAATCTTCTGTTCTCATTCATGTTCCTACAGACACAGAAATCCAAAGGAGTTGGTAAGTCAGGTCTTGCTGGATATTACCAGCATAGGACATGCACCAGGGACTAAATTTTTAGCAATGATAAAGGCAAATGTTTCATGAGTTCAGATAACTCTAGAGCATCCCAAGAACTGGTATCCAGACACACACGTTTGGTCCAGAGCTTCTCTGCAGCTTAGAGGACAGAATACTTTGGACCTGTTGTTCTCGTTCAACATCACCATCAGCCAAAGAGAAAGGCAGCCGACCATTTCAAACAAAGGAAACAATACAACTGGCTAGCAAAATTTTGAAGAGTGACTGCTGATTTTAGGTGTCCCATATAACCCATAGTAATAGAGAAAAAATTTTCAGAAAGCTACAGATATCCTCCTCCTAACTACCTACCTTCCTAGAGACGGGATTGGCACCCAAAAACCCAATACAACAGCACTGATCTGTAGTTCCTTTGAAAAGAACGGCCTCCAAAGTCAGTAGTGGAAATTCAAAGGATAAACTTTTTTTTTTATTAAAAAAACCCAGCAACATAGAAATCTCAGAGAAAAGGGGGAAATACGAATTGCCCATTTAGTCAATTAATGTAGTAAGGTATTTAGAAAAGAACCTCACTAATTCAAAATCATGCCCTAACAAGGATCTTGTTTTTTCACTATTAAATTAGTAAAGCAAACAAACAAAAAAGTATTCAAGAAGTCTGCATTATAAATTGCAAGCATAGTAAGCTATGCTAAGTGTTCAATCTCCTATAGTAAAGTAAAGAGAGATATTATGCAGTACTAAACACAGCTTTAGAATGCTAAATGTTTTGTTCAAAGAATCAGGTTTTGGATTAGGAAAATAAAAATTAATAGTTCTTTATCCAAAAGTTAATAAAATACCTACTGTACTAACACATCAAGTAAACATTTGCTAAAGTTTACATCAACTCTGCTCATTTAGGGGCAATTAAACAATTAAATTATTTATATATTGCACATCTCCACCTAAATTATTCCTCATGAAAAAATCCACTATGGGATGTATAAACAAATGGTTCTCCACTGATTACTGCCACCAAGATCGAACTTACGACAGCAGCGTAACAATACCAGGCTACTATAGAAAGTTTATCTATCTGTACTGAAGGGACAGTAAAAATTCCCAGTTAAGTTTTACTCTAGATGCTAACTCCTCCAGAAAGCACCTCTGTTTTCTGCCACAGTGAGGTGGGTCAAGTACATACACCGGAGCAGATTAACACCTGTGCAACACAAACACTATGCATTAAACAAGGCTCCAACTTCTCCATGTCACGAGCTCGATCCCAACTCCTGCATGCTATAGCTCTGTAAGGCATCTTGTAGGAGAGTCTTTTTGCCTACTAAAATAAATATTAATAGTTGAGGTTCTTATTTAATAAAATGTGAACATGCACAAAAGAATTAAGTGTTGTGTTATTTAATCTAATGATAGTTTTTATTTAACACTGCCTTTACATTTTCAATGCACTGCAGAATAACTGTGTAAGATACGTCAATGGAAAGCTAGAAGTTTTGTCAACAGAGAACAGATGTGCCACTTCGGAAGGTAAACAAACAAAGCAAGTTTGCAGGAAGAACAGAGTGGCTAGACATCAAAAGGATCGATCACTTTTAAGCAGTGATTTCTGACTGTTTGCAAACAGACAAGATGTAATACACAGGTATACAAACATAAGAAAAGTGTGTATAAAGACTCTGGAACATAACAGTGAAAATTCTGTAGCCCACCAATATATGTAGTTACACAGAACAAGTATTTCTCCTTCCCATGTAGAGCATTAAAAAAGACAGCTTACCCTTTCCACTTGTCCTTCTTTATGCTTCAGTTTGTACACTTTCAGCTTTGGAAGGAAACTCTCCACGTAGTTCTTGTCTTCCATGCCTTGGAGCAGTACCCCGTGGAACGCCAACCTGCAGGTATTGGCGTGAATATCTGTATCCAGCTTGGAGCCGATCACAAGGCACAGTTTAGGGCAAGTGACTGGTTTTTCAAACTCTAGCAAAGCCCACTGTTGTCTTGGGAGCTGGACTTCTCCTGCCTGGTCATTTTCTTTGTTCTCCTCCGAAGAATTTGAGTCCTTGGACAAATATTCCTCTTGATAAAGATAATCTTTTTCAAAATCAAAAACATTTTCTTGAATTTCTTCATTGAAGTCAGCAGGGGCTGGACTGAAAAACATCACTCTTCCCATAACTGTTTCGTGACCAACTGTGATGTGGAACTTGGCCTTGGTCTGAAGAGCTCCTCGAAAATACTGGATTTT
Organism: Anarhynchus alexandrinus; assembly: GCA_008711295.1. Classification (NCBI taxonomy): domain Eukaryota; kingdom Metazoa; phylum Chordata; class Aves; order Charadriiformes; family Charadriidae; genus Anarhynchus; species Anarhynchus alexandrinus. The sequence goes on from VUYV01000222.1 coordinate 853,974, forward strand.
CTTCAGGGAAATTATTGCAGCGTGGATGGTGTGAAGTGATTCTGGGGTGCAAATTAGGCCTCTTTCTAGCAGTTTGGGATCAAACTGAGTTACACAGATACCTACTCTGTCACCCTGCATAGCGTAAGTCACAGGAGTATGGAACATCTGCATGGACTTGACTTTCTTTGTCACCTATTGATGAAAGAAAAAAAAAAGCAGCAATTAATTGCACACGAGTGCATCACAAGCACAAAGCCACATATCACACCCTGCTCTCTTGTAAGATGACTGACTCTCATAAGATGACTGACCTTTTCTAGAAGAGTCCACAGTTCAGAAAGTAAACAGACTGAGAACGAACCCCATCATTCAGAAGTACTGCAAGTTTGAGCCCCTTCACTTATTCTCCTTCCGTTCATAAGACTAAGATTATCACAGCTGCAATTATGCTGATATTTGCATCATCTGTGCTGCAATAAATACTATCTGCAAATCAACAGCTATACCCACCCCATGAAATAGCTCACTTCATGTACTCCCAAGCACCTGTATCATTCAAAAGTGTAGCACTACCATACATATCCATGCACCTATGTGACTGTGAAAGTTGTTTCATACACTTTGACTTAGTTGAACTCAACTGTACAATAGTCAGAACAAAAAAATCTTTCCTAACAATGTATTTATACGAGTACAAAGTAATCTTGTAAACTATCACTGCAAAATAATTAGTAAAACAAAAATCTACCCTCTCCTAGTCTATGACATTCCATATATATATATATATAAAGTCCTTAAAGCTTTTTTTGCAAAGATTTGAATGTTCATAAATATATGGCTAGCATCACTCTCACTAGAACATGGGGTTCCACCTGTTAAGATTATAGTAGGAAAAGTGCAGCACCAACTACCACTTAAAATGTATTTAGCTCTTCCGAGATGATATAAAAGTTTGACCTTAATGAGCTTACTATTGTGTTAGTTCTTTCAAGGAAAAGAGAAGAATGAAATAACCTTTTAAAGATCAGTCTAGGCTCAGCTTGATCAGACTAAACCAGTTTAGTGTAGCAAGGCTTCATTCTGGCTTTTCTTTCAGTTCTGGCAAGCATCCTATAATAAAATACCACCCCACCCCCACCCCTCCCCAGTCTGTGTGTAATCAAATGTTTTTTCTGATAATGTGTTTATGTTGCCACCCTGGTGCATTCATACTAATGCTGGATAGGTAACCACTCTGCTTGAAATCCCTATATTAGATACCAAGCTTTTAATACTGAAATGATATTTTTGGCAATAAAAAAAAATTCTCCCCTAAATAAATATTAAGTACTTGGGCAAGAGCCCTTAGTACAGAAAAGTTATGCACAATGTATTTTTGAAGGGCCGAAACCTCAAAATTCAGATCCAAGAACTGAACTCTCCATGGGAATGCTCTATTCCAGAGATTATATTTTAGTGTATCTTCATCAATATACAATAGATTATACTGTAAATGCATACAGAACACTTAGAATATATCTCAACTCTCAGTATAATTTCTTCTTCTCTCTCCCTTTTCTTCATACCAATTCCACAGCTATCAAAAAGGTTCATGTCAAAAGCTACTGTGCCATTCTCAGCGTTGAAGCCATTAGTATCTGTCTTGCTCAGCTGGAACTGTTCTCAAATCCATCTCCAACCACTGCATGCCCCTTCGCAGCCCATCTTCTAATTCTGGCCCAACCTAGTTATCTTCTAACTCCTGATTAAGAAACCAAAATACACAAGCACTGATGGAAGAGAATCCCAAACCAAAGGATAGGACTCAGCAGATCTGGGCTTTATTCTTGGTTATGTCACACAGCTTAGAGCACATCATTTAGGTCGGACAACTCTGAACAGTCTAGAGAAGTTAACCATAGTAATTTAAATCACAGAATCATTTACTCACAGGATAATATTGAAAGATCAGCTTTTTTCTTCTACATCTTGGATGCAATGCACAAATGGAAACAAAACTGTTTTTCACCTTTTCCTTTTCCGCAAAGCCTGCTGCCCTATATGAAGGGCAGAGTTCTTGGCTTCAGACAAATCTTTGTATGCCTATTCCCAACATCACCAAACTAAGCAATACTAAAAGATGACCGTAGCTAAAAAAAGGAAGAAAGACTCAGAGGGGAACAAATTGCAGAAACTTAGATCAAAATAGAGGAGTGGATGAAGAGTCTTTTGGCTGAACTAAAACCTTCAGTAACTGGAATATAAAGAGCTCTCCAAATAAGTCAGCAAAAAATGGTCACAGGCATATACGGAAAGCTGATTTTAAAAAAGGGGAAAAATCTAGCTCCTGTACAGCTTCTGGAAAACAACAAAAATCCTGTTTTCCTTCTTGAAATCATAATTATACATATAACAATGGCCACGAGCTTCACCACTACAAACATTGTTTGGGTTCCCTGGATCTCTGGCTGCTAACCAAAACCAAAAGAAATGCCCTTTTTCAGATTAAGTTGTTATTGCAACGTTTTTCAAATCAAATGCCACATCAATGCCTGTGGATTCTTGGAGAATCCACAGCATATTATGTGGAAGGAGATCACGAGGTGTGTTCACATAAGAGAAAAACCCCCTCACTAAAAATCCCGGACCAAAATAGTTTGGCATGATCTTAACTAGTGTCGTAACAGACTTAAAAGGCTATTCTAAATACTCACTAGTAGTTCAGTTTCAAGCATTTTTGTACTCAAGTATATACTCGTTATCCCTTTAGCCAAACCTCCTAGACAGTACAACCTATCGGATTGGAGAGAAACAATTTGGCATTTAGCTCCACCTCTCTATTCGCTTCCCAGGTTGTATTCCCTAAGGCTGGAAGTACGATGGCTTGAATCAAACCCTTCATCTCTTTCGTTCAATATAACCTACCCCTCCCCTCTCCAGTTTCAATCATTGGGACAGTTGCAACACAAGTGACATTTAAAGGCTTTATATGGTTTGGGTTTTTTGTTGGTTTTTGGGGGGGGTTGTTTTTGTGTTTGTTTGTTTTGTTTTTAAGGTTTTCTAAACATGCATTTCAAAGAAATAAACAAGCACTACATCTTGAAATCACTATATGAAATCACTAAAAATCTTCCATCTTCTACAACCATGGACAGGGTGAATAAACTTGACAAGAAGAAGTAATAATACTGGCAGTATCNTATTACGGAAAATTTTTGCCAGTCTCTAACACAGTCTACATATATTCATCTGAAACATTTTTGACAGAACTCAGATAACATTAAAGAATAAAGATTATGTTTAAAAATACCTATTCTTGTGTGCATATATACTCAGAATACACCTTAGCTTTTAATTAGGGATCTATGAAACATTCATCAAAAGTGTTATGCCTACCCTCTCACCTTAAACTAACTCAAATGATTAGGCTTGATGCATCTGACATGCAGCCCATAAATAACAATCAGAAAAAGAATTAGTTAGCACTTTTAAAATATTCACTTCGCATGATTACATTTTTTCAGTAAGATCTGCAGTTCTCAACCATGGCATACAAGTCTGGCTTGTACAGAATACTAGCTGTGTTCTTCCACATCTCGCAGTGTTAAAGTACATTTAAAAGACTATACAGTTGTAAAGTGCCACTTTAAATGACAAAAGCTCCCTTTAATTCCCACGTGTAGGAGAACCGTTGCAGTGGAGTATTGATACAGGAATATTTTCCAGTGTTGCATGAGGCTTTAACAGGACGGCTCCTGTTCATACATTTGCTGATGGTCCTCGCAAGTCTCCAATGCAAGTTTCAAGAAAAGTCTTGCATCCTGACTAATTCTCTTCTCTACTGTTCCAGAAAACAGTACCCTAATCAAATAAACACACTGAAAATTTGCAGAATCACATAAAGCCTTTTTTCCCCCAACCAAAGCAGATTATCTGTGCTGCCCCCAACACTCTCACAGGAGGCAAGCTCCCCCCACCCCAGCTGCGCCCACCCACCACTGTAAGAATCACCCGATTTCTTTGTAGCTGGGTCCAGCTTTCAGACAGGTCTCCTTGTCCTCTCGTCGTGTGAAGGGAAAGATATGGCATGACACAACCTACTGAAAATCAGCACTTCATGCTGACCTAGCCAGTACCTTGCAGATGATTTAATCAGCCCATCAATATTTGTTTTAAATGTAACCAGTTTCTCCCCTTATATTCATGGCATCTATTCTTGCATCTGAAGTTCCCATACACGTATCAGACGACAGAAGAAAAGTAAATGAGAAGAACGCATTCAATCCTATACCTCTTTTTCCCTACACGTTCTCAGTACCAGAATCAACTGCAAAAGGAGTTTACAGCAGTGTCTTAACTGACCATAAACTCTGTTCCAAGAGCATAATGTATGTAGGAATCAGAATCTGACCAGAAGGATCCTAGAGTGAGCTTTAGGTGATGGGGAAAGTAGATTAGATCACACAAGAACAGAGTTGGAATTGCATCTCTTTCAAAAGGTCAGCTGTGGAACCACCAGAGAAGTGAATCAGTGAGTGGATCTGCACCCACTGGATCAAATAACAAGAGCCAGAGCAGCTTTAAATCACTCGCTGCCTGTTTTCTGAGCAGACCACGAACATCAGTACAGTATTTCATTCCATTTCACCCCGACTGACAGAGACACTTGTCCATGGTTTAAANTCCTCCAAGTGTAGGGTTTTTCTTCAACAGACTGAAGTACATAACTAAAATTCATCTTTGTTTTGTACGGCCTTTAAAATACAAACCTGGAAGCACTGAAAAGGATGCAACTGGCCCTCGGTATTAGATTTGTTTCTCTTATGCATATCTAGTTTCCTTGTGTAAGGGATCCCCCACAAGTTATAGCACAATTCTAAACTTTTCCATATTTTATTTAGCTTTACAGCAACAGAAATTTCAAGTAGGCAGTTGGGGCTGGATCGCTCAAGTCCACCCATTTACCAAGAGAATGTTGTTAAATACTCCAGAGCATTCTGTCCTGAGCAACAGGAATTCATAACTGGGACCAGCTATGACCAACACCTTTAGCTTTTCTTTGCATTCTTTAGTTTTTGTCCTCAAAATGCTGTCTGTAAAACAGCTTCTATCTCAATCTTGTCCACGAAATCAATGCAAGGCCCTTTTTAGCAGTCCACTAGAGAGAGACATATTTTACGCTTCTTTTGGGGAATTGGGCATTTAGACACAAAAAGTGCACAATATTGAGCACAATTTTAAAGAGACAGACTTTATTGCATGCAATGTAGGTAAACATGGAAAACTTGGATACCATTAAAAAACTTGCTATAAACTTCACTAATAAATTCACTCACGTTTTGTTTTGTAATAATGGCACAAGGGAATTGATCATATCTCATCATATAAATCAAGAGCCATGTGTTGAAATCTTACATCATTTGCAAAGGGATTTGCTTCACTTTTTAAATTTTATTTGTATAATCACATTAATGTTCCTGAAGCATTATGTAAAGGTCTACAAAAAGAGTGAGAAAGAAGTTTATGCGTTCAAAATGCGGATTAAAAAAATGCAAAACAGAAATCAAAAGCACCCAAACAGTTCAGCCCTTGAGATAAACAAATGTATTCAATATAAGAAGAGAACCCGTTATTTGAAGACCAAAGGAAAAGCCCACTAAGATTTTCAAAGCAGTTTAGTACAGACTAATAGAAAACAGGATACAGAAAAAGTCCACTAATGACTTTTTCCCCTGATATGTCAGAGCTTCTTTTCCTTTATTTATCCAACTTCCATTAAGTTATCAACCATATGCCATTGCTCATAGCTCCTTTAGATAAGAACCTAGCCATCCTGCTGCCTCCCAACGCTCTGAGTGCATCTTTCTGATATAAAAGATACAGCAACCGTACTTCCCTCTAATACTGATGAGAAACTGCAAAGTTAAAATAATTAGTCTTAATAATCTATTAGAGAAAATACTGATTATAAATGCAGTATCTATAAAAGGAGTATTACATAAGTATCACAAAGACAGACCCCACTCCAACCGGTTTAAAATACAGATCACATCTCGGAGCCCAGCTGCTGAGAGCTGCATCTTTAAACTCACATCCAAGAAGGGAGAGGAATGGATAAATGAAGAATGCACCAGTTCAGCCCTGAGGTTTAGGAATACATCAAGAGCCAGCCTGCCTGAATCAGCACCCAAACAAGGAAAAAAAAAATAAAAAACAAACTTGAGAGGCATAAACTGACCAAACATTGCAACAAAGCGCCAAATACAAAAACCACCACCTTCACATCACCCAGTGCCTGCTTACAGCTGAAGAGGAGCGGAGCNCACTTCATGCTGACCTAGCCAGTACCTTGCAGATGATTTAATCAGCCCATCAATATTTGTTTTAAATGTAACCAGTTTCTCCCCTTATATTCATGGCATCTATTCTTGCATCTGAAGTTCCCATACACGTATCAGACGACAGAAGAAAAGTAAATGAGAAGAACGCATTCAATCCTATACCTCTTTTTCCCTACACGTTCTCAGTACCAGAATCAACTGCAAAAGGAGTTTACAGCAGTGTCTTAACTGACCATAAACTCTGTTCCAAGAGCATAATGTATGTAGGAATCAGAATCTGACCAGAAGGATCCTAGAGTAAGCTTTAAGTGATGGGGAAAGTAGATTAGATCACACGAGAACTGAGTTGGAATTGCATCTCCTTCAAAAGGTCAGCTGTGGAACCACCAGAGAAGTGAATCAGTGAGTGGATCTGCACCCACTGGATCAAATAACAAGAGCCAGAGCAGCTTTAAATCACTCGCTGCCTGTTTTCTGAGCAGACCACGAACATCAGTACAGTATTTCATTCCATTTCACCCCGACTGACAGAGACACTTGTCCATGGTTTAAAAATCCTCCAAATGTAGGGCTTTTCTTCAACAGACTGAAGTATATAACTAAAATTCATCTTTGTTTTGTCCGGCCTTTAAAATACAAACCTGGAAGCACTGAAAAGGATGCAACTGGCCCTCGGTATTAGATTTGTTTCTCTTATGCATATCTAGTTTCCTTGTGTAAGGGATCCCCCACAAGTTATAGCACAATTCTAAACTTTTCCATATTTTATTTAGCTTTACAGCAACAGAAATTTCAAGTAGGCAGTTGGGGCTGGATCGCTCAAGTCCACCCATTTACCAAGAGAATGTTGTTAAATACTCCAGAGCATTCTGTCCTGAGCAACAGGAATTCATAACTGGGACCAGCTATGACCAACACCTTTAGCTTTTCTTTGCATTCTTTAGTTTTTGTCCTCAAAATGCTGTCTGTAAAACAGCTTCTATCTCAATCTTGTCCACGAAATCAATGCAAGGCCCTTTTTAGCAGTCCACTAGAGAGAGACATATTTTATGCTTCTTTTGGGGAATTGGGCATTTAGACACAAAAAGTGCACAATATTGAGCACAATTTTAAAGAGACAGACTTTATTGCATGCAATGTAGGTAAACATGGAAAACTTGGATACCATTAAAAAACTTGCTATAAACTTCACTAATAAATTCACTCACGTTTTGTTTTGTAATAATGGCACAAGGGAATTGATCATATCTCATCATATAAATCAAGAGCCATGTGTTGAAATCTTACATCATTTGCAAAGGGATTTGCTTCACTTTTTAAATTTTATTTGTATAATCACATTAATGTTCCTAAAGCATTATGTAAAGGTCTACAAAAAGAGTGAGAAAGAAGTTTATGCGTTCAAAATGCGGATTAAAAAAATGCAAAACAGAAATCAAAAGCACCCAAACAGTTCAGCCCTTGAGATAAACAAATGTATTCAATATAAGAAGAGAACCCGTTATTTGAAGACCAAAGGAAAAGCCCACTAAGATTTTCAAAGCAGTTTAGTACAGACTAATAGAAAACAGGATACAGAAAAAGTCCACTAATGACTTTTTCCCCTGATATGTCAGAGCTTCTTTTCCTTTATTTATCCAACTTCCATTAAGTTATCAACCATATGCCATTGCTCATAGCTCCTTTAGATAAGAACCTAGCCATCCTGCTGCCTCCCAACGCTCTGAGTGCATCTTTCTGATATAAAAGATACAGCAACCGTACTTCCCTCTAATACTGATGAGAAACTGCAAAGTTAAAATAATTAGTCTTAATAATCTATTAGAGAAAATACTGATTATAAATGCAGTATCTATAAAAGGAGTATTACATAAGTATCACAAAGACAGACCCCACTCCAACCGGTTTAAAATACAGATCACATCTCGGAGCCCAGCTGCTGAGAGCTGCATCTTTAAACTCACATCCAAGAAGGGAGAGGAATGGATAAATGAAGAATGCACCAGTTCAGCCCTGAGGTTTAGGAATACATCAAGAGCCAGCCTGCCTGAATCAGCACCCAAACAAGAAAAAAAACCCTTGAGAGGCATAAACTGACCATACATTGCAGCAAAGCGCCAAATACAAGAACCACCACCTTCACATCACCCAGTGCCTGCTTACAGCTGAAGAGGAGCAGCAAACTAAGGCCCAACTGCATGACCAAAACACATCCCATATCTGCTGCTTGTGAAAGCAAGGACTGCCTTCCTCCCTACTGCTCTACTTTAAATCCCAATAAAGAACAAGTCATCTCATCTTCCTGCTTCCAGTATCACTCTCTTGGTATCCGGGTATCAATCCAAGCCATCAAAAAAATGCAGCCCCCACGTCTAAAAGGCTGTCACAGTTTTTCAGGTTCAGCCAACCCCTGTCTAAGCACATATACTGAAACTAAGCGAAGCTCTAATGCAGACATAAGACTGCTCTTCCACGTAAGCACGTCTTCTCATAAAGAAGCATGATGCATTCTTTGTTTTCTGAGGGATGACCATTCCCAAGCACAGCTGAGTCCTACAGATGAGTAAGCAGCAGTGTGTCTGGCGAAGGCAGCAAGCCACTCCCTGTTTTAAAATGTCAAAAGGACACCTGGGCTGTGAAGGGTCAAGACAGTGACAACGAGCATTCAAAAATCATGAGTCAAGTCCTCTGCCCTCCTCTATCCAATTAAATAAAAAAGTCTTTTATTTTAAAAGTTAAGATATGGAATACTTTCTTAATTTTGAGAGGCCTTTGGGGTTCATGTCATATGCTCAGTGAACACTGAGAAATATTAGTTCCAAATCTTCAACCAGGATTTCAGAACATTTCATAAAATGGAGCTAAAACAGGAGCTGTCAGTAGTACGTTGTTGAACAGCAATCACACGATGCAAACTTTGCCCACTGCTCAGGTTGTGGAAAACCATCCCTTCTGAGTCAACATCACAACAGCAGCTAGGAACAACTACAAAAAGGAGAAACCTCAAAGAATCAGAAGTAATTTCAAGCTCATGGGTACTGCCAAGATCACATGGCTCAGTAACAATGTTCTGAAAGATCTTGATTATTTCTAGAATCTATTATTTGTACATGGCCTCACTTTGCCTCCATGTGAGAAAGGAATATAGCATCTGGAAGAAAAACCATTTCACACAGAATGATTCTTTTAACTTAATTTTTTAAGTGAAGTTTATAAGGGCATCACCATATAAACATTGCGGTGCTTTATGTAATGCCACACAAATGATACCAGATTTTATTCAATATACTCCTCCTCCTGATAAAATAATACCATAGCCTGAAGAGCCTTCACTACAACACTGGAATAAAGCAATAAAAAGGGATACTAAAATCACTTTCGCTTAATTCCTTTCACATCATCTAAAATACGGCTATGCACCCAGTAAATAAAGAAGCAGGTCAATGATCTTACTTTCATGCTGCTCTGCTTTAACACCATAATTGTAATTTAAATTACATGTATGCTACATTCATGCACACAATCACAAATCAAAAATTAGCAAGCATTAAGATTAAGGTTTTGCACATAAAGCTGAGTGACCTTCTGTGCCTATGCGTTCTACTGTAGCCTTTAAGTATGTAATCCCAATTTTTTTCCAACAGAACCGAATCCATCCCATGCACAGGCTGGACGAAGCTCACTGAATAAGAAAACTGTCCTCTAGTTCTTTTCTTCTCCTGACTGATTTGTCCTGAATTCAGTATTTACTGCACACCATCAAATTCACACTGTATTGCATGCATGCTATCTTACTGGAGCATTTATTTGGTAAAATTCCACAATCTTGTCACCCTTGTGATATAACATGGCATTACGCCTCACTGCAGATAGGAAACTCAACTGCATAATCCATCACAGTCCAAATTCTCAAGAAATACTCAATGTCCACTCTTTGAAAGCAAAAGGCTGATTTTTCAGAATATTTCATAGCAATTTTCCTCATTTACAGCAAAGCTTCCAACAGCCTTAATCACTTCAGCCAATTTTCAACTCACACCAAAACCCCCAAATCCAACCCATACCTCCCCAGCTCCCACAGGAGAATGCTGAGAGAGATGCTTCCCAAGCCTTATTAGAGTCATGATTCTTCTGTCTCTACATTTTGCCACTGAAGGCAGTCACACTGGTCAAGCACGATTTGTCCTTACAGTATTTCCTACGTAATACTATAATTACATGTAATTACACGTTCGCAATATGCTCTTTGGCTTCCACCCCGACATCTCCTCCGTTGCCTGGGATTCGCAAGGGGAACACCAAGAGCACTGACCCCCACTGCACCTTTACTTTCTCTCTGCAGTGTCTCTTCTAGATTTGGGTGAATCTATTCATATAGGGGAGGACCACATCTCCCTTTTATTCCTCTCACCAAAAGAGCGTAACAGCCGTACACGCTGAGCACTTGGGGCTGTAGGGAGGGAAGAGATCCCCACACTCCAAGGATACGTGGAAGGAAGCAGAAGCCACACACCTACTCTATATCCTTTCATCTCCAAATGACTATCCTATCTCCCAGGTTTTTTGTAAGGAATTTTAAGGAATTTTAATTAAGGAAAATTAAAATTAAGGCAATTAAAATTAAGGAATTTTAAGATGTCAAGTATCTTTAAATTAAGCGTTACTGCTTGTGCTTTCCATCAGTACAGATGACAAAGTACGCATTTTAAAAAGCATAATATAATACCGATGAGTTTAGCCAGCAAGTATCTAGGCGGAGAACGTCAGACCCATAGTAAAACTATGATAAAGAATAAGCTTAACATTTATATACCAATTAAAATTTCTGCAACTTATCAAAAAATATTTCAGTAAAACATCTTTCAAAGAAAAAAATCCAAAAAGAAGTCAAAACCAGTGCAAACTAATAGGTTAAAGAAAGGCTGTCTGGAATTTTCGTCTTCCAACAGAACAAACTCAATTCTTGTTTCCAAATAGATTTAGGTTTAGAACAATAATAATACTTTAATCTGAAGACTTCAAAGTCACATGCAAAAGAACATATCACAGTAAACACAGGGTTGAAGGTTTTATAGAAGAACTTCTACTGGGATTTTTTTTTCTTCTTCTTTAAAAGAAATTTGTTTACTACCAGTCTTTGAAAAGCATAAAAGGGAGGAAACTATAGGCTAAAGAAGTAAAACTTTTACGTGTAAGGAACATTTGGAGCTTTGTGAGAAGGCTGGTTTTGGTAGAATGTGCTACATGTAGCCCAATGTGAGTAATATTATATCTCAAATAAAAATCAGCCCATGAATATACATAATCCAAAAGGTAATTCTCCCAATCTCTGAAATGTAATGGAGCCACTCTAGATCACTGAGGCATGAATATTTACCGTATTCAGGCTTTACTGCTCTCGATCTGGGTTCAATTTTGCAAATTAAAATGAAGGCTCTGTGGATAGAGAGATTAAAGAAGAGCATCCCAAAGCCTGCCTGTTTCCTTGGTGTGGTAGCAGTGATCTGGTTACCCTTCTGTTAGGTTATTTCTTTTTACTTAATGGAGTAGGTCAAAAGCAATTGAGAGTGGAAAGAGGAGGTCATTATTGGGTCACAACCTTGGAGTTAAAGGCTCACTAAGGAAAATAAACACAGAGTGAACATAAAGCTGCATTTAAAAATAAAACCTGTAATGAAAAATAATATTTTCAGCTCTTTTCACTTCTATTTTGACAGGTCGAGGGGAAAAATAAGAACAAAAGTTCTTTTGCTCATTTCTTTCTCGTGAACAAAATTCTCCTGTCCCTTCTCTAAAACAAGCTCATTAATAGAAGCCATGATTTATACAAAATGAAACAAAGGTAATGAATAATGACCGAGAGATCTGGTAGGCTTCATTAGCTGTGGCAAACGTTAACATTAATCGTGATGATTTGTACATTTTCTAGGAAATACTCAGAATATAAACACAACAGCACTTTAGTGCCATGCAGCAAACAAGCAAACACAAGTACGCACATCAGTACAAATCAAATGATATGGTACTATTCCTAGCGAATTCCTTGTACTAATTACAGTCAAAACAAAGCCTACCTCAGCTATGAGAAGAGAAGAAAAGAAATTAATTACTATCAGACAAGTATTTTTCATAATAATCCTTTTTATGAAATAAAAACAATTGGTATGCAAAATTTTTATAGATTTTTTCCTTAAGGTAGGATTTTTTTTGGTGGCAAATTTTAATATAAGTCAGTAACAGTGATTAAGATTACAGAAGTAAATTTAATATCCTCTGCAATGTATATTTTCCAAATCTCAGCAGTTGAGCCTACAGTAAGGAACAAATGGATTTATCCCTACCCACGTTGGCAAATACTACTAAACTATAAAAGGAACAAAGCAGCATGGTACAAAGTTTGATAGAGCAAACCCAAATTCTGTTGCATAGATATATGGTAAAAAAATGTCGTTTACAGCAATGATTCCAATTAATCCATTCACATGCAGCTGGGGGAAGAAAGGGGGCAGAAAGGAAGAAAAACAGAGGGAAGAATGAAGAGACTGCATCTTTTGAAATTGGAAATAAAGCCAAAAAGGAGTGGTCATCAGGTAGCAAAACCAGCATTTAGCATATAGAGGTGCCATATCTTATGAAATAAGAAATTCACACTTCTTTTGCCTCTGAGCTACGTCCTGGTACCAAAGGGTTACTGTGCTTTGAAACCTTCACCAACGGCCTTACTAAACATTTAATATTTTTCTTTCTGCTTTCTTAAAGGCCCCAGATGTGTTCTTGCAGATCAAAAGAGACCAACTTATAAAGCTAAACGAAATCAAGGGCTTTTGTTCCGAGGCATCGTTGCTGAACTAATTATTCCTGGATGTTGTTTAATGAAATAGCGGTGCCATATATTAAAACAGTTAACAGGATGAGTTGTGTGAGTTATAGGAAAGGTCTGATCTGGGATTATAAATTTAAGGTTTTCTTCAAAGGAGATGAAACAAACTACTCACAACTCCCCAGTCCATTCTGTCACTGGAAGACTGAAATAAAGGAACCCAAAAATGTATGAAAGCTGAAATATCATTCTACATATTTACCCTTCTCTGAATGATAGAGGACTAAAGATGGGGGAGTTAAAAAAAAAAACCTGCCGAGATTCTTTGAGATGGGGAAATGAAGATCTAAGTTACCCTGTCTCTTCCCTGAATGCTACAAAGCACGAGTTGAAATAAATATTGGTAAAGTCTTAAGAGAAGCTTCCTTTTAGCTGTACATACACAAAACAAGAAAGGACTCCATCTTAAACAACCCAATGCAAGCGGTTACCAAAGCAATTATTAAGCATTTTTATTAACAGGGGAAAAAAGCAGGGGGGGGAAGGTAAGCAAAGAGCTACTCCAACATCAAAATCTTGGTAGAATTGGATGTTTTACATTATTTTGCAGCCCCCAACCACACCGCTATTTTTGGCAAAACGCTTATTTAATTGTACGTTTACCTTACTGAGAGAAACGAAAGACTCTCGAGATCCCTAAGGACATCTCAGATTAGGAAGGCAACTTTTCAGAACCGATGGCTCATATACATTCAGACAATAAACACTTCACTTCCCTACTGATAGTCTCTTCTGTGTTTGTATTTTACAGCCTGACACCGGCCAACCCAACACTTGACACCTAATTAACAGACCTAGGAGCTGGAGGTCCATATATTGATCACACTAAATGGGATTAGTGTGAAATAAAAAGTTCAAAGGGTCTTGACCAAACTTCACCACAGCCCAGCTGTGACAGCTGCTATGAATTTGTGTATCCAGTGCCCCACGTTTTTATTAAGAGGGTTCTGGCGCACAAGAGTATGCAGTAGCCTATGAGATCACGAAGGTTCACCTAACAATGTCAGGCTCTGTAACTGTAGTGACTGACTGCGGAAAAAAATCCTCTTGCTTGTTTGCATAGGTCTTTTTGATTAACTCATGAAAAGGGTCCCTCACCTCTGATACAACAAGCACTTACAATAGACGTAGAGTTGCGACTTCTCTGCCTCTGAAGGATTTGTTAGCTTGCTACGGAAGAGCTGTCCGGTTTGAAAAACCCTAGGCTTGATTAGAAAAGAAATAATTCCCAATACGTGCTGCAAGCATACCTAGTACATTCTGACAATGACAACCAGGAGCTGTACTCAATGATAGAACTCCAAACTATTATCTTCTAAACACACTTTCTATTTGCCTAAACCTCTCAGCTGTCATCACGTGAATAAATGTTTCTACATTTTACACCCTTTTTAATAGCAGTCCTACTGACATGATTTTTTTTAAAGCTTCATCAAGATCCAAAGAAACTACCACTATCACCAACGTTTCAGTATTTGAGCATCCTTGCAAATTCATTTCTTATTTAAAACAAGCTGCTTCATTTTCCAGTATCAAGTACCAGACACCTGTAATAGAAACACGGGAAACCTACTGCGACTCGGGGAAGAGACCAAGTCCGTGGTGCAGAGATGTGCAAGGACCACTGAGGCACAGCGAATGCTCAACAGGATTCTCTTGGCTAATGTGATATTTACCAAAATATTCAGGATAAACTATAAACAAAATGCAATTTTGCCTTTGTTGGTGCTTTTATTTGTTGATTTGTTTTAGGATTCACCCTGTCAGAGTATTTTCCAGTAAATTTGAGGAATATCTGCACTGAAAGTTTACATATCAACAACAAGGAAATGGTCATCTGTCAGGAGGAAGAGATGGAAAACAGCTGTCAATTTATAAATCATTTTAATCCATTGTGGGTCTTTTAAAAGGAAGCTAAATGTGGTCCATAAAGGGACTTTAAAAATAGGCTCACTGAGGTTGCAACACGCACGGGTAACAGACAAGACGGCACTAGAGCCATCACGCAAAAATACCTGACAGCAGATCACCAACCATAGAAGCTTGGCAGAAGTAAGGAGGGCAACCTGAAGCCTATGAAAGAAGAGTGGATGGTTAATGCTGGCATGTAAAGCTATTTCACACAGCAAAGAACAATCTTTGACTACTTTATGTAGCATTGGGGCACACCAAAACCAGCTTTTTTTGCCTTTTGTTCCTCTCGTTTTCTATCTATGTATATCTCCTCTTCTGCTAGATTTCTTTCCTTGCAGAATCTTCCACTTCTATCCTTTAGGTCTCACGGCCGCCGTGTGCCCGGTCACACCTGCTCAGATGACCTTCACCAAAACAGCCAACGACATTTCAAAGTACCACAATTAGGCTTCAAAAATGAACATTCCAGGACTGGAAGAAGATTTCGCATGTCTCTGCTCTGCCTGCAGTCAGGACTAGAAAACTGCAACTGTCACTCCCTCACAGTCTCGAAAGCTACAACCTTTTCTTTTTAAATTAAAGTTGAAGTTACATGTAATCCAAAGCGTGCAGGCCACAAGCAATTCTTTGAGATGACTGGATCCAGTCCAAAAGAAGCTTATCTAGCCTAACCACCAATGCAAAAATTTTTCCTTATTCACTATACTATTTAGGATATTTTATTTTTTTTTGCCAGCATATTTTTAAAAGTTCCATCAGATTTTTTTTAGCTTTAATGACCAGCCTTCCTCATTCACAGATTTTTCACTGTAGTCACTAGCTCTTACAGCTCCCATTCCCCCAAAATATTACGGGATTATGTACTTCCTCAATAGTGCAAACTACATCATGACTTTCTCTCTTGATATCTTATATATGTTGTAATTTTATGCACCTTCTCAAAATAATTTAAAAAAGCCCAGGGAGAACCCCCACACACTATGGAGACAGACATCTCAAAAAACGTACAAAATTAAAAAACCACCCAGTTAGGTTTGCTCATTACTAAAATCTGAGAGAGATTTCTGGTATCCGAAGAGCATTTTGAAGAGAGACAAAGGCAACAACTTGCAATTGAAAAGGCACCACTGTAACCCCAGGACGTTCCTGCTGCTCTTTGTACAGTCTCTCTGCTAAGGAGACCCCACTGCACCGGCCACCACATCTACCGACTGTTCTTCATTAGCCAAAACATTCTTCTCAAAAACCAAAACAGCATTTGCTCTCATCTTTAAGGGCAATGTTACGCAGATGATATCAGCATTTATCTCGGTGCAAATCAATGCTGAACTTGGACTGTATATCCAGGAGTCTCTTAAATATAGCAAAAAGCACTGTGTCTTCCTATGTTACAAGTTTATATGCTCTTTATTCTAAAAAATGCATTAATATTCTTCTACACTAAGTATAAATATAGAAGATGCTCATCACAGTGAGACTGCAAGATTTGGTTATCTGCAATTTTAGGAAACCGCACTAAGACACAGTTTGGGATGCACCCTACAGTCCTGTATTTGATGAGTTTTTTGGCACAAGTCAAATGGCTTGAAAATGAAGTGTATTTTTACTGAAAGTGCCTTGGTACCTTTATTTAGGAAGAAAAGCATCTAACCAGAAAAGACGACAGTAAGTCTGAAGAATCTGAAACTAAGAGCTGATCATATCATTCAAAAGAAAAACGTCAATGTTCGAAACTCTTGCTACTACAGCCAATGTCAATTAGAGAAAATTAAGTCAGCAAGCTGGTACAACTGGTTGAAGTTTTATCATTGTCTTTCAACAGGAGGAGGGGGGGAAAGATAATTTAAACACAGATGAGGCCAAAGATAAACAGAAAAATAAGAAAAGCTTTTAACTCGGCCAATAAGCCGAGTTCCCAAAGCCACTCTAAGTAGATGCTTGCTCCAAACTAAAGAGACCTTGCTTCAAGAATCAGGAAAGCAAAAACGAAGAAAAATATACATGCAATACTTAAGCATACATTTATATACCATTTAGACTATATTCTATGTGAAAAATACGTACATTTCATAATCCTTCAGAAGATTAGATTTAGAGGAGAAAATTTTTAAAATGAAGTTTAATAGTTAGACAAATCAGCTGCTGTTAGTCACTTCACATTTTCATTTTTCTGTCTTTACTAAAAGGCAAAACAGTACTGTAGCACTGGAACGTTTTCTGTTCAGTCAGTATCATCATTTCTTGCATCCTCTTTGGATATCATATTTTATAACTATGACAGTGCTTTCTCCCTTTTCCTGCAAAAGGTAGGTGCCACTTACTACCTTTGTTTTTCTTTTTTTTATTAATGTGGGATTAATTTTTGGAAGTGTTTGGAAAACATTCCACCCCCTTATTTTCCCAAAGGTATTATTTAAAATCCCCAAAGGATGTTAATATTTAACAAAAGCATAGAGTTAGCCTATTGGAATATCAAGTCTGACACGTTATCTAAGGCAAAGACTTATTTCAGTTGCTTCAGAAGAAAAACGTGAAACCCCAGTACCTTACCAACTGTGCAATAATGGAAATGAGGTTGTAATGAATTCCAATCTAACCCTCAATAGTGGATTCCAATTACTGTCCTCGTAGGAGAAGTAAAAATATTGACAAAATATAACACCATTTTTTCTGATAAAGCAGCGAACAATGCTGCAAAAAACCTTCTGCAGATGTAAATCTACATAGAAAATCAGGTTCCTGCTCAACCTTCACTTTTTTGGTCTGGTTAGACTCCCCGGCGTATGAAGGGGCGAGCTCTCGCTCTGCACCGAGAGAAGGGAATGGAAAAGGGATGCTAGTATGAGGTTTAGGAGCAAATAAATAGCTTTGCTGTTATAAATTTCAGTAGAAACATTATTAGTTAAAACTTAGTGGGCTTTGTGGTTTAATATACATGCAGCACAAGTAATTTTTCTACAAGCCTTTGGCTCCATCTGCTGACTTTTAAGATTAAAAATAATTGATGAGGCTGAAAGCGTTCATGCTTTCAGAACACTTAAGTCCTCTACATTTTTGTAAGTGTCATTCAAAAGGTATAACTAAATACCCCAAGTGTGTGGTCTTGTAATTTTGTCAGTTAAAATGATCTTGAAGCAACAATATACGAGCTCTGAGAAGGTACCCGAGTGAGCCTGGGATGCACAAGGGGTAAACAAGTCTTAGTTGGAAGACTGGCTGGAATCAGATTTAAGCAACAGGTATACACCTGGATGTTTATGTCACAGAATCACGCAGCAATTAAGCCCAAAGCCGAGAAGTGAGATTCCGAGCAGACTAATAAAAAGAATTGAAGATCTCTAACATAGCCCTTGTGAGAGCTCGTTGGAGACATTTGCTCAACACCTGCCTGTGCTGGTTTCAGCTTCTCCCGTTTTCACCGAGATGTCTGCTTCACAGAAACTAACGCTCGTTGTATTTATGACCAAAAACACGATAAAAAATTACTCTGAAGGTTCAAAAGTGCCCAATATTTGCCTGTTCCAGCTCTGATTTATTTTTCATTATTGCAGAATTCCGATCACTATCAGAGCACTACGAAATCAAACTAGATAGAATTTCCACACAAAAAATTGCATATGAGAAATGCATCTAATAGCAGGAGAAAATGCCTTAGACCCCCAAATAAAAAAAAAACAAACAGTTACAGCACTTCATTGACTTTTTTTTTTCGTTTTACAGTTAAAGAACTAAATCCATCATTAAATAAAAGCAGCCTGATTTCCATGAACACTGAACTCTCGTGCTGCAAAGTATTTGAGTGGTAACTGGGATAATCAGCATCTCTGACAATCCGTTTTCCTTTATAACTCTAACTTTCAGGACCTGTATTAGAAAAATCTAACAAACCCGCCCCCAACACACAAAAAAACCCACCACGCTCAACTTTCAAGGCTTCCTGTGCCATCTCTCTGCACTCTGAAAACTACTTTCCTCTTCTTATCAGTGTAGGAGACATGGTCAACCTCTCAAACCAAATCCTACTTGTTACAATTGTTATGTATAGGGAAGATTTTTTTTTAACATGCCATTCATACCTGCTATATCAAGTCCCACCGAAGTCTTAATATTTGACTTACAAACACAGGTAGAAAACAATAGATGAATGAATTATTTTTCTGAGGGGATTTAAACACAGAATGAAGTCTTAACTGTGTTAAAGCTAAGTTTAAACAGAATTAGAACCAGACCCTAAAGCTCACTCTTTATCACAAAGGTGTGAAAAAAGCTCATCTTCATAGCTGTATAGAAAAAACCCAAACTTTTCTGAAATGAAAATATAAACCACCTTTTTACATACAGCACATACCACAAATAGTATAGGCTCCAAAAGACTTCTTTTAAAGCTATTAAACATTTATAACATTTCCTTCAGAGCTAAGACTGAAGCTAAGGAATCCATTACAAAAGCCATTACTTTTAAAAACTGAAAATAAAGCACACTAATTCAAATTTTGAACAAAGATTCCCAAGAAGTTCTAACAGTATATGAAACACGAGGAAGAAACAAGACTTGCTTCTACATGGTCATGCTCAGGTACAGGTGTAGGTCCAACAGGTTCAAAACTGTATTTATACAAAGGTTCACATTGGGGAAAATTATCACCACGCAAGTGAAGATTTAGAGATATAGTAACAAAACTTTAAAAATATAATCACATTTAAACATAAACCTTCTACAATTTGATTTTTCCATATACTGAAAAATAGCAAGAAAACAAGCGTTCATGTTGTAGACCACTGTGCATAATCAGGAGAGTTTCAATCAGCGTAGCTCGATGACACTGAACAAATGAAAGGCAGGAGTACAACTTCACTGCCGAGCTGATCACAAAGAGCCTCGTCCATCCGGGACAACGGCGTAATGTAAACCAAAAAACAATCGTGCAATGTTTGATTTGTGGAGTTACACTCCCCGTGCCAGATAACTAACATTATGGATTCAAAGTAACATTAACTCAGCCCACTACACGTTGTGGATATCGGCTGGTATGTTTTTACAACTGTTTGTAATGTACATGTCAGATGGCCGAAGTCTTTCTTGTGAGTCACACCATAACCACAAAACTATGCCTTAATGTTAACTTTTCTTTCTTCCTCCCCATTTAAGTCTGATGCAAAAATTGCTTTGCCCATCTCTCTTCCCACGTATGAATCTTTAAAACACATTGCTAATATTGATTAGCTTCATACAATCATCATAGACAAGAATTAGAATCACCCTTTTTTTAAAAAAAAAAAAAAAACCAAAAAAACAAAAAAAAAACA
>VUYV01000222.1:874450-935399 GCA_008711295.1 Anarhynchus alexandrinus
AAAACAAAAAAAACCCCAAAAACACACCAAGAAAAACCCCAAACCAAAACAAAAACACTCTCAAACCCCTGAAAATAACAAAAAAATGAATAGAAACCTTACGTTCACATTTGTGGGGTTTTTTACTAGAAAATTAGTGTCATTTTTTAAAAATACTGCTTAGCTTCCTGCCAAAAACATCCTTTTTAAAAAAAAAAAATCCTCGATGTTTCTGGTAATCCAGTAAATCAGTTCAGCATATACATGTTTTAAAGAGGCAGAGGCTACTGGAGCCACAATTGTCTTCCCTAAACATATTCTCGTTACTCTTATTACCTCTATTCCCAACAGTAAACCTGAAGTTTGCAAAGACTTCCCCGCCTGCACCCCCCCCCCCCCCCCCCNAGTCTTTAAGAGCCTCTCCAAAAGCAGGGATAGAGCCTGTGATCTCAGAGAAGACAACCACTTATGTGTTGTCTGCAAATATCATACATCTAGAAAGCAGATTTTAAAAATAGAAGTTCAACAACCTGAACCGATAGGATGAACAGGCAGTAACAGTGAAGAAGGGAAAAAAAGCAAGGACACAAGTAAAAGGAAAGACTTGAAAAATTTTAAACTCTTTGTACTACCAAAAAAAAATATTTGAATACAAATGTAACTTGGAACTTCTGACTAATCTGTTAACACTTGCTGCAAGAAGGAAAAGCAGCCACGTCATGATTTCTACCAACTTGGAGGTTTCCACCATTTTCCCCACTATTTCGGGAACTGCACGCCCGACAAATATGAACACATCAGAATAAATTAGGTCGAATTTCAATCTTATGTAGCATCTCAGGCTCACAGTAAGCCTCACAGGAGGGCTCAGAGCAAGTTTGGACCCCACTCTGTATCGCCTCATTGGAGAACGTCCTCTACCTCCACCCGCAAGAGATTAAAGACCTACCTCTGGGTGAAGACACTTAATAACCTCCTCTAAAGCCCGAACAATCAAGTAGCCTTTGACAAGACCGGAATGAAGCATTAATTTGAGGGTCCTTGCCACCTGACTATGTTTTGTACAAACAACTGTTTCTCCCCAAACAAGAACTTCACATCAACAAGAGAAAAGGAACATTTGAAACAGAAACACATTGTACAAAATATTATTCTTATTCAATCACCACCTGACTCCAATTCTCTCCTAAAACTCAATGCAAAATAATCCAGGGCAGGATTTTATGTTTTATTTTATTTTTTACAAAGATTTGTATGCTGCTTTACATTTAGACTAAACTAACTGGTGTTGCTTTACGTTGACTCAGGGCCAAACTGGGCGTTTATTTTAGTGTTTTTGGCATTTATTTCAGTCCTTTAGTAAAAATATGTATTTTCAAGTTTTGCCTTACAATCTTCTTTTCTGTGGTTTTGTTTTGAGTGTTTGTGGTATACCTGCATATTCCTCACTCCCTGAAGACTTCAAATTATTGTCAACTAATCTCCACGAGCAGCACCAAAGTCTTCAACTAGGCAAAGAAAATGCCACATAAATAACACCTGTATTTCAAATCTGAACTGATTTATGATAGCACATTTTTTTCCTTAAGCCACCATTTAACTTATTGCAGTCCTATGTATTAGGTGTTGCACATCAGACAATAAACTCTTCTAGGGAAAATTAGCATAAAAGTCTATTGAAATTCATTATCTAATGAATAGAATATTAAGAAAAAGCAACTACAACATAGTAACTGAAATGAAGAAAACAAAAGCAAAAATTGTTCACTGAATACTGAGAAAGAACAGGAAAAACTTCTAAAAGGGTCTGAAGCCTCACACAACTTCAGTGACAAACTTTTCTGTTGAAGAAAAAAAAAATTGATGTCCACATATATAAGAGGGTCATTGCTTCCAATGAGTTTATCCGTTCTCGTGGCTGATTGTTCCACCTCAACCGAACATGGAGTAAGGCCATCTCTGCTATTCTTCTGCAGAATCTATTATTACACACCCTGTATATAGGAATATATCTGAAAAAAACCCAGGTTGCCTAGACAGAAGCCAGGTCAACTACTAAATCTCACTTTCACAAAGGCTTGATAGTTTTTAAGGCTACAATTTAAGCATTTAAATTGTATACTAAGCAGTATTAGCTACACTCTTTAAAAAGGCTATTTGACCTTTTCATTGTGATTTTTAAAGTGTGAAACATTTATTCTTGATTAATTATTCATTAGAGGAGAAAGAAAGAAGCCAACTGCAGTTTATGGCATATGCTTTCAAGCTAATCTTTACAACCATGAAGAGCCTGGGAGTTTGTAGTTTTCATTTCAGACAGTTGCAAATGAAAATCTGTATCTAGGCATTCGTATCATGTTCATCAGAGTGCTATCTGGGCAGCTTACATAATTATATTATTCCAGCTGATACTGTAAATATTGGCTCTCTCTAGTATTGCTTTTTCTTTCATTTCAAACTGCATCAGCTATTATAATATAAAGTTATGGGAATATTCGAGTGGAGAAATGTATCTTACATTTAGTTTCAAGAATATGTGTTGTCGCCGTCACAGGCACACGACAGATTGAGGTGATGAGCTGAACAAACGTTTAAAGAGCAAACTCAATTCTCACATTATTTTCATCACAGTAACAAAGACTAAAATTAAGTTTTATAAACAGGGTCATCTCAGGAACACACAGCGCAAGGCATGAAATCCAGAGGACTTGCTATGGTGCTATACTTCGAGAAACTACTCTGCTAATAGACATTATAGATTCCTGGGCATTTACGCACTAGTCCATTTTCTTCCGTCTTTTGGTCAAATTTAGAAGTTTATCTTCAGTCGTGGTTAAATAACATTTTCAATATTCAAATCCTTTACTTGCCAGTGCCCAGATCTGAGCAGAACTTTGCAGTATCCAGACCATGGCTTAGTTAATGCAGCGCTTGCTGAATTGTTCTGCTTCTTAAAAGCCTGATCAAATGAGGAATTGTACTGTATATGGATGACCAAGGAAGAACAAAAAGTGACATTCCCTTCCTTCATTCTGGTTACTGAAATTTTGCCAAAGCCTCCAGCACTTGAACTTAAATATTTAAAACATGATAGTTGCTCACTGCCCTAACTAAGGCTACTCATGCTAATGTTACATTCACAGCAGGAATGCAGCGGGAAAGCTGTGTTTACCGTATAGGAGGCTACCTTTCCAATTACTATTCAAGCGTTCCACTAAGATTCTTGCTCAAACGGTATGCGTACGTGCATGTGGGTCTGTTTTCAATTGAATTTGATTGAGAACAATTCTACCTGATAAATTAAAAGAAATAAAAATAAAGTTAATGACCTGGCAGTAGCAATGCTTAAGCAAACAAGTTATGCAAACACAAACCAGCCATCCTTTGCTTTAAAAAGTTACCATAAAGTTTAAACAAAAAGGCATTTGGATGAAAGTTTGCGATTACTATAGCAATGTCCATTAACTTAGTTTCAAACTAATCTTGAACCCCAGGGTACACAAACCCAAGAACGCAACACGATCACTGGAGCAGCAACTGTTCCACGGGAAATATGTTACCTACCAAGTCCCAGGAAAACATGCCTGTTCTTGTTCAGTTGCATCCCAGTCATGGCTCAAGTCATCTTAAAACCTTCCTCCTCCCGTACACAACTTACAGAACCATTGCTTAGAGAACCCACTTTAGATGGCTCCAGGACTCCTTTTCAAATTATAAATGCAAGGCATTTAGCCCTAGGAAAACAATAGGCGGCATATCCTGTAGAGGAGGTATCGGAACCTGGTTATTCATCTTCAGAAACTGCCCTTGAGAGGATACCACCACTCAATGTCTATCACATCTTGTCCTTTCTCTCATCAGACCCACTATAGCTTCAGCTTATGCAAAAAAGTTCAAAAATACCATCCCAAGGTTTCTCACCTGACCCTGACTGACACTGGTTTCAAGCACCAGAGATTTCAAGCCAAGATGTACTCGAGGGGAAGGAAGCATACACAACTGCATTGCTGTTCAAGATTGCAACAGCAGCTGAGAAACAGGCAGAAGAAAAAAGTTTCTTCAATCTGTGGTGTAAGTGGAGAAGATCAGTCACTTTGAAGAGCAAACTTTGAGACTGGAAAAGCAGTAGCGATAGAGAAGGATGGAAATGGGTAGAATGAGCAGATGAGAGAAATTAAAGCAATAAACATAAGTGTCAGCTGTCACCTTAATAGCTTACTAGATGTTTGTTTTTCTTTTCAACTTCGTTTTGCAGTCACAAACCTATGTATTTGCTTATCCTTAAATATGTTGCCATACTAAAGCCAAATTGCTCACTCATATGACACACAAGAACATTTCTCCCATTGTGGCACTCTTTTGTACTGGGATACTAAGCTTTTTCCATCAGATCCAGCAACACAGTACACTGGTTATTCCCAAAGAGCTACAGCATACTGAGCATCATAGACTAATGCACGGAAGTCACATCTGCCAGCAGTCTACACTAGTCAGGGGAGCACACTAACGTGGTACACACTAGTGGGGAGACTGCCTACATACATGGGAGAGCACATGCAGTCAGCAGCGAAAGTATTACACTGCAGTGCCAAGACCAACCTCAGAACAACTCTACCTGAGTAATTCTCCTGTTACCCCACTGGTTTCCTCTTCTCCCTCTTCTTCAGCTCAGTTTCTTTCCCACCTTGTATTTCTGGAACCACTTTCTTCAGCTTTTCTAACAGCTCTCATGAGACAAATGATATACTGAAATCCAGACAGAAAAAGTGTAATTTGATTTAACTAAGAAGATCAATCATTGCATCAAAAATACAACATTCATCTCATTATTTTCGTCTACTCAGAGTTGAGATGATCCTATGTTTCTTTTTCATTTTGAACCCCATTGAACAGTGTACTGGTTCTTGGGCAATAACGACTCCACACTTTCTAACTATTAATGCAAAATTATCTGCATGGCAATAGCAGAAGATACACACTTCAAATTATCTCATGCATTAACCACAACCAGTCAGTGTTGCAGGTAACCCCGAACAAGTAGTCAGTATCATAGAAATACTGCAGAAGTTAAAAGTCTGCCTTGGAAAACAGTACTCTTTCCAGCAATGCTGCACTTCGATGCAGAGCCTGGACCCCAAACAGTCATTTAAAGATGGTTTGAGTGGATAGAAGGAATACAGGAGTCACACACAAATATTTCCCTTTTCAGATCCACTGTAGGAAGAACCTTGTATACTTTGGGTAATTTTTCTAATCCATTAGAAGGCAACCTGTATCCCAACTCACTCTAGCTGGCAGGGAGCACAGGGTGCATCTAGACCTCAAAGAAAAACTGGAGAGAAATTTTAGTATTCAAAGAGTTAATTGGCTAGCACTGACTAGGCCACTTTTCTGCCTACAGAGATCACATTAGAAACACAAGCTCCAAAAATACTGTGTATGGTTTGGATTAGCACTGCTCAGGTTGGCTGCTCTCCCCTGGCTTCCTTCCCTTCTGCTCTGACCAAGTAGAAAAAAAAATTTAAAACCCCATGATATACATCCAGCTCCCTTTCTATTATGTCTTATCCCTGGTCCTGAATAACACAACCCTTAACACAAAGTCCTTTATCTTGCTCCCTCTTTTTACTGTACCTACACGATACTTAATAAAAAATTGCAAGCGATATGAAGTAAACCACTGTATTTCAGTAACAGGTAGTGAAAGAATAGTAACACACAAATCTCTTCCTGAGCATTTTTATTCCTGAGACTTTTTAAAGTCTAAAGTTAACTAGAATTTATTTATTTTTTAATACAAAATTAAAAAGGAGTCTGTTCTTTGGGGCCTTGTGGGTTTGGTGTTTGGTTTGGTTTTTTTGGAGGGCATGGTGTTGGTTTGTTTTTTTAAAGTGTGAACTAAAACAGAAATAAAAAACAAAACCAAGAAAACCCCACACAGTAAAAACTTACAAAACCATACATTGACAATGAGGGAACCGCTCTTTAGGAAAGAGCTCAGCATCTGCTACTCTCAAGAGACTGAGCCAAAAAGATTTGAGAAGTTTTTATTGCCAGATCTAAATTTCATTCCACAGGCTCTGGATCAGGTCTTTAATCCTTTACTTAACCACAAAGAACTGTGCTGAGGAGTTTAATTCTTCCAAAACAACTGATAATATCCTAAACGTTGAAAGTGGAGTACTTTCCAGTGTAAGCCAAATCCTGCATGTTTTGCTTTTAAGTAAATGCCACAGCAGATGCAAAACCAGTAGGATTCACACTGATGTTTTCTAGGAAAGGAGAAAATCTCCAAAAAACACAACCCTTGCTTTAGAAATGGCAGACAATTAAAGAAACAGTTTAATACTTGTGCTGAATTAGACTGCATGTATAACATTATGTGTATATGTTTAATTTATTGATTTAGGATTTAAGATTCTTGTATTTTATCACCCGCATCTTTTAATATGTATTATGAACTGCCTTTTCATGATTTTATCAGTTACATTTAGTTGATTGTCCCCCCCAAGCCAATTTTCTGAACTGTCCTCCTTCACAGCATTTCAACGAAAAGAAAACGTTCACGGCAAGCTAGACTTCTCCCGCAGCAGAGGAACCGTAGCATTTTGAAGGCTGTTTCTCTCACTATTGGGCAAGAATAAGCCAAGAAGCACTGGGGAAAAAACCCAGATGTAGAAACAGCATTCAGACATACTCTCAGAAAATTTAGCAAGGATTCTATCTATTTGCAGTACAAAAAGTAGTCAAGATATCCTGAAATTTGGAAGGGGTATATTTATGAAGACCAAAGAATGCAAACTGAAAGCGGTAAAAACATATTTAAGATTTCACAATGAAAGTCCAAATACAGGAGCCTTCACGATCCAATTCAGCAGGGTTTGATCCAACTTTGTCTTCCAAGATTTAAATGTTCTCTGACAAGACATAACTCTGCAACTCTGTGCAAAAAGTCCTTAAATAGACCAAAATTAGTTCTTACTACATTTATGTACTAAAGCTCACTAGTCAGAGGTCTTGGGACATCAGGTCAGCTGACGTACTCATGTGGGTAAAAGCAGATATCTGTTACGATTTGAATAGCTATGGTGGTTTGAAGGAAATAGTTTTGCAAATACTATTTGGGTTTTTCTATCAGACACTGGAGAATTTTTTTGTTGGATGAGCCATAAAAACTAAAGAACGTTTGCCAAAAAAACCAGACCAAGGTTATCTAGCCAAAAAAGAAGCTTAAAAAAAGTAAAATATCTCTTTTCATACGGTGAAAGTATATGAAGCCATGAAGCTTCTCAGTATCACACTAAGAAAATGATGCTTCTTAAAAGTTCATGAAGTCGATATAATTTAACAGCAAATAGGCCCTTGCCAACAGAGAACCCACTGCTGGTTTAAACCGACACTCATTTACTCGGAGACTTGACTAGATAAACAGAAGCGAGTTTCTCACCATTCTCATATTTGAGGTCTCAGGTGACCTCTTGAAAGTACATCAGAGTACTGGAACACCTGGGTTACTGCTCTCCAACTACAAGAGAAGCATTTCATAAACACGCCTGCAACTTTTGAGATTGAAATGCTCAACATTAATAACAGCAATTGCCTACTGCAAACCTCGAGGATGGTGAAGGTTGGACCCGATATGAACATTCCTCTTCCCCTTTAATGATAACAGCTCAACCACACCTAACAGATCAAAAATCTGACAACGTCTAAAGAGGCACCTCCCAAGGCCAGTCCAATGATTGGGTGTCCTCATGATTTAGTACATAAGAAATAACATTGTGCTATATTACACCAGATACATTCTTCAGCTTCAGCACAAAGCAAAAACCCCCACGTGATCCGCCTACAGATAAACATCAACATAACCATTTACCAATAACACAGCTACTCAGCCTTCAAGGCACTCGTGAACTTCTGACAAAACGCAGTACAAAATGGCGGCATACTGTACTTTTATATATGCGCCAATGAAGCTATTAACATCCACCAACCGTTCAGCTCGCACCAACTTGCTCTAACATTTGCCAGTAATTATATTAAACCAAACAGATAGGAACCTGAATATAAAGCAAGAAGAAAAGTTTCTGCTTCTCACAAGTCCCGAAAAAAAACCCCTAACAGTGGTCTTTGTACTTGGCTGCCATGTATGTGCTTTGTGGCTGCTTTATACCTGCAGCACTTGATCACAGGTAAGGCAATGCTGAGTCAACACTTTCAGGATGACCAGATTTATATCCATTAACTGTATGCATCTATCTCTGCCTCCTCACTCAGTTCAGACTTGACCCCTCCTACGATCTTTCACAACTCTCAAGACAGAGAGAGTGATTCTTAACCAACCTGGAACATTTCCTGTGCTGCAAAACATCTTCAAAGGAATCTTAACATATTATCATCTGGTTTACTCCATCTTCCAGTATTTCTAATGTGCTTGTAAGTGTGCAATCCAAAGCTAGAATCCCTAACACTAGGCAGAAGGAAGAAAACATACCATACAACGTTTTGCATTACTTTTCATACAAGGATTTTTTTTGTTTGTTTTGAGACAACAATGATAAGAACAAGAGTCCCAGTTCTCGCCTGTTTTGCATCAGCCTTCTAAGTTGCTGCTGTTCTTACGCTACTATGATCTTTTGCACCTGGATAAGGAAGGCAAAGAGAATTCTCCCCAACTGAAAAAAAAAAAACCAAAACACTTTCCTTTTTCAATTAAAGCAAGCTACATTAAGACACAGCAGCACTAGAATTTGACAGTCATGCTCACCTTCAACTAAATTCACTAAACAACATATACTTAGATCAATATTTTGGAGTGATTATCGCCAAACCTATCAGTAAAATAAAATGAATCTATATCAAAAAAACCCCTTACTATGCCTTCCTATAGGAGCTTTTATAAAACAGAAATAAAAAATGTCATGAGTTGTTACAGTTTATAAACTGAAAGACTGTAGAGATTGAAAGGCCACTGAAATAATCTTCAAGGACATTCAGAATTCTGCCAACACTACGTTTTTGCTGCAGAAATCCTAGGCTCATGCTCTTCAAGGTAGATTTCGAGTGCTCGTGAGCAAATAGCACTAACTCAATTGGATAGTGAACTGTTTGCTGTGTCAAAGCTTTTTCCCAAACACATATATATAATTTTTCTTTTTGCTATATGGATAATGAACCCCAGATGGCAATTTACATAGGCAACAGCATAAAGGAATCCATGCACTGCTGGTGCTCTCAGCCTCAATCAGAGCAAGCATGGGCGTTCGAGAATGTCACTGTTTATTTTTAATTGCTGTGTCCCTCCTTCGCGCAGGTTCAAGCGGTCAAAGATGTCGAAGTCCATTAGCAGAACTGGAAGGTGATGCCACTTCACTTGGGGAGAGGGTTCCTCAAATTTAAAAAGCAGCTGGTCTGTAATGTCCCTAAATGCCCAGTGGGCACCAGCTGTCAATCTCAGTTACCATAGGGTCAGGGCAAAAAAAGGTCAGAGAGAGTCATAAACCACAATGTGTTGTGAAATGTGCTTCCTCCGTTACCTTGTAGGCCTGAGAAAGGTTTGACCTTTTTTAGGTATCCTAACCCAACTCTGCATGATGCTAGCAGGGGTAAGTACAACACACAACTCAAACTTACAAAAGTTGCTTCCTTTCGCTGCGCCCTGGTTTCCATAGGTGTACAACGTGAACACGAATAGCCACAAGCTGCTAGTGGCACAAAACACAATGCAAAACTCTGCCCACCGCTATTACCACTCAGTGGTTTGATCGCATCTTCTGTTTCACACAGGGCAGTGGAAGGATTAATTCATTAACAGCAATCGAAAATAACTAAAGCTCTGAAGGAATTTGTTAATGCCATAAAAGCCAAGTGATCCAGCTCCTTTTTGTCAATGACCTGTTTACCTGCTAACTTGCCTTTCACTTCACTGCTCCCCCAATCACTTGGGAAGAAAGCATCTTTTAAAGTTCCCCACTTAAAGCCTTCCCTACCACCCTTTTAAATCCCCATTTGCACTATGCAAGTTATTCACTATATTTTTGTTATTTTCCCCTTCATACAGATTCTCAAAGAACAGACCGATTCCTAAAGATATTTCTCCAAAACATTCTTGGACTATACATGAAGAGCTGAACAGTCATTTCCAGATATAATCTAGTTACGCATTCTTTCTTTGCAAGAAGTAATTACTGTGCTCTGTCTCACCCCATCTCCCAGGGCGCAAAGTGACAGGACGTTTGGCCAGCGCTACGCCAAAAGGAAGGCGGCGAGGCAGCCACGCAAGGGCCCTGTGGGGCAGGAGCCATCGCCCACCACCCATCGTCAGCCTTGCGCTCCAAACCACTTGTCCCTCCCTGCACCAAGGGGTTCAGGAAGGCCCAGAACAGCAAGCAGGACACAACAGAAAAGGGAAGGAACCCTAGGAAAGGGGAAAGCAGGAGAGGATGAAACCAGAGCAAAGCATATTTTCCCTGCTGGAATTACAAGCATGGTTTCCCAGAACAGGCTGCATGCTGCAAGTGAGAATACGGGCAGTGAGCAGACACGATGGGGTACATATCATGCTAATCACTTATGAAAAGGACAATATGATATATGCTAGATAGCCACAGGTATCACAGAAGAGGCTGACCAAAAATTACTTCTCAGTTATCAGCAAAATATTTCAGGTGAAATCTGAATGCCTCACTTAGTCCTTCACTTGCCCACAAAGTACAGGCGAAAATAAGGAAGCATCATGTTCACTCAGAGAATAAGGTCCTTATAGTAACATGACTTGAGGACAATAATGACACCACCAAAAGGGTCCCATCCAGGCTGGTTCAGCCAAAAGCTGCCTACTCTCAGAATGTAACTGGCTGCGTCCACTTCAAGTGGTAGCTACAAAACAGTCCTCAAGTCTTGACTCATTTTGGGCAATTAATAAAAACTGAAAGTCCGAGCAGTCCAAACCAGCATCTGTGAAATAGGCTTCACCTGTTCCAAGCCTAAAGTCACCTTGCTTTCTTTCAAAAGATGAAGATATTTTAAGAAAAATAGTAACAACAGTTATGCAATTCAAAGACCACTGAAAGGCCTCTTGACTTTCTACAGCCTCTCTAAAACACCCAACTGCAGCAAGCCACCTAACTGCATCCCAGCAGTTCTCCCAGAACATGCTGACATCAATTAAAGCCCCAGCAAATGAAGAGAATGCACATAAAGCATTTCAACGTCCTCTTCTTGTCATTTCCTTTGCTTCCAGACATCTCGGGAAGCCTACCCCACCCAGGTTCTTTCACAAGCCTTCTCATTGCAGCACAGCTCAGAAGAAAGTAACCTCACTCAAACCTTGTTCAGTCCTTGGGCATATCCCATCTTGGGAATATGCCCACCTTGCTTTTCTGAATTTGACAGTCTAATGTGCTAAGCCAGGTCAGTCTTCCCCTCTTCATTCAACTAAAATTGAGCAAGTAACTTTACTGGCTACTTTATGTAAAAATCTCTAACTCTCTTCCTATTGTAAGCTGGCTTATAGTAAAGTACAAAAACAAACAAAAAAGACATTGAAAATAATTGAATAATTTAAGATTGGAAGAGAACACTCTCCTCTTTGTTGAGTGTGTCTTTCTATCAGGAAAACTGGCGGGGGGGAGTGAAAATGAGAGACTCACCTTCAGGGCAGGAATCTCCACATTGTCACCAAGGCTAACAGAGCCAGAAAGAATAGTCCCTGTCATCACCGTGCCTTGACCCTTGATAGAGAAACAGTGGTCGACTGCCATAAGGAAGTGTCCTGAGGGGTCTCTTGATGGCAGGTAAGCCTGAGACTTCAGGACCTGAAAAAAAAAAGATAAAAGCAGCACCATGCCTGGGTGAAAAGTCATGACAGCCATCCAGCAAAAGGAAGGCAAGTGGATGATTGATTGAACAAGCTTGCAGTTTTACTGATTTCAGGCGTCTCCCAATGAGCTTAGAACGCACCAATGTCAAATGAACTGTGCGTGCCATAGAGGAGACGCACACTTAGCAGCAGGAACAGTTCGATTTTCTGCCTTAGAAAGATTTGGTGCAGCACATTTAGCTTGGTTAGCAAAACTGCACTGGCAATAAAGTTGCTGCCAAACCCAATATAAACACTGCAGCAAAGAAAAAAAAAAATCCTTTATTTCCCCTCCCACCCATATANCACCCCCCCTCTCAAAAGTACAATTTTACAGTGCATTTTGCTACTTCAGCTTTTTTGGATTTTGTGAAAATGAACTTATATACAGATAATAGTGCCCCATAAAGCCCATCCCTGCCTCCCTCCCAGAAAAACTATTATATTGGGTTAAGATTTCAAAGTCAACTTCCCCTTCAGATTTCTGTTAATGCTTTTTGGAGGATTAAACCACTAAAAAATAGCTATGAAAGTACCATTTTCTAGATAAATTCTCCAAGTTTAGGATTTTTGTTTTGCTTATAAATACCATGTTTCTTAAAATATATCATCGTAGACAGAAGACCTTAATTATAGAAATGCAGTCATGTACCCAACAGTGCTTCAGAGGAACTGGTTCACCCCATCTCAAATCACTTTTGATCTCTGCCTGTTATAACATCAGCATATAAACTTGGCACTGACTTTAATGTCTACTTTTAAGGTCAGAAACCGTGGGTTAAGCCCAAGTTGTAATGGTAGAACAATGGAGAGAGCCTCTTATCAAGGACAGAAAGGACAATACCTTGAAGCTCAACAGCAGGGCTCACGCAGCATTTGCCAGCTCTTCTAATATTAGATCTCAGAGTTGACAGAAACAGCTGCAACACGGGTATTTCCTTCAGAGGTTTTAACCCTTGGGAACACCCCGGGTAAATCTACCCGGAACCAGATAAAGGCAGAACTACGGACTTGCCTATCTCCACCTCTCTAGGCATTGCTGTGGGCAATAGTCTTGCTAAGTCTATTCTAAGGCCATACACCACATCACACCCCCGTGCCCACGGCAGACCACACGTGCCTGGGAGGAGGTACGACAAGCCAGGCTGCCCTGGGCCAGACATCCCTAGATTTTTGATGATTGGTGCTGCACCCTAACTTCAACAATTTGCAAGTATTTTAAACCTGGCAGCATCCAAATCAGACCTTGTCAAGTCTGCAAAGAATGACACCTTTGTTTTAGGACTACTTTCTGCTGTCTGCAAATAACAGTGGCACCCCTCCAGGGCAAAGATGCTACTTCTCCCTAAAGCTTATTCACAGAAAGGGTGACAAGTCTACTACAAGCTAAAATAATTGTTTGAGAGCAGTTTGTAAGTGTCCTGCCCTTCACAGTATAAGCTTAATGCCATATAACTTAGTTTTTTGAAAACCTGAGAATTTATTCTCTCCCTCCTGCCACCCCACATTGCTGGAACTACGTATACCTGTACAGCATCGGTTTGCTTAAAGTCTTCTCTTGTTCATATGGGTCTGATATGATGTTAGTTATACAATCATACAGTTTTTTCCAGGCCCTGCCTCATTCAGGGCACAGGGTAAATCCAGGCCATGCTTTTTATCTTTTGCAGATGTGCAAGGCATGCAGTAAGTAAGGCAGCGTATCACAGAGAAAGATGGTCTTATCGTGAAGGCAGGTGGTGCTCCTCTAGAGAATAGATTCTACACTTGCTTATGCCAGAACTCCCCTGTATTGTCATTCTCTTAAAAATTAAACTTTCCACGGGTAATCACCCACTGTACACCTCAGACTGTCAAAACAGAAACCTCAAAGCTTAACAGAAGTGCTAAGCACTCAACAATTGCAATCAGAATTGGCAGGTGCTATGATCTGGACAAAAGCACATCCCAAAAGAGTTCCTAGTTTCCTCAAATTTGGCAACTAAAATTAGTAAACTCGGTGGACTTAACTCCTTTGTGCCTCAGCTTCCCAATCTAAATATGGATTAAAGTCACCTCTACACTTCCTATAAGTCTTTTGGAAGTAAATTAACTGTTTGCCAAGCGCTCACGACCACAGCGATGTGTGCCAAAGAAAAGTCCAGGCGGAAATTAATCATTCTGAATGCAGGGCAGTATTTGAATGGAGTCATGAGGCCACACAGAGAATAATGAGAATTAAAATAAAATACGGACTACCTGCTCACTAGTTGAGCCCTGTCCATCCTGTGCAAGGAAGAGGGTAAGGGCTGTTTAAAGAGTCATGCACTTAAACACTGGATCATAATATACACACGAAGGAAGGAGACAATTCCCAATGCATAACTTACGAGTGCCTGACTACAACTTTACTGTTTTCTTAACTGTGGTACAATCATAACACAGCACCTACCAAGGATATGGTAGAATTTTAAAGCTGTTTTTATTCATTACATTTTGTAATTCTTTACAACTTTAAAACCAATTTCACCACATGTGTGATAGCTGTTTAAGACACAGCTATTCAAAGGTATTGAAGCCTAGTAGTTGAAAAAGAAGAACCACTCTTGGGGCGTGCAACCTCAACTTCTGCATTCACTGGAAGGAACACCTAGAGAATCACATTTCTTAAAACTGACATTAATGCAGGAGTTCCTCAGCTCTAGATACTAATACAATATACTCCAAAAGAGTTCAAGAAAAGTTCAAGTGTGTTTTATGTTGTTATTATTATGTTCTTCAGCAGGTACCTCAATTAATTCAGAAACACCTAGTGGATTCTCAGACTCTGGGGCTTCTGGTCCACCGGGCTTTGCTGCAACAGCAACAATAGGACACCCACAGAACCTGAAAGAGAGAAAGACTCCCACCATTAGACCACAGATCTCCTACGTGTGTCAATGTAAAGTAGTTCCAGACTCATCTGACAATGAAGGCAAGGAAACTCCTTCAAAGTCTGATTTATCTTCTCTTTCCACACAGTGAAGAACT
This sequence comes from Anarhynchus alexandrinus, assembly GCA_008711295.1. Classification (NCBI taxonomy): domain Eukaryota; kingdom Metazoa; phylum Chordata; class Aves; order Charadriiformes; family Charadriidae; genus Anarhynchus; species Anarhynchus alexandrinus. Next base: position 889,299 of record VUYV01000222.1, read on the forward strand.
GACAATTTTCTTGAATTACTACCATCTGTGCTACTGGACCTCACTATGAAATCTTCAATCCTGTTTAATATTAGCTACTGATTCAGCTCTGTGGCAGTTAAGAGCAAGACCTCAAGTTTATTTCAGAAGCAAGGTTCTGTTACCCAGCCTCACTGCAGTGGCTTTCCATTCAAGCCATTTTACCTGGAGACTAGCACTGTTTTCAACTTTCATTAAAGCAATTATAATGGTAGCTGTAGAGCCATAACCTTCAAAACAGGAGCCAAATGCAAGATGGCAACACAACATCTACCTGAGTCTGCAAGCAAACCACAAGACTTGGAGACAACAGAAAGATCTAAATCTACTGAAATCAAAGTTCATGAAACCCACAATCTCAAACATGCAAAGGTTCGGAGAAGAGCAGTACCTCCACCATTGACCTCAGTTTAGCTCTTCTCTTGCTAATTTTGAATTTTACTCTTCAAGCCCTTAATATTCAGCAGCTTTTTTAAAAGTTTGCTGACTGAACTCATAAATTTTGCTTTCTAAAACCTAGTGTTTGAACAATCAGATAGCCTGTTTTGCCTACATTTTGGAAAGGGAAGTTAGACTAAAAGTCAAATTACTGTTGCATTTTTGCAAAAAATCAGGATCAACCATGTAAGATATACATATTAAAGCAATGGAATAATAATCAGCAATAAAATAAAAAAGATTGGTTCTTATAGATACTTGATTCTTATGCAACAGATTCAGACCAAACGTAATTATTGTTGTCATCCTTTTGACACCCTTTTTGATAAAATTTATGGGGGGTGGAAGTGAGCTGGGAGGAAAAAGACAGTACCTTGATAAAGAAAAGAAATGTAACATTCTACAGAGGGAGCTCATTTAGTGACCAAACAGTAAATTGAGCATATAAGGAATTTTCTTTGTTTATATGCCATAAGTCTGAAGCATCTAGGGATAAAGGGTAATAAAAACGTGCACTGAAAATTCCTGTGATTAACCATAAAACTTTTGGAAGTTTATTTTCATACAAATACTTTCGGGTATTATATTGCAATAAGTAGAAATTTATGCTGAACCAGGTGCTTTACTCCTTTTTCCATATACCAGAACAAACTGGAGTAATCATATACTGCTTTTGGAGGCACTTCCAAACATGATTCAGCCCTACTAAAACTCTTACTCCATCACACCGATTTATTGTCAGAGTTTAGATCCTGCTGGACAAAGATAAAAGCTGGCATGTCCAAAAACCTATAAAAAAATAGCAATTTCATTCATAGGGACAGCTTGCTTTTACTTTTGGCGCCAATCCATGGAACAAGCAAGTTTTGATTAGGTTAAATTTACAAGTGTCAAACTATGCAAATATATGACTATTGCTTTCCTCTGCCTATTTTTTTCCACCTTCCATGGAATGTCCTGACAGCACTACAATAATTTCCCCAGCATCAAGGGCAACACCTACTCTATAGGTGCAAGAGACTTCAGATTTCCTTACTGCTATGGAATTATGCATGCATGCCAGTGTGTGTAGAGAAATAATCATCAAGAAGTAAACTATTCCTGGAAAAAAACCTTATTGTCAAGCGTTTAAGGTTAGAGGCAGCTGTCACACAGTCTCAGGGTATGCTTTCCTATTAAGAGTAGTTTAGAAATACAAAAACAGTTAGAAAACATGCATTTGGAAATTCAAAGTCAAGTGGGAAAAGAGGCTGTTGAGAAACAACTCGTGCCCGAGATACACCAGGACGAGCACTTCAGTCAGGCCCAGGTCAGCAGTGCTTTCAAAGCACCATAAAGCAGACTGCACATGCAAAAAACTGAATTTTTGTTGTGAGAACAATACACAGACACATCCAATAAAAGAGCATTTCTGGGATCCAGAGTTCAAATGAGTAATTAAAACATTGCGACAGGACCGTTTCTCTCCAGTTGGAAACACAGCTGTTGTGACCAGCTGACACACATCCTTGTTTTACAAGGCGGCTATAGGTAAGGACCTCCCAGTTAGCACATCAACCGTTTCAAAAACTCACTTCCCCCTGCAGTTTTGACAAAAAGCTGCTAATTTTCAAGACATGCTGTAAAGACCCACCTGTGCTGCAGGATATAAAGAGAAGATTTCAAGCACTGTACATAAAAAAGTATTTCTGAACACCAGTTTCCTTGGAAAAATTTGTCTTCCTTTTATGAATATGCAACTAGAGAGGTCTTTTTTTCCCCCCGATCATTCACAATATCATCTTGGACTAAATCAGGAATGAAGTACCACCTGCAGCAGCAATTACTGCCCTTCAAGAAGAATAAACAAACTTTAAAAGAAGGACAAAATAAAAGAAGCAGTATATTAAGATAAACTCTCTCAAAAATCATTAACTTCTTGGCATAGATGAGAAACAGATAGAAAATAACTATTAAATGTAATGCTGCTTAATTCACATTCTATACATCAACCTTTCAAACAACCAAATAAACCCACAAAAAAGCCGTTAGATAATTATCTCTAAATTTTTATTAACTTTATTACCTCAATGCTATCCCCATTGGGATTACCTGAGAATTTGATCAGACACACAGCTATAAAAAACTGTTGATCCAAATTGCTTTGAGATATTGCAGGTGTCTCCTTTCTCTAGCTCCCCTAAAACAAGGGGCAGCAACCTACAGAGAAAACCAAGCCACCCTGTATTTATTTGCCCTTAAAACCAACAGCTGCCAGAGAGAACTGAAATTTGTAGGATTCCGTCTAAGTTCACAAGAGAGTTTCACTTTCTTGGTGACTTCTGTAACCTTCTCAGCAAAATGAACAGACCCAAGAACAACACAGGAGCTGGAAAGACACCAAGATCTTCGTAGTCACTATTGCGGCCGTTGCACAGCTGAAAGGGAAGCTGTGCTTCAATTTGCGTAGCCACCAAATGAGTACTGTGTCTGTACTGTATCTTCCCAGTTCGTAACAGCCATATTTCCACTCACGAATCTCACTGCACTTCACTTGTTACGTACACCTCAATTTACCTAAACAGGACTAACAAACATCATCCCAGCCAGAGCCACGTTACATTATGTAAGCTTCCATCATTCTGCTCTCTCTAGTAAGGGCAATCACATTTTTCACCCTCAGTTAAGGAGAAACCCTAACATTTTCTTTTCAACAGTGAAAAAAAAAAACCCAGTTCTTCACCCGGGTATTCTGGCTGTGTTTTATCCAATCTGAACTCCAAACAGCCCTTTAAACTGAAAAGTGTCATTACAGGAAAATATTTCTCCACACATGACACTTGCAGATACAAATTCAGGACTGCATTTGAATTTCTGGTAACCTCCCCACTCTCTTATCATCTTTCCTAAATGTCTCTATGTATTTCACCTAGTAGGGGCCAGACTGTGTTTAGAAGCATGTTGGAAGGGAAATGTGGGTTATTTTTGTTAAACGTTTGGTTACAAGTTAGCTGTTAATATTACTGTTAACTTACTTTGTATTTTCCAAGGTCTTCTGCATTTTCTTAGTCATCTTCTCAATGGCACTTTGTCTCTTCCCCTCTGGAAGGAGATCTATTTTGTTCAGAACTACCACCATCTTCTGGCAGGCAATTTGCCCAATTACCAAGCACTCTGCTGACTGCGTCTGCATCCCTTTTGTCACGTCTATTACAAGCATCATCAAATCAATAATCTGGGCACCTGGAAGAGAATTCATAGTCAGTATTGCAGCAGCATAAAAAGATTAAGGATAATTTTCTCAAATAGTTTCCATTAAAACTGTCAGGATATGTACAAATGACCAGAAACATGAACAAAACACAAGTCAAAGTAAGCACTGAATGCATGGCCACGTATGAAAATAAGACCTCAGGAATTTAAGTTATTATATATGCTACCACCAGATCATACAAAATATGGAAGCAAGTGATAGTTTATGTATTCTTCCACATTAACAGCTCAAGTTCAAGGATGTTATCACTGCATTGAAAATAAAAAAAATAAGAAAACTACCCTTGCAACACAAGCATGACACTTGCCCCAATTAAAAAAGATAACGTAAGAAACTAAGTAAGAATATAGTACAGCCATAGAAACACGCAACATTGCAGACAGTTGCACGCTCTGAGCAACACCCATACGAGCCACCTATGTGCCACATAACTACGTCTGCAATCCTCAGTCCCCGCCTGCTTCCCACCATTTCTTCTTTCACAGCCCAAAATCTGATAAAAGAAAAAACAAGATGACCACCACCAGAAGGTTTACCCCAAGTCCCCACAATCCCTCAATGTGAGGAAAAGTTGATCTAAACCCTGCAATATATTGTCATTAACTCCCAATTCAGATCTACATAACTTGATTATGTACCTTCACACACAGCCACAAACAGATCCCATTCTTAGCTCTCTTCAAGAAAAATTTCCTAAATTTTAGGCTGAAGTTACTTATCATGCTTACAGATTATTTTTATTTTTTCAAAGTACTGTTCTCATGAACCCTTAATCTTTTGATTGAAGCAACCTGAATTTCATGGATTTAAGTTAGTTTTCAAGGAAGCTTTTGATGAATGTTGGGCCTTCCACTAATTACATTCAGAATTTTCCTGTCTCCAGGTAACTAAAATACTTTGAATACCAAAAAAGTAAAGTGCAAGAGACTTTAATGTTGAGAAGGTTTAAACATAAAAAACTTAAACAAAATCTAAAGCTGAACTGCCAGAAAGTCACATAAACCCCCTCCCCATTTTGAAAGATGATAGAAGTTAGAAATCATGCAAAATTGCAGCATTGTGAAATTAAGTACCTTAAATATTTGCCTTAAGCTTTTGATCAGAAGAACAAAAAAATCAATACAACTGTTCCTTGTTCCTTCGCCCTCTCCAACCTTCCTCCCCTTCCTCCTCTTTTTTTTTTTTTTAGAACGCTTTTACAATGGCTATGACAACAGCTACCCTTGTTCATAATTCCCATGAACTCAGGGTAGGAAATCATTCCGAGGGTGAAGTGCATGGGTGAATGAGTGGGTGGGAGCTACAACAAGAAAAAAAAGTTATGGTTACAACAAATGACTATTTTCAACCTACCAAAGCTTTCATCTTGTAATAATGAATGCTACGCCCTTCAGAGCGCCAGTTGGATAATTATGACATTTCCAAAGCTCCTGCAGAACTTTCACCAATCATTTCAAATATCTCTCCATAACAAATTGAAGACAGAGTTTAATATCTTCAAAAGTTTTTTTCATTTTTAGTGTTTCAAGAATTGTACTAACCTAGAACTTGCTTAAATTATAACACAAGCATCATCAAGGCTGTACAAAAGGCTCAGACTTTATGCACCATAGAGAAGGGCAGACCTAAAGGACAGAAGCAAGGGGAATGAACGCCATTAAAATGGTTCAAGTGGGACAAAACACTGAAGAACCAGAATGCACGCACTTTTGTGAGCACACAGAGCAGGGTAGGGTTTTTTTAGATTTAATACAACATATGTATTTAACTAAACAGCACAGTAATTCTTACTACACTGGTGACATCCTTAAAATGAATGGGAATTAATAAGCCACCAAGTCAAACCGATTATTAATACTACAAAAAGTGCATCTAGTAAAAATAACAAAGCTGCAGCTTAAGTTTTGGCTAACTCTGCTATAACTGCACAGCAATCCTTATGCTCCAGAATTAAGCCAAAGGAACCAGATCCAGATCTGGCATTGAAAAGGGTGGCTGATAAGACTCATTGTATGTGGCACATGGTATCTCTTCCCTCCAACAGGAGACAAAATCTGCACTAAAACTGTTACATGCAGTTTCAGTACAAGGGCCACTTTCTCCTGAAACACTAAATCAACTGCTTTGAATATATGTGTTATAAAGCAAATACTTGTAATTGCTGTATTTATTAATCTTAGCAAAATTATTAATCACAGCAGCACTTTAAAAGAGCCATAAAAATCATCAACCCAGTTGCTAGAAGGTCAGGAATGTCTACCTCGGGGCATTTCAGAGCAAAGAGAATATGAACAAAGGAAAAATAACTGTACAGTCCATGGAAAAACTCTAGAAACACCAGAAAATATATCACGACACTCCAGACAAAAACACCATTACAAGTCAAGGAAATGGCAGCATACCCAAGCTCACAAACATGTGCCTCAGTACCACTATTGTGCTTCCCCTCCAAAGCCTTAATGTGCTAGCTGGCCACAGTTCGTAAGAGATCACAGAATCATAGAATGGTTTAGGTTGGAAAGGACCTTGAAGATCATCGAGTTCCAACCCCCCTGCCATAGGCAGGGACACCTCCCACTAGACCAGGTTGCCCAAGGCCACGTCCAGCCTGGCCTTGAACACCTCCAGGGATGGGGCCTCAACAACCTCTCGGGGCAACCTGTGCCAGTGCCTTACCACCCTTAAAGTGAAAAACTTCTTCCTAATATCTAATCTAAACCTGCCCTCTTCCAGTTTAAAGCCATTCCCCCTCGTCCTATTGCTACATGCCCTAGTAAAAAGTCCTTCCCCAGCTCTCCTGTAGACCCCCTTTAGGTACTGGAAGGCCTGAATCGCTCCTGAGCTTGGAGGAGGTGATCCTTGAATATTAACCAACTTTCTTGGGCCCTTCTTCCCTCCAGCGCTTCATCCCATGGCACCATACCAAGCAGATTCTTCACAAGGCCAAAGTCAGCTCTCCCAAAGTCCAGGGTGGTCAGCCTGCTGCACACCCCTTCCTCAATGCCTCGAGGATCTCGAACTTGACCATTTCACGGTCACTACAGCCCAGGCTACCCTTGAGTTTGACACTGTCTACCAGCCCCTCCTTGTTGATAAGAACAAAGTCCAGCATAGCTCCTCTCCTTGTTGGCTCCTTAACCACTTGGAGAAGGAAGTTGTCGTCAATGCAATCCAAGAACCTCCTGGATTGCCTATGCCTGGCTGTGTTACCCTTCCAACAGATGTTGGGGTGGTTGAAGTCGCCCATGAGCACCAGGGTCTGTGAACATGATGCCACCCCTATCTGTCTATAGGGGGCTTCATCCACTTGGTCTTCTTGGTCAGGTGGCCTGTAGCAGACCCCCCCGTAATGTCCCCTGCTCCCGATTTCCCTTTAATCCTGACCCATAGGCTCTCAGTTGGCTCTTTATCCATCCCTAGGCTGAGCTCCATGCATTCCAGCTGCTCGTTAACACACAAGGCAACACTGCCTCCTCATTTCCCTTACCTGTCGCCTTCCATGCCAACACTCCAGTCATAAGAGTCATCCCACCATGTTTCTACAATGCCAATGAGATCATATCCTTGGAGGCACGCACACATCTCTAGCTCCTCCCGTTTGTTCCCCATGCTACGTGCATTTGCATAGAGGCACTTCAGCCGTGTCTTCGTTGAGGCTGACTGTTGCAAGATGGAACAGAAAGCATGGCACAGGGAGAGCTGGCACCCAAGTGAGATGGGAAGCTGCTGCCCTTCAACACAGTCATGGAACCAAGAGAAAGATAAGGACAGCATTGCCAGAAATACTTTAACTGCATTCTCCCTAAGGCATGAAGGTGTTTTGTACACATCTACTCATGCGTATCAAGAGATGAATGCTCAAGTTTACAGGACCCTTGGGTAACAAGGAAAAAAGATAATGCTGAGATTTAGTTCCACAACTTTCCTCTTTGAGCTGTTTAATAAGCCATCTTTGCCAATTCACCTTCTTCCCATTCCCTCATTCTTCTCCTAGATGGTTTTACATTTTGTTTTAGTCTATAACCCATTTCCTTAGTTGCCCTTCACCCATGCATAGTAGTTCATTAAATACTCTAGAGAAGTCAAAACAAAGTGCACAGGGATTCACAAATGCAACGTTTCTAATCAGGGAAGTTGCCAGATCACTTGTACCAAGAGGACAAAACTGTAACAACCCCCACTGAATGTGGAATGTCTCATTCAGTATACTTTTTCCTCAGAGCATGTAAATAGTAATAGCAGACTTACAATATGTTTAGCTTCGTATTCACTATTCACATAATCTCTATCACACTGGTAATCAATCAACTCACTACCATGTTGGATTTTAGTCAACAAAAGGAACAACATTCCTGAAGAGTTTTCTACAGCAGAGCAAGATTTAACTAGGAAAAGTAAAGTGAGGATGGATTATCTAAGAAGTCTCATGTACGTAATCTCACTTGGAAAGACCTTTTAATTGAGACATAAAAATATTACAGCAATACCAAGTGACTCCAAAAAACAACAACAAAAGAAGATGACAATATCACTCAAACCTGCACTATGACCACAGAACACCTGCCTTGGGCTCTTGGGCGAAACGGAACAAAAAAAGAACGGACACACACCTTGCTTTTGCTCAAAACCAGAGACAAGATATGGTCCTACACGGTTAAGAAGAGTGATATGGGAGAGATGAGTGTTCCTCAACCCTCAAAGCAGGCAAATGGCTTGAAATTACTCAAAACGAAGCAGCAATACATGCAAAGGACAGGGTGCATATAAGGAAGCACAGCAATTAAGAAAAACATTTTATCTGCATTGAAGCAGGTCATATAGGACCAATGGATACAGTTAAACTAAGGTATTCAAACAATTCCCCCCACAGAAATGACAGATAAAAGAAAAAAATGTGTGATTTCTCACTTTGCCTGAAAAGGAAAGATCAACTATCAGAGTATCCTTCGTGTGATGACATACAGCTCAGATGTAGCCCTGTAAAAAGCAATTGAAACAAAATAGTTGTCATCAGAAAACACAACAGGGTGGGGAAAGATGGGAATTATATTGCAAGATAAGCAGCTAAACCACAGCGAAAACACAAAGTAAAGCAGATAGTCCGAGTGAAGAAAAACAAACAAGAAAGATAACACGTGAACAGAGAGAATCTGGATGACAGCCAGAGACGGGAAAAACGCAACGAGAGCGGCAGCACAGCATCACAGAGAAAAGGCTGCAAGAAGTGCCGGCTAAACCTGGAGGCAGTGGCGCTCGTTTGTACTACAGAAGTGATGGGGAACGCAGAACTCGCAGATATCAAGAAAAATACATTCCCAGAGAAGAGAAGGAAAAAGCCTAGCCCCTGCTTTGTACAATCACATCCAACCCACTCTTGGTTCTGAAATTTAGGCAGTATCTGATAATAAACAGTCAGAGAAGTAATTTATTACTCTTCGCTCATTGGACTAGTTGAATCAGAGATATCACAGATTATGGCGAGTTTCAAAAGCACAGAAGGCAGCAGCCACCAGCATCTCAGTTTCCCTAAACTGGCCATCGGCTCCATTTCTCCAAGGGAAGAGCAAAATTATACCACTTGCACCACATCATTCAGAGCCAGCTCTCACCCTTCATCCTGAAAGAACTCATCGGCTGCCGTCCAAGCTCACCAAAAAAGACAGATGACCCTGAAGAACAGTATCCATTGAAAAATAAAGTATGCACTGATGAACTTTTAATCGTTAGGAGAAAATTCACTGCATTTTCTGCATTTCTGTTATTTACTACATTATCATCTTCAAACCTTTACTGAAAGAGTAAGAAAGGGCTGCCCGGAGTTCGAGGCAACCGGGCTGCAGACCTTCAGCCCCTATGTTAGATTCACTCCTTGTAAATGTGTTGTGTCACACCCGCCTTTGATTTCCACACAGTTTATATAAATGAAGCCCACTTGATTTTGCTTACTGAAGCTAAAGTAGACAAACTTCATAATATTTACATGGTACTGTCTCACATCCTTAGGCAAAAGCATACAGTTAGTAAACCCAGATTTGTTATGCCAGGATTTGCAGGAAAACACCATGTGAGTAACCCAACCTACACGCTGCATCTTTTGAAACTGTAAAGCGCTGTAATTGCCATGTTTATTTTGGAACAGAACATTACGTCTTAAATAACAAATCTCCTTCAACCTTGATCACAGAAGTTGTTGCAGTTCTGCATGTACGTGAACTCAAAACACCTTCTGTTTGTGCAACCTGTTGCACAATTGTAAATTATGTACCCAAACTCCCAGACCGAGCTGTGTGTAGATGGAGCCGTACAGTAAAACGCAACATTTACAGTATGTTCAAGAGGGCATTATTAGGTCTGGGAAAAAAAAAAAGAAACACACAACCAAAACATTTCAGCCTCTCATATTACTTTATCAGTTCCAAAGCTTATTACTATTTTATGTGCACGGTACCCACTTTCAGAACCATTCTGTTATAAACTCCAAGCACTAAACCAGCTAGCAATTTCAGCCTCACTGAAAAGGAGAGCCAAAAGGCATTTTCAATAAATAGGCAGAATCTCAATTATCTTGTCTTCAATTATTTTATCTTCAACAAACATAGATCAAGAATATTAGAGCATTTACAAGTGCTATCATTTTGGCCAGCATAAGTTTAGTATTTTAGATTCCCAATAATCCATCAAGATAAAGCCGACTTGGCTCCAAGCAGTAAAACCTGGGCTAGTGGAGGGAAGAGGAGGGGGCTTGAGTCCCCGCGTGTATGTGTGGGAGGTTCTGCATGCCACACCAGCACTGAATATAAGTACATCTTCTGACTCGTGGCTTCTTTAAGCTACTGTGTCCTGTTCTGTTTGTGGTAATCTTTTTAGCTGACTTTGCACAAACAGTACAACTCCTGTTCACAGGCACCGAAAGGAAGCAGAAAATGGAATTTGAAATGTAAAAATAAAATAATTGTGGGCCATGGGCTATAATTTGATTTCATGCTTTACAAGGAAATGAAAGAGGACTTCCTTAAACATACTTTTTTTTTTAAATATGCTTTTTACCATGTTAGGATTTCCTCTAGTGCAGAAGAGAAAATAGGATTGTAGAAAATGTACCGTTCTCAAGTATCATTGCTACTCAGGGGCAAAGCTCTGTTTTAATGTGCACTTCCCATTCTGGGGAAGAGGAAATTCTTCAATTAATAAACCGGGTGGACTGAGGCGAGTTTTTAAGGTTTAATCAATTTCATCTGCACATAGGATAAAAAGACCGACTATTCTACCATTTCTGCCTCCCCTATTCCCCTTTCAAAAAAATAATAAAATCAATGTTTTATTTTAAATTCTTTGAGGTTAGTATCTCCTGTCTCAGGAAATATTGTCTATATCATGCAGCGAGTATGACACTTCCCCCTTCCCAACCCCCCACCCTTTTTTTTTTGTTAAGAATCTTTATTCGGATACAACTAAATTATCCTCTGCTTTCATATACAGTAACACCTTGGGAGAGGCTACAAGTGGCACAGGATTTTGCTAGGTACCTTAGGGGAGGCATTGTGATGAATAAGGAAGATGTTTTACAGGATAGGAAATCTCCCCAAATTTAAACAGAAATAGGAGGCGTGAGGGGGCAGAGACACACGCACAACTGGAGCACATGAATTACTCATGAAGAAACCCTCTGTAAAGCAATGCAAATCATGGATCAAAACCAATACCACAACTTTCGTTAGGAAATGCTTTGAAAAGAACAGGAACTCGTGGAGTTCAAGCGTCCCAGCACCGTTTCCCAGGCATGCCATTCCTAAAGATTTCAGCAGCCGTAAGCACAAACAGGGCGCCATGAAGCTTCAAACTCTGGATTAGCTCAGGATATCCAGCTTGGGATAGTGAGGGTCAGACTGGCAACCCACAAGACTTCTTCCTGAATGCACAGTGAAGCTTAGAATTATTGTTCAAAAATCAAATATAATACATATAAAGAAACCACTGGTTGCACAAGTTCCCTTCAAATGAAAACCAGCCACTAAGGCCTTTCCTAAACTGAGAGCTACAAAGAGAAAGCAGGATGGCCATAAGGGCAGAATTCTAAGAAGTCCATTTCTTATATGTCAAATAACCTTTTACAGTTATTTGTTTGTAATCCTGAGTTTGACTCAGCTACAAATAGTAAGTGATGGAAAGAGATAATTGCTAATAAGGAATAAAAAGGTTCTTTTGCACGAGACCTCACACAAGAATCCATCTGGAATATACTTTATACTTCATCTCCCAGATGAACCAGTGTGCTATATTGTCCTGAAGAGGATTAAAGGCAATGAAGGGCTCTACCCTCTCCTTTGTCAAGTCATCCAAGGATCTTACTTATTTGAATATGTTCTAACTACATGTCAGAAACAAGTCTGTGTTCTTCAAAGGGAGGAAATGCCTATAATGATTAGAGTATGTCAATAATCTTGACTGGCCATGCTGAAGTAGCATGAACAAAGCTGATAAGGTCTCTATGAAGGTCACACTAAGAAAGACCGAAGCACATCTTCCAATAAGTTATTATTATATGCTGATCTAGCTACGGCAATATTGCACACGGGAATAAGGTTATATTAAACAGACAACTTATTGAGGGGGGAGGGGAGGCGGAGGGGGAACCTACAAACCTTAAAGTGAAAACTCTCTCAAAAAAAGCATTGCAACACAGGAAGAAAGAAGGTCACCAAGAGATCCTTTGCAAGACTTTCCAGAACGTAAGGAGTCCTGTGCTGCCTTTAGCCTCTCCAGAGAAGTGCTGTGCACTAGGTCATCCACAAAGCCCTAAATGATTTTGGGACACCTGAGCTAGCTTAAAGGTGGCCCACTTAGAGATGGCTGGCTCACCTTTAAGGGGTAAAACCAAACGACCTCCAGAGGCTGCTTCCAACCTGAACTATTTTATGCAGAGACAACGCTGTAAGAGGGACAACACTTTAAAAAAAATCCACAAGAGCATAGAACAAGACTTTCCCATATGCCTTTTCTAGGGACACCTGAAGATCTTAAGCTTAAGTAATTTGTTATTATGGGAAGGTAAGTTTCAGGGAGAGCAACTATGCATGTAGGCCAAATATTTTAAAGTCCATTTTTCCCCGTAACATCCAAGTGTTTTATTCTAACTACAAAATAAGTAATACTTTGAATAAGTTTCCTCACTGCATGCTTCCAATTACAGTTTCTGAAACACATGTGAAGTCTGTCAGCTGCAGTGTGAGGGGAGCAGTGGGGAATTCCAACGTGCAACAGGCCTGGGAGTCGAGGTGGGCAACTCTGAAAACATGAGGGAAGAAAAAAGGATACACTTGATCCTGTGACACAGACGAAAATTTAGCATTGAGCTATTGACTTGACATCTCTCAATGTACTACTTTCCAACGACTCCTTGATTTACTTATTCAGAGAACAGTAAGGGCTTGCGCTGCTCAGTCAGCAGCAATGGTTACGGAGAAGATGTATTCTGAGGTCTTTACTCTTCTTCGGCCAAGGGAGATCAAAAGCACCAGCCTGAGAAATGGCCGAACACTTCTGCAGTTTCCACCCATACAGGAGAAAGACCATTCCAAAACAAGGCGAGTACAGCAAGCCCTCGTTACGATCAGACTAAACTCACTGTTAAAACACACATTAGAGTTACACGTAGTTTTGTAGAAAAATACACAGTAAAACAGAATCCACCCTCCAAACGCTCCCAAATACAAACCACTACCAAAAAGAGACTGCCATGAATCTTTTTGATTTAGGTTACAGAATAATTTCCTACACTTTTCTCCCCAACCCAAACAGAAGGTAAGAACTCCTAACCTTCCCTCAGCCTCCGCACAAGCCAGAGCAGCACAAGCCAAGAGCAATGAGGTAAAGCACACGCTTCTACAGACAGGGAAAGGCTCTATTTCACTTTAAACATACTTTTAGAAGTGTGAGAGTAGCTGTTTCCTTCACTTCCATTGTAAAGATAAAATATGCAAGTCAAAAAGGCATTTCTACCCATGTGGTTTCAAGCCAGGGCAATCACATCCTTTACTTTGTTATGACATTAACCTACATGGCTATTTGTATATAGTCACCTACTTAGAAGTAGTCACCAGTGAAGTGGAGCACACTGAAAAGGTGCGTGCTCTGGCACACCCTGGTGACGGAGGCTGCAGTTCTGCGAACTGGGAAGTTCCTGCTCCCACCTCCACTTCCCCAACACCGTGCTTATTCAGGTCTCCTGTGGCTCACGGAGGGGCCGATGAAAGGCAAAAGCTGAAGCTCAGACCAGTCAGTTCAACACAGCAGCAGCAGAGAGCTCTCCTCTGGGTCGGCGAGGTGACCCGGCTGACGCAGGGCTCCAGGGAGAGCCAGAGTCGGCACAAGGGAGGCAGCAGGACCAAACAGCCAGGAGCCACGGAGGGAAAAAAGAGGAAAGAGCAAAGCAAGCCTACCGCTTCCAGGGACAGGGCACGGCTGCAGGCGGAGTTGTTCATGAAACAGCCGCCTGAGGAATCTCAGGAAAACTGAAAGCTGAATAAATGGGCAACGTATTGTTACGCAGTGTTGGAAGAAACTTATTAAGTACACAGGTATTTACAAAAACTAGCGCTATTACTTTAGAAAATTGCAAAGAGACAGTCATTATATGCTGTTCAATGCAAAATTGGTTTATGTTTAGAAGCAGTCAAAAAAGTATTAAACCGTATATGCGATGAAAATTGAAATAAAATACTGCCTTTGGATCCAGTCACTCTCTGAAAAAGGAATCTGAAAGATAAAGTGGCTTCAAATAAAGGAAACAAGACAAATGCAGTTGAGTTCTTCACATACAACTTCATTTACAAAGAAAAATCTATGTTAACAGCATGCAATGACAAATGCACATGAAGCTGAGCAAGAGAAGAGAAATAAAACACCTCTATTGAAAAAGCACAATCAATTATACAATGGTAAATCACATAACAATCCCAAACTCACTGCTGCTAGATACCATTTGGCTTCAGACAGATTTGATATTTACGCAATTCAGGTTTTTAAAGCTACATCCAGCTGGACGAAGCTTCATTGTTTATAAAACATTTATGTTTTCACCCTGTGTAAGAAGCATTAGGATGAAACGTAAAGCAAGGGATGCTGCATTCCATCATTGACTTTCTTGCTTTGACCCTCTGAAACATTGACTTTGACTGTTTCCAAAGAAAATATAGCAAATTAGACAAGTAACTATTAGGGTCTGGCATTTCAATTCCTGTTCTTCAAAATATTTCTGAAGAAAACCAGAATATCACCACAAATGAGAATGCTCTCCCCTCATTGTCTATAGGAAAGTAAACAATCTTTGCCTTGGAACAAGAAATGCCATGTAATACGCAGCATGTGTAAAAAAAATGAGGTAAAGCACCATATGAGAAAAGACATCATCCTTCTTCCATATGTAGCAAAGTCCTTTTCTGTAATGCTACCTATTACTAGATCTGAATTTCTGTATTGACAAGGCACAAACTGGACAGCATCCAAAAGAGACCTCTACTTATTTTAAGGCTGAAAACATTAACTGTGGTAGGGTTTAAAAAGCCTACATATCTTGAAAAGGCAACAATCATTCTGAGTAGACACAGATGACTGCTACAAAAAAAGTTCGCATTTGCTGAATTACACAACACCATGGTATTTCAGCTGCATTTATTTCTTTCTTGGCTTGAAGTTGAAAGTGCATAAATTATGAATTAGTTTGCAAACATTAACTTTTTAAAGTGTCATTCATATATATGTATATGCAAATACAGATACCAGTAAAGCTGGAAAGTTAAATATTTAGGACAATGCACAAAACCAAAGTAAAAGTTACCTAACATTTTAGACTGAATGTCATTATACTGCTCATCATCCTTGGAGTAAAATCCATGGCACACAGTAGGAAAAACAGTTATTTCACACACTTGAAAGCAAAACAAAACACAGAAGAAAACAACTGGGTTGTTACCATTTGGGCTGTAACATTATATTTTTTGCATTATGTGCCTGTTTTACACCTGGCACATAAAGGTTCAGTTCCATAATTTGGCATCCAGACTATAAAACATCTTAACAATAAAAAGTCATGTCAAATTTTTGGGTTCCCAAATGACATATGAAAATAGCACCTATAATTCCACTGATTCATATCAGACTCTGACTTAGAGGTTCGCAACGAAGTGCACCGTTCCTTCTGTCTAGAGTTGTTGAGTTGATAAAACAAGGTTTCTGAAACAACGTGGCAATAAGTTGTACAGTAAATCAACACTATACGCTCAATGCTGCAGGAAAAAGAAAGTTGCAAAATGAAAAAATGGATACCTGCAAAACCCCACTTTGACCTCCTCAGCCGATATTGGGCGCTCAAGGCCTGATGAGTGATTAGTTCAAGTTTCAGACTTCTTATTCAGAGGTATTTTGCTTTAGTATCAAGGCCACATGTGTTTTTGCACTGCTCTAACAAATTAAACATAACATAACATTACACTTAGGCCTTACAGAGTGACCATAAATGGCCCCTGAAGGTCCATAAAAGTCTTTACAGTAAACACTGAAAAGCAAACAGGTCAGAAGAATCAAGATAAAATACACGCTTTTTAGAGTCTTGACTCACATCAGCTTTACATTCACTCTCTACAAAATCTCCCACCAAGTTACAAAAAAAAATATTTGCATACGATAATGCTAAATGTATTGGAAAAAATATGACTACAAGGTACGACCATTCTGCCCACTCCACCTCTCCAAGAGTACAGGCAGGCATTGTCTTTGAAGCTGTTTCCAAGACCAGAAGGAGAATAGTGGCTACGCAGTATAAAAGGAATGAAGCATCCGGAAGAATTATGAAGGCGCTGAACCTGCATGAACGAGGGCGTGAGCCCATCCCCAGTTCTGCCAGACTTCCACCCATCTGGAGTCTTCTGCTCCATCTTCTAAAGACTCAGTTCACCAGACAGAAACAGACTGGCTATTTTTCCAGCTTCCAGAATGTTGCACCTGAGGTTTCTCCACTAATGATAAACACTGGAGTGTTGAGACAAATATTGAGTGAAATTCCTGCTACCTCCCTGATACTACAGAATCCTAAGGCTTCAGCCTACGGAAGGATATACCTATATGTCTATCGTTACAAATTATAAAAGTGTCATACAAAACCAGGTTTGTACTGCAGAGAGAAAAGTGGTACATTGAAGACAACTGGAATACCTTGATGTAGTTTCCAAGGCTGTTTCAGGGAGAGATGTGTAGTACATAAACAGGCAAACAGGACCTACACGCACCCATTTTCCTTCAAACCAGTCAGCTGGCAGTGAACTTCCATGTTAGCTTTTTATAAAATTTAACATTCTGTTTGCCAAAAACAGCACAACTAACTGAAATGTTTCTTAACTGACGTGTTCCTATTTTGTATGTATTTGAATGTAATATTACATACCGGCCCAGTACTGGACTTGGGGGGGACAGAGGGAACCAGACACCTGAATAGCAAGTTTCTATAAATTCTATTCGATCAGTAATATTTCATACTCAGCTCTTCGTCTTTTCAAGTTCTTTTAAAATTCTTACAAGAGTATATAATTACATTAGCACATTTAGGATTCAATCACATCTCTGCCCGTGTTGTAATACAACAAGAAATAGCACATTTCAGAAATCCTTACGCCAGCAATATACAACTTGAGTATTGATTATCTCAGGATAAAAAGAATGTGCTATGCTTAGTTGGTCATTAAGTTGTTTTTTTCCTCCCAAAGGACTGGAGAACTGTTACTACAGAGCATCTATTGCCTCCCTCTGGGTGCTTAAGAGAATTACTGAACTATGAACATCTTGGAACATGTTAGAAGATTAAGTATATTTTAGTCAGTTTAACATTAGATGACAGTACATTTTTTTAATCTTCGTGTTAACTTCTTAAAGTCCTGCCTAGCCAAAGGATATCTCACTGTGAATTCTTACTCATTCTTCTGTCATAGCTTTGAAAGATCAATCTAACAAAAAGTTTCATGTAGCAGTCATAAGAAATAAGGACCACTATCACACCAGGTAGCTAAACAGACCTGAATATATATTTAGACATACAACTCTGAACTTGCACAACCTACAAACAGCAGCTTGCATACAGTCAGAAAACAGGTAAGAAAGTTGTACCTTAGAGATCCAGCCGAACCACCTTGAAATTCACGAGTTTGTTAAACTTTTCTCTGCTTAAATTCAATATTTAGGCCAGCTACTCTGAAGATCATTAAATGCTCGGGGATCCACAAGGAACACACAAAGTAACACTCTGATCACAGAAATTTGTGAATAGATTCTTCTTCTCTCCACCTCTCCATCAATTCAAGGACATTAATCTTATAGTGCACCTGCAGCTTTAGATAGCTCAAGAAACACCAATAAGAAATTGATTTTAAACCTTGTACAGATCAAGAGCATATTTCTATGAGACTAACAAAACTAATTTTTCTTGAACAATTCTGCAAGTCACCAATCCAAAAGTAAATCTCCAATTCATCAGATTCAAAATCATTCTTCTACAAAATGGAAACCCCAGGTTCTGTGTAAAATAAATAATCTGGAAATAAATGAATGTGATTCCACTCCTAAAGCATTTTAAGCCCTAAGCTACCTTGTCTCCGTCTTTGAAATAAAGTATCCAAAGGTCACGGACTCCACACCAAGGAGCTTGTTTTGAACTAAAATCCAGAACTATTATGCTTTTTACAACACTGAACGAAACGCACTGTCCCAAAAGAAGAGTTATGGTAGGCTATAGGGAGATTCATGCACAGCGCTTAGATATTTCTTTGTCTGAGGATGCCAAACAAGATTATTTTTTTTCCCCAAGAGAAAAAAATTAAGAATTTACATTTCTTCTCTGCCCCCCAAAAAATAAAGACTGCTAGGAGCAAACTAAAAAAGGGTTCTTTAATTTTCTCTTCACCCTCCACAATACTGAAATAACATCAGTCAGGGTTATAAACATCTGTAATTGCCAGGGGAATGTACAATACACTCAGAAACTCCAGGCCCACATATCCTGTAGCTCTCCACTTCACAAACAAAAGGTTGGAGAAAGAAAGAGGGGGTGGGGTACAGGGAATAAAGGCTTAAAGATTAAAGTCACAGGCAGAGACAGACGGCTCCGTTTTTTAATAACTGAAAACACGAGTTGTGCCTGAATGTGCTCATTGTTTTATGGTGGGGGGGAGAGTCTACGCATGCTGGACTGGCTGGCGACAGCACTGCCTTTGCATCAAAAACAAGATTTGCAAAAAAGAAAAAAAAAAGAGACACCAAACCCATGCCCTAATTTCCCCTCTTGTAATGGTTAATGATGCATTCAGGTAGAAATCAACAAATTATCCCACCTTGCCTTTATTAAATTGGGGAAAACTTCATGACTAGAAGAAGTACCTGATTATAACAGCCTAACAGACACAACTGGAGATGTCCAAAGGCTTTATGCTGTGGAGGAACACAGAGTACAGCAGTAACGGCCATACAAAACCAGCAGGCACATCTACGAAACAACTAGCTTATAAATCAATTTCCGATAGTTTATTTGCACAATAAAACCAGCGCTGCAAGGCTAAACTATGCAATCTAAGCAGATTTTTACATGGATTCAAGAAGTTTAGCTGTCATGAGGAAGTTCTTAAATCCAAATAAGAAATACATATATAAACTATACTTCCAGTGAACTAAAAGGTTCACAAGTTGCCTTCTGTTCAGTCATTAAAAAAAAGGCGTTAGCTTAAAATGTTGCACTAGAGTATTAAAGAAAATGAAAATGTTTGGTTTAGGTTTTAAAAATAATTCTTCCCTCAATAATCTAAAGCATACGAGATGCTTATGGCTACTCCATATCCATGATTACACATGTATATTATTTTAAAATTCCATAACAGACAATTTGTATAAGGACAATTTTTAATCTAAAAGGAGAAACACTTATAATTTATTTCAGTTAATAAATTTTTGTGGGTTGGATCCCACCAGTGCCCGGGCACCCATCTGAAGTTGAATGCAACAAGCCCAGTTCCACCACCAGGTGCCAACGAACTACAGGTAAACAAGCAGCCTAAACAAACACATAAAAATAAAAAACATTAGATAATTCTTTCAGCTTTATTCTAATCTAGCCTAAGATGTTACTATAACAGAGCTTTTGTTTTACTGTATTTTTTTTTTCACCTGCCAGCTTTGCTTTAAATATAGACAGAAAGGAGATAATTCAACAAGACAACAGGCTCTTTCATCTAAAACCATGAGACTCCCAGTCATAGCTTCTTGGGGAAGCCTAAAATAAGGAGCGGGGAGGCACACAACAGGAGTCAATGAAACGTAGTCTCCTGCCCGAAGCCAGCATGCTGTGCAGGGAGGAATCAGTGCCCACAATACACAGCTCCTTGGCCAAAACTGTCAGACCTGGAATGCTCCAACTATCATCCCCTCTTTGTTGATGCAACACTTTTGCATCATCAGCCACTGGACGTCTTGTTGAGATTAAAAATATTGTGGAGAGTTACTGTCTGTTTAGCAAAGAAAAAAAAAGGGAGCCCATGTCAGAAAGGGAGGGGAAAGGAAAAGCCGAAACATGAGCTCACAAGCCTGTTATGGAGGATAAAGACAGGCTTTGTTTTACTTTATTCATACCAAGTACGAACAAGAGACTCATCACTGTTTTGAGCTTGAACTGCAAAATTTGTTTTGTATGCGGTACTGCCAACTTTTTTTTTCCCTCCTCTCATAACTAAACTACCCCTTTCTCAAAAATAGCTTCTGCTGATGCTCCAATCAAGTATTCAAGCCTCGATAAAATCTGTATAATAGCAGAGACTATCATTCTGCCCGTGCTATAGATTTTGACACTTCACAAGCACGTACAATAGCATTCTTTTATAGTAAAGACAAACCTTGGTTATATGATGCATTCTGTCATGAAGTTCTCGTATGCACAAACAAGTAAATTAAAATATATTAATATAAAAAAATCACTTGGAAGACACACTGGATACCGAGCCACGCTAAGAGTTTGGCAACAGTTATTAAATTGGACTTCTTTGGACAAAAAGTATTAATTCTTTTCAAAAACTTTCAAATGCAGAAGTCAGTCCAAAAATACAATACAAAGTTTAAAAAGTAGTCTTCAGGAGATTAGAGGAAAAAAACACTAGTAAAAGAAGGTCTGTCCTCTGACAGAAACACTACCCACCAGTGCTGTCTCTAAAAGAGCTCAAGGGCAATAGTAAAAGGCAGCACGAGAAAGCACAGTCTCTGGGTTCTAGTTTCTTGCTTTTAGGAAAAGGCGAAGAGGGTGGTAATTTACCGTGTACAACCAAATTGTACATGAAAGTTTAAAAGCAGCCAATTAAAGCTAACATTATGGAATGGAACTGAGGGTCCGAGTGGAATGCATTAGACACGCATTCCAGACAATGGCTCCGGAGTCCGCCTGCGAGGCAGATACTGTACAAAGTACAAAGGGTCAAGAAGTTCTGCTCGAAGGGAACTCCAGCTTTGACCAGGAGCCATGACAGCTTGCCCAAGAGATGAACGTGGTGCCCTGTCACAGAACGACACTAAGGCCGTGGAGCTAAGTAACACTTGGTCATCACCTGCATTGAGAGAATGCTACGGAGAGAGTTTGAAAATTATGTCAGTCAAGGAAGGGCAAATCTCACTGTCCTCAAGAATCAAATGGAGGGGGAAAACAAGGAACAAATAAGAGACCCGCTACAACTAATAGTAATAAACATACCTATTTCAGTTTAAGTCTCCTACATTCAACCAGAGCTTTGCTTCTCTGTCAAGCAGTTCAATCTAGAATGACTAAAAGAACTGCTAATATCTAGTGGGAAGTTAGAAAAGAAGGAATACTACCTCAAGTTAGTAGGACTATATTACATTTAGCCTTCAGTCTTCTGTACTTGAAGCATGGTGAACCCCAATTTTGATGCAAGTTCCTTGATTTCTGTAACAGTAATGCAGAACACTGTTACACTGGTATTCCCGCTGCAGCACATAACCAAATGGAAAAATAAAAGACAGAAGAACAATTATATTACTCCTTGTGTCATGTACTCCATCCATACATCCATATGCAAACTGGGAAATTCATTCAACTTCACGGTACACATTTCTACGAGACTTCTAACGCTAACCCTCCCACTTCCAAACCTTCACCATCTCTAAGAGCTAACAAGAATCATAACCCTTACAAGAACAGCAGTGTTGGATCAAGGCTGAAAAATATACCCATATAAAAAAAAAGTAAGGTCATCCTCAAGAAAGACACCCTGGGAACAACCCCAGTTTTTATGCCAAGTTTTATTTCAAGCACCTGCGTTACTACACAGCTATAGCAGTACAGCACATGGGAAAAAAACAAGTCTTTAAAACGAATCAGTCCCAAACAATTAAATTAAGGATGCCAGCCCTGGGAAATAGGATACTTTCATTCTCTGCACAGATAATGACAGCCAAAGTAAACAGCGATATTTTGGAAGACAAATTTTTCTGGACACAGTCTAGCCAGCATTCTCAGGTTCACTTTAACGGACTTTTCAACTTTCACAAAGGCTGTAACTACTGTTTGTTTTAAAAGATAAATTTGACTCGCCACTCAGATTCTAAAAAAGAGTTTTATTTTGTCCTCAGTTCTGTGGCCTTCAGTCCATGGCAGACGTCAGGCCCTGCCTAACAATTCAGTGTCAAATCCTGACAATAACAAGCGTCCTGCATAGCTTGCCATTCTACTAAGTCACATCACATTGTGCCAGAGCATCTTCTCCGAGGAAGCCGTTAATCGAGCATACGGTATTATTTCATACTTCCTGCCAGGCCAATAGAAGGGCTTTTGACAGTGTATTTATTTTTATTTAAATTTTTGCTGACTTGGATTGCGCAAGATACACACCTCACTTCAGAGTAGTCCCAAGGGGTCAACAGTCACGTAAATCTCACATCCCAGTACTTCAGGACAAAACAAACCATATCACACTGGGTAGGCCTTCTAAATTGCCAACACTACAAAGCGCTCCAGATATTGCGGGTTGTACAGTACTTGTGTTTTATTAATTATAAGAAGAACGTGTTAAAGAGAAAGTCCACTGTAATATAAAAGGTGATGCTCACTGTAAAGGAGGAAAGCAGCGCAGAGTTTAATTACTAAATAAAACTAGACACAATACTTGCCAAGATTAGAATTTATACTGTATTAAGAGGAGCTGGAATTTAATGATCTATAACCACACAGAGATAAGAGACAGTAGCAATGCTTCAGGTAAATGTTTTCAACAGTACTAATAGGAGGGAAGGTGAAAAAGCTAAGGCACCATGATTTATAAACAGATGACTTAAATTCGACAGCAGAATAAGCACCTTAAAAAAGATATTCCAAATTTCACTGGGAGAGTATTAGTTTAACAAAAAAAAAAGCTTTGAATGTTTTACTTTGTTATTTAAAAGGAGATAGTCATGCGAATGAAACTTTGCAGCCAGCTAAGGAGCAAAATACAGACCTGGTCTGAGTTTGTACTAGTTTGGACCTTAATCCTGCAGGCTCCTTTACAGAGTTCATTCCTGTAATGCTGCGTGGATGGAGATCACCCAACTGGGCTCTGAACTGTTACTTCTACAGAGCCACAAGCGTGCAGGGCACCTCACAGACAAACACAAAACAAGGCCCCAGCTTTAGAAAGCTCACAGGCTAAATTTAGACCAGTCGCTCCCCAGAATAATGAAAATATTTGATTTTGGACACAGCCAGGTTATTTTATTGCTTCAACTTTTATACTTGGAAAAGCAGATCTTGTGAGGTGAACATACAGAAACCATCAACGTACAAAGCCAGTCCTCTTGTCTTGAGAAACCCTCACAATTAAAGCTTTCTGTTAGGTATTTTGAAGAATCTCAAAAGGTAAAGTTGTTCAACACAACCCTGCACAGTAATTTCGTAGTACAGCTCAAACACTACGTAAAACAGAACGCGTTTAGATTATCATAGATATTTCAGAACAATTCAGAGCAAGTCCTCCAGCATTTTCCCTAGGATGAATGAACAACTGAATCAAATACAAGTGTTAACTCAAAGGTACGGGCGTCTTACAAGTAGCAGCAGCAGTTTGTGTACAGTTTGTGAGCAGTAACACCTATTGGTTAAGTAGATCGTCACTCAAGATCAGAACCTTCATCAAGACCAAAGCTGTGCTTCTGGGACCAAGAAGGGTCACCAGAAGAAAAAGTACAGCAGGTCTCCCAGCTCTGCATCCCACACTCACCCTTCCTAGGTTTCATTTGATAATTGAGAACCAATTCTTTTCTCCCAAACCTAAATTTTCAAGCTAAAACAGAGGCTGACAACATCCCCAGGGAAGTGGGAAGAAAGCCTACAGAAAACAAAGTCTGCTCAGAATACGCGTTGCTCTGCCAAGCTCATGTGACGCGCTCTCAGGAATGCTGGCACCGCTCAAGTTATTCAATGGAAATACACAACAAAGACTAAGAATCCTAGATAAACACGAAAATAATATGGAGTGTAAAGCAGTAATGCTGCTGCTCCATAGTATGCCGTACCTGTAAATTTGCACTGTCACTGTTTAAAACCAGCACAACGTAACCAGCACATTTCAAGAGACCGCTAACCACAGCAAAAACTCAAAGAGCAACACCTGCAGGCAGAGAGCCATCGCTACCCGGCTTGGACGGGGTTCTAGAAATGAAGTGCCCAGAAGCCCAGGAAAATCATCCGCACTCACCAATCTCACCTCCATGATACAACTTTGCAGGTGACTAAGAGAAGAAATTCCTAAGCAAGAATACAAAACAGTACCAAAAGTCTATCAAGACTATCCGAAGATTACACACACCCCTCTTCACAGAAACTCATTCCTTGGATGCTTTTGTTTTGCATGAGAGGTTTTGTTTTTTTATATTCTTAACTATTCCTTTTCACATTTTGTTACGTCTTGTTTCCCATTCACATCTTCTAGACTCAGAGAACAAGAGATTCTAAATTAAGCTTTCTGACAGCAAGAACTAGAATTACAGAACAAGGGATGGAAAACTCAGTATGAGATTTTAATTTCAAATGAACTTAAGTAAATAGGCTTCATTTGTTATCCAGCCACTTCAGTCCCCACATCAAACAATAGAGACAACTGCTGTTGAAGAACCATATAATAATAACGGAAGAGAAATACAAAGGAACTTTATTAAGTATATTCTGATTGATAATTTACTATAGACTTAAATTAAATTTTGTTAGAATAGTTCCTTAAAGTACCTCCAATATTTTTTTATTAATTATGTTTAAAATGTCACAGTTAATCTGCTTTTGAGGAAAAAATTATCTTGCCATTTTGTAAAAATATAACATAGAAATAAAGTGTACGAAGAGGAAAAAAAGGTAAGTAATGTAGGTACAAAAAATGAAAGAGTCTTTAATGACTTGTCTACATAGAAGTAAAAAAAAATTATGAAAATCACATAAATTGGGTATTTAATTTTTTTCCTTCCTTAATAAAGTAACACTATCATCCATTTATATGATCTTTACCTCTACAGTGTCCTGTTAGGCAAGGCACACATTGGGGGTGGGAAGGAGACATAGGAGACCAAAAGGGGAAACAAAAAAAATTTTTAAAAGTTTGCTCATTTGTAGTCACCATGTTTTAAACATACATAACGTTCTCTGTTACTCAGAAAGAGTTAAGCGTACAATGAGAAAATTTACATCTTTCAAAGAGCTAGATTCTGTTGGTCGTAGGAAAATTAAATCACATCTCAGAGAATACAAGTTTTAGGAAGGACTTTAGTAGCAAAATGAAAGCTTTGAAGTTTTCAGTACCAAGAAACAGCAACAGCAATCTATTCCCTCTGCAGCAGCCCTGGGCAGGCAAAGCAGCCCATTTCTGTTCTGTTAATAAACTAGAACTCAGGCTTGTATACTGTTAGATCTGGAAGCAAACTGAATACACTTTTAAAACATACAAACAAAAAACATGAAACAAAAGTGAAGCAAAGGTGGGTTATCAGCAACCCCACTCCCCCTGCCACAAACCATTCTACCTCACAGTCCACCAGCACCCACCCAAATTTAATCCTTATCCAGTTATGACAGAAAACAAACAAGAACAGCTTTTAACAATATTGAGATCCTTTTCTCCTCCCTCTTACTTGTACAGGAAAGGATAACGTGCAAGTATCAAGAAATAGCTCTTCAACTTCATTTCCCACTGCACTGTCCCTCCTCTTTTCCTTCTCCCCCCAACCCCTCCTTAAGAAAGGGGGAAAAAAAATAATCTTTTAATTCATTTGTGGAACTGCCAGATTATGAAGATGGAGAAAAATCCATTCCAACTACAAGCTTCAGGATGAGCCTGCTACACTGCTTATTCCCCTGCACCTGGAAGAGGCACACTGTGAAGCACTGCTGTCCCGCCAGAGACAAAGCCTGGAGGGGGACTTCAGGACAGAATTTCTAAAAGTTCTAACTGGGGGGAAAACAAACTCTTCTTTCCCACTTTTCTTCAAAAAACTCAGGTAAGATTATCACTCAAAACAATGCCAAGGCTATAAACCCTTCTCTACTGCTTTCTTGCATGTTCTTACGTGGCAAGAAAAAAAAAGTCTGCTGAAATTGCTAGGCATCAGCCAAATTCAATAAACCAACCTATCTAACTGTAAATGCATCATTAAGATAAATGAATGCATAATTGAAGAGTACTAATCACTGCTTAATGAAATGCTGAAATCGCCAAGAAAGAGTACAGCCTTAGTGATTAAAGCTCAATTTTTTTTTGGTTGCTCAGAGCTAACAGAAGTAGAAAGAAAGATTACAACTCAGGCATTTAAAATATTTTGCTATGATCATTACCACTTAGCAGCAAACCGTATTTTCCAGAATATATGTAATTTTGGAGAACCAGCTTGACGGGCTATTTTGCTGACCTACTACAAGGTCGCATTTGCCACCTATAAGGCAGTGCGTGAGCATCCTGTATTGCAATCACAACTTAACTGCACAACTCTGCTTCTTATGAGACGTTCTCATAAGTGTACTCTTTCAGCTGAGCTGATCTTGGCTGCTTTTACTGCAGCTATAGTGTACGATGCTTCTGACGTCTAAATGAATTTATTTTTTTTTTAGGGAACATCAGACCCCACTTTAGCGTCCTCTTAGCAGAGACGTTTCTCATTCACAGAATTTATTTATTCCACTTCTGAACAAGCAGTGCGTAAAGGGGAACTTACACAGAGTGGGACAAAAGTACAAATCTTGCACAGAAAGCATAACAGCTTCCAAATAGAACAACAACATCCCCAAAACACGTGCATTCTGATGATTTCATCCTGATGTCCTGAAAACTTTCAGCATCCAACAAAAACAGTAAATACAGTTGCATTTGAGATGCCATGAAGTTGTTAGCTCCCCAATACAAAGAGAAAATGCTGCTGAGATATCATATGCTGCTAAAATAGATAATAGAAAACTTAAACATTCTCGTAACTATTGTTGCAACTGTTCTTATATGTGCCCATAAGTTACTGCAAAAAGGTTTAAAACAGTATGCATAAGCTTCGACAGGATACTGTCAACTAATTTAAATTTCACATTAGTCAAATCTGTTTTTACCTAGGATTGACTCAATTATACACAAAAACAAGAATTCCATAAACCTGACATCACTTTATATGTGGTCTACAGTTTTCCCAGCCACTGTCTACTATTTTCTTAATGGAACAAAAATAAAGATCTTTAAAATTCAAAGGGAAAAGAAACAAGTACAGCAATGAAAATAACTTTCAACCACTGCATCAATTCCACTACATTTCTAACAAAAACAGCGTTCTTTTCAAATAAGTTAAGGACTCACTGGTTTCTTGCTGCAGGGTGGATAGCAGAGCTTGTGTTTAAAAAAAGCACAAGTGAAATTTATCTTCACATTTGATTTGTTTGGCTTTAAATTACAACAAAGAAAACATTAAACCCCACAAAAGCAGTGCTGGCTATTACTAGAATAATCAACTATTTCATACAGTGAATAAAGCTTCAAAACAAAAAAAACAACCCCACACACATTTACAGACACATAATGAAAAAACACCCAAACACGCAATTTGTTAGTGAATACAGTTCAGTAATGAAAACACATCTGAAGATGAACTTTCTGTAAAGACTAGATTTTCAGCCACTGTTTTTGGGGGTGGGGTTGGTTGTTGGTTTTTTTCCTTATTAAAGAATTTAGCTTCAGTTCAAAACTCTTCCCTTCCCTGAAGCAAGAGTATTGTCTCCATGCAAAGTTTGGTACCGTTTGATTTAACCAAATAAACCTTTTTTTTTTTTTACATTGCCCCCAAATACACTATACAGCACCACAGACAAGTGAAGCTCTTCCCACAAGAGATTCCAGTTAAATAGCAATTTTGGAGAGAAAAAGCTAGCATTACTGGTATCATAACGCACACCCGAGAGAGTAAAGGGAGAGCTCAATTACAAACACATGGGTAAACGTCACCAGGCACCACAAACTATCACAGCACTTGAAATAAAGGGAGGAGCTCAGCTGTTAGTCAGGTGAAGTGTCTGCTCAGGGAAAGAAATACACGTCCATCCCTACCACAGGGTGAAACATATTCACGCAGCCAGCACACTGAAAGAACAAAGCTATTTCCTTAAGCAACTTCCTTCGGGATGCCCAACTCATGACTGTTCAATGTTTAGCAATACTGTTGCTATACCAGACACAAGGAGAAATATTATCAACAATTATTTCAAGTTTTTTTTATTATGGATTTTATTTATATACATATAAAGACATGCATATAGTTTTGGTGTAAAAACTTGCATTTCAGGCTTTAAGGAATTTTTAAAATGAGGCATATTATCAAGTTCTAATATCGCCAGAAAGTGGTGAAAGCTTCAGTGTTACATGCCCAAAGCTGGTCCCTTCGGTGACTAGCACTGTTGACACTTGGGATTTTTTTGTTGTTGTACTTTTCAATACTCAGTGAGACAATGAGTATTCAGTTTAGAGATCAGGGAAAGATTCTGATGCTGAGTGCTTTTAAGAATTAAAACATTTTGGGGATTTCTTTAAATCTCTAAATGCAGCCTAGACACTTAAAACTAAGAACCATTTGAACCATTTTCCTTATTCTCTGATGAAATACCTCTTGGTTAGTTCTTCTGACGTCTTTAAAGAATACTTCATAAACTGAAGTACAAACTCCAAAAATTTTGTACTTAACACACAGTACGTTATTTTTTCATAAATCTTCAGAGAAGTTAGGGGAGAGTATGGTTCTGAAGTTGCACACATATAGAACTGGTCAATAAACTCAAATAACACAAGATACTTATCTGAATTTTTCCATCACACAGCAACACTGATGCACACAAATATTGCAATTTTGCAGGATCGGGCAAGCTACCTCTATAAAATTGTGTACAATTTTTTTCATATCCACACTCACAGCCACACTTATGTTCAGTTCCTCCACACCAGCTCTACCACCCTGGTGCAAATTCTTCAAGACGCTGAACACCTCCAGCATACACTGACGCGTGAGGGTTAACAGTAACACTTGCTGATAGGTCCTAAGCCCTTTGCAATTTGGGGGATACACAAGTCCAGCACACTATTTCATGGCTGCACCAGGTTAGGAGCTTCCCCTTACAACAGGTCATCCACAGAAACCTACCTCGACTCACATTAACTATTTCTCCTTCTCCCCTATGCCAGCAGGTCAAAACAGAAGAGCTGCTACCGCTGCCCTGACTGCGTGGTGCAATCATCCCGCAGCGGACGACAGCCGAGCAAGAGCAGCGCAAACCCGAGAGGACTGAGGCACGCCACTACTCCTTCACATGTATATTCCAAGCCACGCTTTAAATCATTTCACATACTGGAATGTCAGCGTGGATAACTACTGCCAGAACACGACGCAGAATCCCCCGAAGTCAACCACAGGTTCAGGTAATCATGACCTCCCTTTTTACAACATAAATGCATAATTTCCGCACCACTCTTTGATGAAGGGACCACAGACTTAAAAAGAGGAAACAATTACAGTCATTAGAATTTCACCCAAGCATGAGATTTAATCTCAGGCCATGGTCTTGCCAATGGCTGTGGGGGTCTCAATGGAGACAAAATTGCTCTGTGGGAGAAAAAAATGCCTCGATGATGACATTAGTCAGCAAGAGAGACTGAGCTTTGTCTTCCATCCAACGGCACAGTCAAATACAAGGAAACCATTTTCCCTCCCCCTCTTCTTGATCCTAAAAAAGAAAACTACAATAATTTTGTTTCTTTCTCTGAAATGCAGTTTTTGCATGCTTCGGAAATTTCTTCTCCAAAGCAATACCGCTGGAAGGGAAGTCTTTAATGTAAGAAAAGTAGATTTAAGCATGAATAAACATCTATGACAAAAGACATTTCCCCTTGCCTAGCCTCGTTAATATAATTGGACAGTTCTATCAACA
This sequence comes from Anarhynchus alexandrinus, assembly GCA_008711295.1. NCBI lineage: Eukaryota > Metazoa > Chordata > Aves > Charadriiformes > Charadriidae > Anarhynchus > Anarhynchus alexandrinus. Next base: position 919,505 of record VUYV01000222.1, read on the forward strand.
ATTCTCAAATGCTTCTATAGACTTTCTTTACCCAACAGGTTCTCAAAGACCATTTCAAATTTTATATATGCAGGAATCATCTCTAAAATATGCTCACCTGCTCTACAATACATTGAAAGGAAATGAAGGACAGGTGAAACTTTGCCAAACAAATTGAGGCACAGTTCCACAATTAAAAAGAGCACCCGAGAGCTGAGAGTACCAGCTACCCTTATATGCCAACCACATGTTGCATCCCAAATAAGACAGAAGACAAAGGAAAACTTTGGCACAGAAGACAAGAAAGTACTACAGGGGATTGGAGTCAATTCACTTTTCTGGCACTGCAGAAAAAGCAGATCTGCAGCGGACAAAACCACCTTCGTGATCCTTCTATAGCATGAAGTAAAAGAAAACAAGTAGTTTTCAAAAAAAAAAAAAAACAACCCCATAAGCCCAAATGAATCATCTCTTCTCTGGAACCTGGGATGAGGGGCCTGGATTCTTACTCAGGTCAACTTCTCCTATAGATCTGAAAATCAAAATTTGATTTTTGCTCCCCCTTTACCATCCTTTACCCCTATGATGCTCCTGAATACAATTCATTTTTGTTTAAGCTATCCTCTCTATTCCGTTTCCTTTTCTTCCACTATTCACCAACTTATTCTGCTGTTACGTTCAACATATATATACACGTGTGTACTTTTGTCTGGTCGCAACCACCCCTAGTTCTGGTAATGCTGATAATTACAATCTAATGTAGAATTAACCAGCTGAAGTTTGAAACAGAGATCATAATTCAAATTTTAAGCCAACACTAACTATGTCATGTTCACATGAAGAGATTAGATAGGCCGTGCAAGAACATTTTGGTAGAATAACTGATAAGGAGATGGGAAATAAGAATTATTGGTATTTACTTAGCTGCAACGCTTTTTGGAAGCAAATAGTTTAAAGGAAGCACTTCAGAAAAGCTATTTAATCTGAATTTTACAGATAGCAGAGAATATTTTCTCACAGAATGCACAGTATCTTTGCAATCATAGCTATCGTACGAGCTGTTCAAGCCTTTCTTTGCTGGAGCTCTCACTCAATTTTGCTCCGTTATGAGCTGTGACCCACAGAACACAATGCATTCAAGAATCCAGCTGGAAATTACCATCGCAGAACATCTGTCCTTGCTCTTCAGCTTGCCAGGCCAACCTTAGGGTTCCTAGACAGAAAACAACTGGCTGCCACACAGAGAAACAACTTTTTATTCCACTTAATGGACTTTAACAATGACAACGTGGGGGTTTGGTTTGCTCCCTTAGCTAGATGATCTGTCGCGCGTCTGCTTTACAATTATAACCTAGATTTTTCCAGCTGCATTTTGTGTTTCTAGAGGTTTTGATAAACAGTACTTTACAACAGTCATCCAAGAACATACATGATTACTTCTAGTACAAACAAAAAAAAACCCAGAGAAATATATTAAGGAAGCAAAGTTCATGGCTCCATCAAGCTAAACGAGCTATTAAAAGTGGGTTCTATACATAAGCAACGTATCATTCAACTTATATCTAGCATCTACTAATTGAAGACAACTTCTAAATCAAGCTGTAGAACAAATGCAGTAGAACTTTATTAAGCCAGTTTGTTGATTAGCAGACCACTGAATTGCTAAATTGGACTATTTAGCAAGCAAACATATCCATCATCAGTAAAAATACTACTTTGAAAAGCGTGCTTTAAATTTAGTTTGACAAGGGTAATTTTAATTATAAACATGCTTCATATTTTACAGCAAGTTCTAGATTTTATGCAGGTATTTATAAGACTTCACTATATTACTGATATTTAAAAACACCTAAAAATGGATTAATAAAACTTGACCACTCTCCCAAGCAGCTTACAAAATAATTTCAAGCAAGGGAAACACGAAGCAAAAGTGAAATGAAGGGGCATGTGGTTGTTTGATGAATGCTTGCACAGAGTATGATGGAACAAAGAAATTCTGTTTTTAAATCAATAGGAAGAATGATCAAACAGACTTAGTCAGCACCATTACAGTGCTCGGTTATTATGTTTTCCTGAGAAGCTGTCAAGTTTTTGTGTCAAATAATGAAGTGTGAATTAGCACAATTTCATTGTGTACAAGCAAGTATGCACACAACCACTCAAAAGCTTTGTAGAAGAATTGTCCTATATTAGCAAGAGACAATTTAACATTCAAACAAAGTTCAATAAAGCTACTCATGTTTACAATCTACATTTAAGATTGAGAATTCAATTATAAATCACATTGTCAGAACAAGATATGCACAGTTAATTTTTTTTTTTTTAAACTGAACACAGGAAACAATACATTTCTGAGAGGATTCTTACAAGAAGTAGAAGAGAATGTGATTATTCACTATAACTTTTGAGATCAGAAGACAATGGCTCTCTTGCTCCTTTTAAACTTTTCAACCCATAAAAGGAAAGGAAGACTCTTCTTTGTTTGCTCTCTAATATTACTTAAGAGTTGATATATAGTTTAAGACCTTGTTGAACCTGTGTAACTTTAATGGAGAAATCAGTTTCAAATCAAAAAAGCAGAAAAGGGCATAGAACAGAAATTGTAGCAGCCAAGTAGATAGGCTCGCTGTCACGTAACTCAAAAAGCGTCAATACACACAGAAATGAGAAGCTATGCATAATAAATGGAAAGTTAAAACCATTAAAGTTATGATACAGATAGATAAAAATTCTACATGAAGACTACTATTTTAAAGTGCCCTGGTAACACAAACAAAACCAAGTTTCATTCTACTCAATCTCACACAACAAACCCTATTTGGCACAGCAGCAGTTCGAAACAGATTGAGTACAACTACTTTGCTTTTGCTCAGTTAAGTGAGATGGAGAAATGGGGAAAGAAATAAAATAATTGTGTACACTAAATTCCATGGTTCCCACATCAGCAATTGCTTTACAGGTTAAACTAGACAAACTTTCCATAAACGTAAAATTAAAAAAAAAAAAAATAGCCCTTTCTCTGTGGATGAAGTCATAGCACTCACATGCAACTGCAGTGGAAAGCAGCTGTTTTGTCTCACCTGTGTTCCTTGCATCTCATGTAATGTGTAAGACAACACCCCATACATTTTTATCGCTTAAGGTATAAAGAGCACTATCCAAACTATAGATGAAATAAGACTAACCTTTCTTAAAACACAGAGGATATTTTCTTTAGGAATGGGAAAACTAAGCCACAGTTATGTTCCAAATCTTCTACTTAATTCCGTTTCAATTCAAAGCAAGGTCACTCCATCCACACTGACCCGTTACCCTCTGTACTTATCAGTAAGATCCTACATTGTAAGCAAATACTGCCCTCTTGTGCACTATAATATCCCGTAGACGAAGTTGCACTTTGGGGGCTGGGGAGAAGGGGGGTTTTAGAGCAGCAATTTATTTTTTTTTATACCAGCTGCCTTTTCTTTACACATAGCTCCTTAATTAAAAAAGTGGCTTTCATTTTAAAATGTCAATAAAAATACCCCTTTTAATTTGTCAGACAAGTATCAGGCACCAGGCAAATTACTTAAAGTGAATTAAAAAAGACACTGTTTCAATTTCAAGAGAAAAGTGTTTTCATTTACAGAAATAAAGTTTATTTATTTGCATTTTTAATACAAAGCAATGTCAGCAATTTACAAGCACCGTGAACCCAACAAGTTTAATAGGGTTTAGAAAACATTCACATTAGTGCTAGTTGAAGTCTCTTGGCCCACAGGTACTTCCATAACAACCACTACATAAAGGCTCATGAATATGAATAACATCACATGTGAGTTATATTTTAATATTTTTTTCCACCAGAACAAGGTTCATTATTATGTTGTTCTCACTTTAAGCTGACAGCCAAATTCTTCAAGACTCTCCAGTAACTTCTCTCGGACCAGAATGGTACCCACTGAACAACACAAGGCGCTCTTCCCTCCAGAGAACAGGTTTCCCTTCAACATGTGCATTCAACAGCAAGAGACCCCCACATAAATTTACATCATTCATGTTTACACTCTACAACTATATATCTCTACTTGTTTGCTCACCTAGAATGGAAAAAACCAAGAACTGTCACATCTGCACAAAAGTGTCAACAAGCAAAAGTTGACACTGACAGAAGTGTATTTTCACAACAGTACTGCAAAGGTAACCCTGAGTTTACAAATCCTCTTAAAACTCAGCAAAACAACTAATCTCTGATAAAAATACTTTTTGTGTGCGCTATGTTAATCTTACAAATAATCTGCATCTGACTGAATTTGAATGCTGGTAGCAAGACCACATTTCCCTTGATCTCCCAAGACTGTTTTCATTGTACTCATTTGCATCAGCAAGACATGCTTTTGCTACGCTCATTTCCCCCTCCCCAAGCTCTTGTGCAAGTTCAAAAGTCTTGGCCCCTCCAATGTATCAGGTATGAATTAATACCCTTCCTTAACAGAACACAGCAGCAAAGTGGAAACAGACACTCGCAAGGCAGTTTTCTTTGAAAGGAACTGCAGGGACAAACGGTGACAATGAAGCTCTAGTTATAAAGTAAAAAGGTCAAAGGTTCAGACAGGCATAAGGACTACAAAACTACAAGTTTGTCAGAATTTCCCCCCCGCCCCAGGTTTAGACAACCAGGGTCAAGCAGTAGCTTTCCAATTAAAACCCTATAAGGCTACTCTGTCCTTTGAACTTCATAGGGGGGGAAAAAGACAACTTTCTTTTTCAGAAGTTCTTTTGAGGACCCATCTCAAAATCAAACAGATAAAGGGCATCTGACAACAGCTCACCTAAAACAAACACGCGGTGTCCCTCCACTGCCTGGGGGGGAGGGAACGTTAGGGTGAGGTAATCATGTTCTTCTCTATTAGTGTGCTGACCCTTTGGAGGGCATGAAATTAACCATCAGCAAATAAAAAATCTGCTACTGGTTAAACTACTTTGCTACGCAAAGTGGTCTTAAAATGAAATACGGGGATTGAATTTCTTCTGGCAGATTAACTCGTATAACCTCTCCGCAGGCATCCCTTACTGCTGAACTCATTTGAGAAACCATTCCAGACCCTACTGGATGCACAGGTCTGCAACAAACAAATGTAAAAGCAACTCTTATTTTACTCTGGTGGTGTTAACATCAGCTCTGTGAAAGATCAGAGAGCCAAAATTTCACAAAAGAACAGAAGCTTAAAAAAAAAAAGAGCCCATAGGGCTGTGACAGAAACTACCCCATCGCAGTATGAAATTTTAACAAAATACCACTCTCGATCTCTATAGTAATAGAGGAGCACAGTAATGATAAAACCAGCAGTATTGCATTTTGCAGTCATTCCTTTAGTGCAGAAAGCAAGCATAAGGCTGATGTGGGTGCTTCCTACTGCTTGTAAGAAGCTAAAGAACTGACCCTTAAAATTCAGTTATTCAGGTTTGTTTTGTCTGTTTAGCAAGTCAACTATGAATGGCTATAAATACAGTATTTGTTGTGTTGCTTGATACAGGACAGATAGACAAGATCCTGCTAGAGCACAGGAAGTCTTGAAATTATTGTAAAATAATACTAAAATTCTGTTCAAAATAACAAAGAAAAAAAAGAAATATGTGGCACAGTCCAAGCCATACAGCTATCCACAATAACTTAATACCTTCTCACCACATCAGACACACAGGAGTCTGCTGTTGAAGAATAAACCAATATGGTTTAAGCACAAGTGGAAGCTGTGATGTAGTAAGTCAAGTGCCTATCATTTATTCCATTCCAACCTTGACTATCACCTTCCAGCTAAAACTTTAAGAAAGCATCTTGGGTGGAACTGCGTGCAACATTTCCAATTCCCAGCTTGCAGGTTAGAAAAAAAATATTTTGATTTAACATTTGATATGTTTTGTTTTCAAGGACAAGCTTTGCAAGAAAAATGTAACCACACAGAATGAAATATGACTTCTATTTTCCATTCCATTTGGTTACTGCTCAACTATTCTGCATTCATTTAATCCATGTCTCCAAACAAGCATCTTATGAGTGACTGAGAGAAGTACACGCAAGGTCAAGCGCTACCTGGCATAGCATGACAAAAATGCAATACTAGATTCAGCCATGAAAAAACCCACCTCAAGAATTACCTAGATACAGAAATATGTTAAAGAATGGTAAATAGTATCATTTAACCTGTAAGCAGATTATCAGCTTTGTAAAGCAAAGGAATTAACCCTTAGAGCACTCTGGGAACACAGAAAATAGAACAGTTAGAGAGGATGGAATTGCACTAGAAGATAGCCTGGGACACCACTGATGAAAATGACACCCTAAAAGAGAAGAGCTAAGAAAGAAAACAAACACACACCACAAAAAACACCCACTACTGGCTTCCCTTGTGAAGCCAGTGAGGAGCTCCTCTGAAGGAACCCCTTGAGCTAGTTGCCTCAAGGGAGACCTGACTGAATAACGCTGGCGCTACGCAGCCACAGCCGACAGCCTTTCCATAAAATGCAGTCACTCAAGCAGGAACCAACCAGCTTCAAATAAAAGCATGCAATAACATATTTCTACATCTGTAGTTTCCACTGCAAAAGCCACATGAATAACTAACACAGACGGGAAAGGTGCTTCAGAGCCCTCTGTTGTCATTCCACCCTCCAATTTCTCACACCCAGCTCCCTTTCCCACAGCCCTCCCACCTCTAGCTTTTCTGTAGGTTAACTCACACCTATCTACAGCTATTGAGGGACTTCATTTCAGAAGAGCAGTATTTTAAAGAGGTGTGAGAAAACTGAGGTGCAGAATAAACACAGGAAGATTAAGTACTTTGTACCTACATTTTATTTAAAAATCTTATATATAGAAAATCTGTAATAACAGGGAAATCACAGATTCCATCAAAAAGGAAAAAAGTAGTAGCATCACTAGTTGCAAAGAAAATGCTTGGAATGGTGAACCCTGAACACTCATGATTAGGAAGCAGATGAAAACAATCCAAATTTTTAAAGTATCATTACTCAGGAGGCCTGGTTTTCAATTTCTGAAGAGCTGGAAGAGTTGGTAATATTTAAATTTGGACACCTAACCACTGAAGGATGCATCCTGTTACATAAGATATGCTATACTTCAGTTTGAGTTTCACCAAACCACACTAAAACTGTAAGGACCTAAATAGTCCCACAGGCACAAATCAGGTTTTATCATCAAGGTTTCACCTTTTAAACCTGGTAGGAAAAAAAAAAAAAAGCATCCACTATCAAGATACATGTATGCTATAAAGCAGAAAACCGAAATTTCTAACTCTTCAAGTATTAACACAACACTGAATTTTCTCCACAACTCTTTCTTAATACATAGTGAAAACATTTGATTAGTGTGACTTACTGAATTCTAAGATATATAACCTGCTATAACTGGAACTAAGCAAGTTTGATGTGCTTATGTGTCTGAATTGCTACCTGTAAAGAACCATTTCTGCTGGGAAGAAAACTCTATCATGCCATCTAGTCTAGTCCACTGTCCACATCTTTTCTTCTCCTACCACGGCCTATCAATAAGGAAACCCAAATAGCTTATGAAACCAATACAGACAGCTGTGACTAAATGCTTTGAAGTTCTTCATAAAAATCAATAAGAAGCAACAAGAAGTCTATGTATTAAACAATCACCACAGATAAGTGTTAAAGTGATGGGGGGGAAAAAAAAGCATTGTTTTTTCCAAGTTTTCCCATGTCCTCTTCATGAGGAAGTTTACCCCACTCAGATTGCTTCTGGCAGAAAGGAATGTCTAACTGCAAGTCACTCTTCAGTACATCCAAGAAAAGTTACCATTTGCCAAAGTAAACTTCGTTCTTTAGAAGATAATCAGGTGCTTATGATTACTTAACAGTAACAGCTGATTGTAGAGTACAAAAGAAGACTAAGAGAGCACAGGTTTCTGGAATCAGCACTCAGCCTTGCAGCTGTAGAGCACACATTAACGGCACAGAGCACTTCACTGCTGGTGAAATCGAGAACTAAGTAAATGTTTATTATCCTATCCAAAAGAAATACAAACAATACAATGCAGTTACTGCTAACACAATTTACAAATAATAACATCTGTTCAAAAGGGGGTTAATTCATACATCGTGAAAACTGACTTGGTCTGAACCTCAGCCTAGCTGAGTGGAAACATACATTGCATTACAAAACTACCACCTAGGTGACACTGCAGAGACACTAGCAGAGGAACCCAACTTCCAGAGGTCCCTGTAGCTGCAGATAATCGGCCTGTGACTACTCTGTAACAGCCTGCAGCTGCGTTCTAACCTCAGCCAAGCACCGACCACCTCTCAACTCTTTTTACAAGAGGTGGAAGGGGGAGGTGTTATTTTTCATAGAACAAGGTGAAATAATTTGAAACGAGCTCTAATACAAACCAGATTAACCTCCCGGTATCACCTACAAAGGCTAAAATGAAAAGTTACCAAAATCCACAAGATTATCCCTACACATAAGCTTATCACGTTAGAACTCCCCAGTCTGTCCGAGACGGGAGTTGGGCAAGAGCACGTCCAGCAAGTGCACCGCAGCTCTCACCCGGGGAATATCAGACTCTGACAGCTTTAACGAGTGAAGAAATAGAAACCAATACTGCTTTTAAATACCACAAACAACGTCTCTGTAAACAAGAAAGAAAACTTTTTTTTTTTTGAGTAAGCGTAAGGAAACTGAACACCTCTGACTGCCTAAAGCGCACCCAAAGGCTTTACGTTTACCAATGGCTTTTCTACGAGTACCGGTATTTTATTTAAGGGGCGATTCCCAAGAAGCGTAACGAAGTCAGGAGGCCCGTGACCGGCCCCGACACCCTACCCGCAGCCGCCGCCCGGCGGGCAGTGCCGGGCAGCCGGAGCCCCCGGGCCCCCGACGGACCTCNCTCCCCCCCTTACCGCCGATGATGGTGCGGATGAGGGAGGCGTGCCCCGGGCAGTCGACCAGCGTGAACTGGAGCTCGCCGGGCCCCGGGCCCAGCTGCGGCGGCAGGGCGGTGCGCAAGCAGGAGAAGCCCAGGTCCAGCGTGATGCCCCGCGCCCGGCTCTGCGGCGCCCGGTCGAAGGCGGCGGTGGAGCCGGTGGTGCTCAGCGCCCGGGCCAGCGCCGTTTTCCCGCTGTCGATGTGGCCCAGGACGCCCACGTTCACGTTGAGGACGCGGGGCGCCGCCGACCCGGCGGCCATGACGGCGCTGCACCCGGACCGGTCCGTCCCAACAGCGCCCCTGCGGCAACGCGGGCCCCGCCGCCGCCGTTCCGCCGCCGCCTCAGCCCCGGGCGGCGGGAAGAGCCCTCCCTACCCCGCCGAGGGTACGGTTCGGGGGAAGGCGAAGGCTGAGGGGAAACGCGGCCACTCCGCCCGGCGCGGAGCGGCTCCGCCACACGGAGCGGGCAGCGGCACGGCGAGGAAGGGCGCTAAAAGCGACCCAGAAAGGCAAAAGATCGGTCAAATTCATCGCTATTCGAGCACTCGGCAGCCGCGCCCGCGGGGGTGACAACCACCCGACCCCCGGCTCACCTCGGCACCCGCTCGCAGGGCCCCTCCAGCGCCTCAGCCAGACCTCCTCATCAGGGAGAGGCCATTAAAGCAGATTACTCTCATAGCCACGCACCTAAAAGCAGTTTTCTTTGATGGCCACACACCGAACAGCTGGTGCCCCCTCCCCAGGTGTGCACCTGGGGCTCGTCAGGGCCAGGACTAATTAATTGCAGCGGGGGAGAGCACACCTTCATCCCGCCGGCGAGGGTACCCCTGCCCTGCTGCGCTGGAAGGACGGGGCTGAGGTTGGATTTCAAAGTCGCACGGACATTGCAAATTCACGAGAAAAAGCAGGTCAGGATCTGGATCGTTTGCTCTCCTCACGCTTAATCACCGGTTTCTGGGGTTGCATAATTCATTTTCCTGTGAAAGTATATATATGTTGTGTAGGATGCTTCCTAAAAATCATACCTTTAAGGGGTTAAGAATAACCAAGATTATTAACAGTGGTGAACAGCTCTCCTGCAAACCAACAAAAAAAAAACCCAAACCAAAACAACAAAAAAACCACAGGGAGATGAGTGTTGGAGAGGCCTGAGAGCATCTGAGATGCTAAGGGCAGGAGCACATTTCACTGGTTTAAGTCACTTGGCTTTTCTGATAACCCAGGAGGCACACAGGGCCAAATGCCTTACACCACAAAGCTTAACACATGTGCTCTGCATTTTCAGTTGTGAGTACTAAGCAGTCCTAAGTACCACTGCAAATGATAACAGCTGTTTACAAGCCAAGAAAGCAATAGTGTTATGGACCTCCCATAGGTGTCCAAGCAGACTAGACTTGCACGACATTCTACAGATTTTTTTCCTTTGAGAGCAATGCTTTTTTGCTCTCTCCCTATGCAGTAATATATATTGATAATAGTATTTAGCATTCACATCTGGATACCTAATGAATGAGCCAGAAGTGTAAGAAGACTTGCCTACAGTTATTATCAGCATCATGGATTTAGTTTTTAGGCTTTGACTCCAAACTCCAGGCTTTTTCTTACAAAGAAAGTTGCTTCATATAACAACACTTTAAAGTTGGGTACAAATTTCTCCTCCTTCCCAAACACACAGAAGTCAAGATGACAGAATCAATGACTCAGTGACAGGAGGAAAAAAGAATAGCAGTCATTCCTAGCACTCGGTGCTATTTGAGAGACAAGTATCTCCCTAAAGGAAAGAAATGAACTCGCAAGGAGTAGAGCCAGTGCATTGAGCCAGCCTGGTTAATCGGCTTCTTGAGCAGAATAGTTCAGCTTGATGGGAGCTCTGTCATGGGAGCCGAATTAAGCATAATGTCACTTTTCAGACCAAGTTCCCAGGCTTTGAATAGTTTCCTGTTAAATCATAAGGCTCACGTACACTCCATTGCCCTGAACGTCTCAATCTGTTATATCAATACATACTTGCAAAGTGAAAGTTCTATTCCCACAAGAAAAGGCCCTACACAGTTATAATCCACACAGATATCCCTGTATCATATTACCTACCATTTAATTCTTTTTTTTAGCAATAATTATTAGATGAGTTCAGAAGGAAGAGGTGGACAAAGGTCTGATTCCTAACCAGGAGAGGCATTATCCAGAAGTCCTCTCGAAACATCTAAAATAACTGCCATTTTCAACAAGGTTTGACAAAGTATAGAGGCCTAAAAGTTTCTACAACTCTTGTGAAAACTGGCAATGAGGTGAAGGAAGTGCCCGTTTCAATGGCTCACAGTGTAAGGGGCTACAGCAAGAGCTCAGGCATCACCCATTTTGCATGGACTGCCATCTTACCAATGGAACAAGAGCTGCATTTTGCTCAGACAATAACTAGAGGGATACTGCATAGAACTCATGGGGTCAAAAAAAGGAATTCCTTCTGCTAAGGAGAGGTAAGGAAAGAAGATAAAAATCCATGGGAAAATGGATTTAATTCCACTGCTGACATAAAAATGGTGGCATTTCTTTTATAATCTTATATTTGTGAGTAACCTGCAAGAAGGAGGGGTGTCAGGTAGAAATGTGGCTTTGTTCTTAGTTTTCTTCCTTTAGACACAGAAAAGACTGTCTAGATAGGACAGTTGTCCTTATGTAGTGGGAAGGGAAAAAAAAAACCAAAAAAACAAACCCCCCCCCCAACAGGTAAATTTGCTACAATGTCTACAGTTTTGTTGTTACTGCTCAGAATATACCTCTCTCTGCAGGATTTTAGAGTCTGTGGTTCTGATTTCCCAACATATTACTTGAAGGCACAGCTCTTTGCAAGATCAGGGTGCACATGGTACCTGTGAAATGAATACACTTAGACCACCAGTAGCAAGAAGGAGAAATTTGATAAATAGAGACATAAGCACTTTTGTTCAGTGTTTAGAGAGGTCCATGCTGTTAGCTTACAAAATTTTAGGACTAATACAGATTTGGAAATTAAGAGATGGCATTTGTTAAGATTCATCATTCCTATTGCTCTGCTGAAGAGTAGGAAAAATCTTTCAGCTTCTTTTGCAGGAAACAAAACAGAACATACACACACAGAGGTCTTGATATTACTAAGATGGAGGGGGAAACATATCAAAAGAAAGAATCCCAGCTTCTCCAGATTTTTCTATATCCCTCCTGAAGCAAGAAGTTTATAGCATTTAGCTGTTTTCCTTGTTTTCTCCTTAATACACCATTCCTCTTCCCAGTTGTTCTCCCCTATACTGAATTTCTTCCTTAAGAAGTGTGCACTTTAATTGCTAAAGTTTATGGACTCATGGGAGAAAGGGCAGGAAGTCAGACTTTGGGGATAGGGTAAAAATGTAAAGGTCATTCACACACTCACACACACGTACTCTCTCTCACTCCAAAAATAATACACTATTTGACAGTTTCGGGATTCAGCATGTCCCATTGAAATTTGAAAGCTTATGTGAAACTGGGCCACGTCCTGTAACCTCAAACATTTAGTCTAGGAAAACAGCTCTCAAGTCTCCAGCTCCCACATCGGGTATCGCATGACGTCTGTGCCAAAGAGGAGACCTCAAAGAGGGGGGCAAAAGAAACGTTGGTAAAATGAGTTGATTAAACCTGGGGAATAACAGTTCAGTCTGTTAGTGACAGGTATTATTTTTTCTGGTTAACTGGCCAGTGAAATATTAAATTATGCTCAAAGCATCTATAATATGAGATGGGCAGAATGGTCAAACAACCTACTTATGTTCCATGTGGTGGCATGGACAAAGGAGAAAGACGACTCATGCTTTCCCACGAAATTATTTTACCCTCCCCCTCTAATGTGTTAGTTATTCAAAAATCACGTTAAGGTTGAGGTTCAATATTTCCTCATACTGATGCATCATAACACATCAGACATCAATCAGAAAAGATCATTGAAGCTATTTAAGTTCAGTTATAAACTTTCCAGTAGTTCCACATGCACTCTGCTCTTTCTGGGGAATAAACAATTAATCCTGTGTGGTCTAAGGATTATTGTTTATTTTCCCTCACCCAAACGTACTCTTCTCCCGCTCTTTAACTGCAATTTCAGTACAATGCTCAAAGAACACATGGAATGAGTAAAATAATCAATACTATGAGATATGCCAAACGACTCATAGCTTATAGATAATTGTAAACCCTGTTAAGTGATACTAACTTGAGGAAGTAAGAGAGAAGCCAGCTTCACATCTATCAAGCAAACAATTGTTTACTGTTTCTTTTTTATGTTGAAATACCCTCTTCTATTGCAAATACAAACCCAAACCATTTTCATAACAGTTTCTGCAGGTCAGTACTAAAATTGTACCTTCATCACGGCAGTAGATTTTGTTTACTGAACAGCAATGGTCACTAGCAGACTGAAGTTTTAGGCTCTACTCCAGTTCTATTTTTGAGACATCATATTGCTGTAGACAAACAATTAACATTTCTCTTTCTTACCCACTTTTATCAGGAGAAATCTCTAATTGAATTAGTATTCCTAAAGTTAAAGAACCTTGTGTAGCACATCTAATTTCTACATAAATCCAATATTTCTATCCTCCTTCTAAGCTATAATGAAAATTAACAGCAGTTCTCTATTCCTGCCATCTACATGCCTATATATTGAATTTCACCCAAAAGAAATAAGCAAATATTATGAAATAGTCTTTGAAATGCCATAATGTCAAAAATAGGCCTAGCTGCAACATCAAACAAGATAACATGAAGCATATGGACAGATTTCAGTCTCAGTTAATAAAAGAATAAGTATTTCACCCATTGTTAGTCCTTCTTAAAAGGAGGGCCATACCTAGCCTGGACCTCTTGTTCACTGCCTTCAGACCTCTTAGAAGACTTGCTAATTATTCTTCCAGAAATGGCAGAAACTTGAGCTCTGACCAGACTTACCCACAACACTTGCGGCAGTTTAATGCACTAGAGAAATCAAAGTTGTATATTTGCTTTTTTACAAAGAAGTTCAGTACTTATTAGGCATTTGTATTCTGTGACTAATATGACCCTGAGAGGATGTATAGAGTCCAATAGCATACACACTTTTTTAATTATTTAAAGGATAGCTTGTATTTGTTAGATTCAAAAATTCTTAGCTAAACAGTTGTATAATAGGATACTCTTACAAAGGTGTTGAACTACATATGTGTGCAATTATATTGTAATTACAATTTTAAACTAGATTATGTAAATATAAGCTGACAGAACAATTAACAGAAAAAGAAAGCAACAAATAGCAAAGTCTTTTCTTTGCTGAATGACATTTCTAACAAAACTAATGCAAGCTTTTACACAGAAAGAGAATGAATAGCATATATATTGTTCACGGGCTTCTGCAAATTGAGCCATAACTCCCATGCTTCCTAAAAGCCACTCTCCTGGCTTGTACCATCACAGAACTGCTTTTGCAATTCTCCCCGGCAGCGCATGGGAGAGCTGAGATGGCACCATCCCTTTGCACAGACAGCAGTCCTGCATTACACCTTGTTGATCCATTGGCCTTGAACATTGCAGACAGCCATAGTTTTATAATCAAACTTAGAAAACATTATATATTCGCAGGAAGAGGGTCCCCTCTTTTCTTGGGAGGGAGATCCCAATACCTACAAACAAGAATTCACTGGAACTGCAGGTTCCCATCTAAAATTTCACTGAGCCATCTCCATCTCAACCTTTTACATCTACATACAAGGTGGAGCAGAATTACAGTTAGCAGCTATAGCAACCCAAAAGCTGCAGCCTCACAGAGCTGAGGAAATGAGGGTAAGGTCTGCAAGGCTGTGAAACTGCCTGCTGAGAAGAGGGGAGTATTTTTCCCCATTTCAGTTGGTCAAAGCTCAAGAAGAACTTAAGTTTTGTTCTATGTACAGCATCTGTTAAAGCCTCAGATACTTACATGAAGGCTTTGTACACATGGAATAGAATTATTTTGCCATTACACAGAAGGCTAGAAGTTACTGAGCGACACCAAGCAGGTAAGAGATTGCCCTTTTTCTTTGACAAAGATCTAGAAAACACCCTGGGAAAGCTTCAACTTACTTTTGTAAGCTAAAGCCAGCAGAGATTTTCAGAAGGCATTGCTGATGGCTCCTGGCCTGGTGTCAGCCAGCCACAGGCAGCCAGAGTGCCTGAGAGAGGGACACCCAGCCAGGGGACACCCAGGGCTCCCTCTGCCCCGGGAGAGGGACACCCACCCCCACAGCGAGCCAGAGGACACGCGGGGCTCCCTCTGCCCCAGAAGGACACCCAGCTCCAGAGAGAGCCAGAGGACACCCGGGGCTCCCTCTGCCCCAGAAGGACACCCAGCCCCAGAGAGAGCCAGGGGACACCCGGGGCTCCCTCTGCCCCGGCAGCGCGGAGGAGCACTAGCTCCAGCCCCGCACCGGATTCAGTGAAGGGGCCAAGAAACCCGCCGAGCAAGGACAAGCTTCAGAGAAGGGCCTGTGCCAGCCTCCCCCCTCAGCCCCTGCCCATTCCTCCCCCCCGGCCCGACCCCGCCGCAGCGCCGGCGCCCGGCCGGGCCCTCTGGAGGCGTCGCACACGGAAACGGGTAGACGGACCCTAAAAAAGTGCGCCCCCCTACGGGTGACAGGCGTGCGCCGCGTCCAATAAGTATCGAGAGCGCCGCCTCAGGAGCCAATGGCGCGGCGGGGCGGGCAGAGGCGGCCGCGCGCCGGGAGCCTTGGTAACGCGCGGGCCGCGTGTGGCGAGCGCGGGCGGTTGGGATCGGTTCTGCCCCGCGATGAAGATCGAGGAGGTGAAGAGCACCTCGAAGACGCAGCGCATCGCCGCCCACAGCCATGTCAAGGGGCTGGGGCTGGACGAGAGCGGCACCGCCAAGCCGGCGGGGGCCGGGCTGGTGGGGCAGGAGAAGGGGCGGGAGGTGAGCGGGCCGAGGGTAGGGT